>JAWWEX010000125.1:146529659-146577378 GCA_035583215.1 Arremon brunneinucha | reverse complement strand
TTCCTTCCTTCCTTCCTTCCTTCCTTCCTTCCGTCCTTCCTTCCTTCCTTCCTTCCTTCCTTCCTTCCTTCCTTCCTGATAAACTCAAACATTTGATAACCAGTAAACTGGACAAATCACAATCACACACTTATTCCTAAGAGGACTTACATTAATAATGCATTTTGCTTGAAGACTGGGCTTTCAGTTTATGATGTAAGAAACACCTTACTGACTTAACAAATAAAAAATTAACGTTGACATTCAGCCTGTAAAATTGGATGCCATAAATTAAGTAGTACCCTGACTCTGTAAAGGGAAATGTTCGAGCAGGATCTTTTGTTTCCCAGTATCCCCCTGATTTTTCCCATACCAGAATGAGACCTGGAGTCTGGACCATTTTGGACAAGTCATTAAAATAGGGAAGCATGCAAACAGTGTAAACACAGTGACAGTATCTGTTCTATCCACACAGTTTTTCTCTGCTGTTCTTACGCACAGACAATTTGTTTTTAATCATGGTTTAGTTTGCAGTGTCACCAACCTGGAAACTACCTGCATAATAAAATGTGAAAAATAAGCAGGCTTTCAGCTAGAGTGCAGTCCTAACAAAAAAAAAAAAAAAAAACACCAAACCCCCAGTGAATAACATGGAGGTAAAATGCAATGTCTGTCTCTCATTAAAGAAATTAACAAGCTAACAAGTTAAGAGAGCTTGGTTTGTTCAGCCTGGAGAAGACTCCAGGGAGAGAATTTAACACCTTCTAGTACCTAAAAAGGCTGCAGGAAAGCTGGAAAGGGATGTTTTGCAAGAGTATGTAGTGCTAGGACAAGTGGGCATGGTGTTAAACTGACAGAGGGCAGGTTTAGATTAGATATAAGGACGAAATCCTTTATTATGAGAGTGAGTGGTGAGACACAGGCACAGGTTGCCCAGAGAAGCTGTGGATGCCCCATCCCTGGAAGTGTTTAAGGCCAGGTTGGATGGGGCTCTGAGCAGCCTGGGATAGTGGAAGATATCTCTGCACATGGCAAGGAGTTGGAAGATCTTTAGCCCAACCTATTCCACGTTTCTATGATTCTCTGAAATTGTGAAATGAGGAAGTTTGGCGTGCAGAGACTTTGCTTTCTTGCAGTGCTTTAGCACAGAGCTGAGGGCACACAGAGACCCAGAATGTTCTAGTGTGGGACATGGGCAACAGCACACTCTGGGATGTCTGTTTGCATCATGTGTTGAGGACACAGTGTTTTGATTTGAGGTTTCTTGTTATGTTCCCCCACAATCACCCATCTGTATTCTAATGGGACATGGCTGACGGGGCTCCTTTGCTAACAGAGTCTGGCCGTGGTTTATTATTTCAGAGCATCCAGCACCATCTGGTGGATAATTTGGGACCCACATGCTTTGGGTTTGGTTTTTTTCCCCTAGTTACTACACCTGCAGTAAAGTGTCTGCAAAAAATTATCTGTTCCCACTTCTTGCTCTCTAACTCATCGTAGCTGAGACCATTTGCACTAAAATATGTGATTTTAAAGAGAAAAAGAAAATGTCTCACCCAGCTTTATTTAGGGTAAAATAACTGAAATTGGTAGCTTTAGTAATAATATCCCTAAATCAAGAGAAATTTTTCTTGTTGCTGTTGTTCCTAAAGGGACTTAATCTGATCTACTAACTGATTCTCTTCCATAACATCTTTGATCTCATAATTTCCTTTCTGTCCTTCAGCTGCTGAGCAATCCAGAGAACATAGCAGAGAAGATAAGCAAGGACCTTGCCTGGCTTTGCTCTCACCTCCTGGCCCTGTGGACCCAGTTCCTAGAGGTGGCCACGCTCCATCCAGAAGTCACAGCTTATCTGACTCAGGAACATCACATGCTAAGGGTAATCTTAAAGAGTTAAAACAAGTCCAGTAATGGTCACATATTGATAAACATTAGAGATTGATTTGGATGTATATTTCCAATCCAATTCTGCCTCTATGATTATTTACATGATATGGGGTGAGCACAACAAGAGTTGAAGAGGAGGGGAAGAAGAGGTGAAACCCAGGATTTGAAAGTACAGATTTCAGTTTCTGGAATGAAGATGGTTGAGTTTGTGTGACCCAGGATCCTACATAAAATGAGTAACTTTGAACACCAGGATTAGACATAGAACGGCAGATGTGTGGGAAGGGGTATATGTCCTTATATCCATAAATCATAAACATTTGATTTAAAAAAAAAACCCAAACATCACAGTGACAAAGAAAAATAATTTCATTTTAACTGGTTTCACAAAACTACCAAAAGGAATATAGATTTGTTTTCTTCTCTGACATATATATAGCTATTTGCCTTTCTCACAATGAAGTGCACACAGCAAAATATTAATATTTTTGATGTTGAAATTGCTTCTTGTACTTGGTAATAAAGAAGGCACAAAACCACTTGTCATTTTAGCAAACATTGTCAGATCTGCTTATCTGATTAGTTCAGCAAGCGTTCTGTCTTCCATCAGGACGTTCTTGGTTATTGACCAGACACCAGCTCAGCACATCACCTGAGCTGAACTCGGAGTCTGATCTAATTATTAGAGTAAGGACAGTGGAGGAAAGGGCAGGATTCACCTTGCATGCATGAGGAGTGTGCAGGGAAGGTATTCACATCTCAGCTCATGTTCTGCTCCTGTCAGTCAGTGGAGGTCAGAGTGACCAGAACAATCTCCCCTGGAGCTCACAAAAATGGGGCATAAAACTCAGGAAGAGGTAGCTGAGTGCCTGGTGCTGAAACTCCTCTGGTTATTCTGTGAGTTCTCCCTTGATTCTGAGGGGCCCTGGGTGGTTTTCAGTCAAAGAACCCAACTTGGTGTGCTCCAGCTCCAGCAAGGTGAATCTCAGCCCCTGGGTTGTTCCAGCCTTGACTGATGCCAACTGTGTTCTTGACCTTTGTCAAATTACATAACTTTGTATGCTCTGGTTCCTCCCCATATAAACTGTGCATAATTACACTTTTTCACCTCTGTAGAATGGTTTGAGAGCCCTAAATGGAAAGTCCTACTGTTAAGACACAGTCTTTGTTTAGTAAGGCCATTTGCTGAAGTGCAGCTGGGATTTAGGGAAATGCTGAGATGCTCTGACATATGCTTTCCACTGCCATTTTCTGTCCCTGCAACAGGGGTCACTTTTACAATTATTATTAGGAATGTATGGGCTGCAGTTTAACAGCTCAGTACATTTGATTGCATATTATGCTTGATGCATTTAAACTCAAAGCTTATTCCAGGGCAGATGACAGCCCTGAATTTTTAATAGCTTATTTCACACTCTGTGCTCTGCCAGCCACTTCAGATCCATGGCTCTTTTGTAATTGATTGTCCAACACTGAACATATCTAATGCCCATGAAGGGATTTGAAGAGCTCTCAGTTTGTGAGCATCATGACATCGGCAGGTGTGTTTCTACTGTGATAGGGCTCATTCTCCTCTGGACTGATATGTAAGACTTCCTTTGCTGTTGGGGTAGTTTGAGAGTCACTGTGGATGTTCCCATAGAAGAGATGATAAATTATGAATTTTTTTAATTTAATAAATCACTCCACCCCTGCTTTTGCACAATGGGAAAGGAATAAATCTTCCCAACTTTAACAATACAGGGGAAAATGGTAAATTTGACAGCTTTTAGAAAAGTAGTTAGAAGATGCTGATAACCAAACTTTGATTTATTGTCGAGGGAGTCTTACCCCACAGCAAAATATGCTACAATAGCAGCTGCTTTGTGCTGGGCTGGGAAAATGAAGCAGAATTCAACTCTTTTTTAATGTCAGCACTAATGAATCTGGTCCTGGTAGTCAGTGCTGTGTTCTTAGACTGATGGCACTTGTCACCTTTCAGCAGATCTTAGGTTTAATTTGTGCATCTCTCTCTCAGGTGAGAAGATTCTCAGAAGCCTTCTTCTACACTGAGCACCAGAAACCTGCTGTGCTCATGTTCCAGGAAGGCCTGTAAGTAACCCATTAACATTCCCCTGTCTCTAGAATTACTAAAACTTTAAAATATTTTGCCACCAAGAACGAGATCTTTTTCTGCAAGGTATGAAGAAATTTGGTTTGAGAGAGATTATTTGCTCTGTTTTATCTACATATCATGAACCTTTTGAAATGAGTTTCAAAAGTGACTGATCAGGCTGGCCCCAGAAATAATTAATTTCAAGCTACATAGATATATATTCTTCAATTAACTTCCTAAATCAAATGCAGCAGTTCCAGCACTGGTACTTTTAGTGGGAAATAACTGTTGAAAAGCAACAAAACATTTACAAATTTGCTTTTTACCATCCCTAAACCATTCCAAGGTAAGTATTTCTTTCTCCCAGACAATTTCTTCTTGTAACCAAACTGTGGTGTGAGAAACCAGTCTTAAAGCTATGCCAGGGAAAATCCTGCCCTTGGTTTTGGCTGATGAACCCAAGTGGAGGACTTGGATGATGCTCAGGACCTGACCCGTGAAGGCAGAGTTCAGAGAAGGATGCTCAGATTTGAATTTCTGAGAAATGAAGGTTATCCAGACTATTTGTCACCATGGGCAGACCACAACATGACCAGTGTGAAACTCATCCTTTAGAAGGGGCTGAAAGGCCATGACATCAGCTCCTGTCACAATGATGATTTTTAAGTGAGACATTTGCCTCTGACCTAGTGCAGAGGAGAAAATTGCTTTTTTCAGAGCTGCCTTTGGGGACATTAAGGCTGATTCAGTGTTGATGGAAAGGGCCCTGACTTCATTAGTGGATGGGCTGTACAAGGCTGCCTTGTTCTGCCAAATTAGAGCAGCACCATAGCTGTAGGGTCCCATCTGTGTTCATTTGGTTCTCCCATGTCAGGATTTTAGGGAGCTGAGTACAAGGAAAACCCCATGTCAAGATCCTGGGGTGAGGACACACACACTCATGGCCCCGTTCAAACAAACATAATCCTGCACAGGGGAAAGCCTAATTGCATGAAGTGCTTCTATTTCTCCAGGCAGTCACAGGAGTAGCCCATTTCCTACAGATAAATATAATGGTTTTCTCAGTGGTTATCAAGAAGGGTAAGTAAAAAAAAAAAAAAAAAGAAAATAAAAAGAAAAGGAAAAAAAAGTAAAAAAATTATTAATTGGTCTGTGCAGAAAATTTGGTCTATACAGACTGCATGGTAGAGTCAAGTTTTCTTCCTGAATATGCTAGATTATGTAAATGGAAAAACAGCTTCTTGGCTGTCAGAGTATAATTGATATTGGGTGTGGTAGTAGGGATTATTGGTTGGGTTCACAGTCACCAGCTCAGATCAGTGCTCAGTGTGCCAGTTTCTGTACAACCTCAAGCAGTACCTTCTCTCTCCCCATTTTATTTTCCTTCTTACCAGACAGGAGTTGGTTTTTGCCTCCCATGCTGTTGTGGGTTTGTGTGAAGCTGTGCACGTCTGTGCCTGACAGCATTTGACTGCTTAGGCAGAAGAGGACACACCATTCCCAGTAGGCTGAGTGTGGCACAGGGTGGAGGCCTCTAGGAGGTCACATACCCTGAGATTTTACAGACAGAAACATTTCTCCTTGCTCACTTTAATATCAATTATTTATCTTTTTTTCACAAGGGTAGGTAATAATCAGACAAGGGATAATGGCTTTAAGATGAAGACCAGATTTGCTTTCAGCTGACCATCAATGAAAACCTTTTTGCCTTACTCTCTGTATTTCATGTTTTCCACATTTTTAGAGACAGATATTTAAGTAGGAAGGCCCATCAGAAATAAAAATTATTGTACTGATTATAGCTGAACACATATTCATCTGCCAGTTTAGTGTCACATTCACTGAGGAGAGACAAGTAACATTTTGAATGGCCTAAATGATGGAAACAGATGAGGGGCTACAAAAAAGCCAGAGAGGGACTTTTTACAAGGACATGTAGCAATAGGACAAGAGGGAATGGCTTCTAACTGAAAGACAGTAGGTTTAGATCAGAAAGAAAGAAATTCTTTACTGTGAAGGTGGTGGGGCACTGGAATTGTTTATCCAGAAACTTTGTGCCTGCCCCATCCCTGGAATTGTTCAAGGCCAGGTTGAACAAACTGGTCTGGTGGAAGGCGCCCTACCCATGCCAAGGGGGATAGAACTAAATAATCTTTAAGGTCCTTTCAATCCTAATCCATTCTATGATTCTGTGACTCTGACAAGAGACAGTGGCTGAGTAATTGCCTTAGCTCTTCCAGATTGGTGCATGTGTGAGACAGCTCTCTGTGAGTGCTCTGAGGTCTGATAGAAGTGAGATAGAGGACTTGCCAGGCATCCTTCTTGGCTTTGTTCCTCCGTGTACTGCTCAACCAGATTTTGGATTATTGCTTCCTGCATCTGGGTTTTGAAACGCTGACCACAGCCAGAGTGACAGACCTCATTTCCTGACCAGAAACCAGCTGAGGGATCCAGCCCCAGCCAGCAGCTGAGACCCTGGGGAGGACAGCAATGGGTTATGGCAGCTAGCAGGAGCCTATGACAGTGGGATCTGGAATAATTTCAAAACCACTGAGATTTTTCAGGAAGGGATTGAGCAAATTGTAGATACCTCTAACTGAGAGATGGAAACCTTCTAAGAGTTCTGGATACCCCCATCAGGCAGTACTGCTTCCCTTTAAACACATTAGCTCTGTCCTCAGCCTGTATATCTGGGCTTGCAGGGCTAATGGAGAAACAGCGCAGTAGAAACAGCAGAGATGTGTCAGCAGCTACTCAAGCACTCAATTTGTTTTGTATTTTGCTGCCAGGATCCAGAGCCATGCACAGATTTCTACAGAAATTCGCAATTCGGATTATTTCACCAGCATGCCCCCACTGCCGGCGGAATGCCTGGACATCGACGGGGACTGGAACACACTCCCAGTTATCTTTGAGGATAGGTACACAGACATGCCTTGCAAAGGTGAGTGAAACTCCACAGGGCAGAGCTTCATGAGATGGCTTGAGCTGAGGGAGGCACTTCCCCAGCTCTGGATAAGAGATCTCACATCCCTTGGGCTTACGAACTTGGAAGAGAGTGTGACCCTCTAAATAATGCAGCTGAATTTTAGTATTTTCCCTAACAGCAGAGTATTTCCTTCACATTTTTCATCTTGAAATTAAGCTTTCCTTAAAAAAGAGCTGGAGGAAAAATCTAGAAAGAAAGTCAGATCTGTTGGATTTTTGCTATAGTACTAATTTAAAGGAAAAACACTAGACTGATATCCCCACTATGACATCTAGTGGTAAGAAATCTCAGAACAAAGCCCCAGAATTACAATGTAAAGCCCCACACCCCTGAAAGGCAGCATTGCCTCCAAAAAATATTTTTCCCTTTGAGTATCCAAACCAAATTTTTAATTAACAAATTTTTTTAGTTCCAGAGTTATTTAGTGAAATCTCATAGCATTACTACTTTTTTTCTTTTCACTCAACCTTTAAAATTACCAAGGAAGCAATATGTATTAATACTATAGGTGTCCATAGTCTAGTGAATATAGCCTGTGGTACAAAATCTTCACTCTTTCACAGTTTTTCTACTTCCTAAATTGTGACAATGCTCATTAAGGATATTTAAATTATTAAACTGAGTATTAAACTGATTCAAAGTAAGAGCTATACTATGAACAATATTGAATGACACCAGGAATACAAAGAAGTATCCATTTTGTTTTGCTTACCTACACTCTAAAAACTAACAGTTATACTGAGGAAAGTGTATTTTATTAATATTGTCTTCTTTGGATTAACTATAACTGTCCAGTGAGTGTAATTCTTGTTAAATGCACTCTGTCATGTACATTTGTAATATGCCTGTAATGCATATATAATTTTTATAATGTAAAATTATAGAATAATATTTTAGAGTTTAAAATCCATTTTCAAAATCTCCCAATACTTTGGGGTGGTTTATTGTGTTCTTACAGGTAATACTTTCTTTCTTTCTTTTCTTTCTTTAGATCAGAATTTGGAAGTTTTCCCAGATTTTGAGGTTCCTACAAATACTCAAGTGGATGTAAAACTGGAAAATGAAGACTGTGCATCAGATGATGCCACTGCAGTAATGAAAGGAGACTTTGAGAAAGACACTCTTGTAATACACACAGACAGGATAAGCAGGAATCCCTCATGCCTACACAGCAGTACTGAAGCTGCTGCTAAGGGTTTAAACCAGCACCCTACATCTCAGGTATGTACACTAAACAAAGAAGGCCAAAGGAAACCTGAAAATATTTTTGTTTCAAGAGATGAAACTATTTCTGACTCAGAGCCAGGCAATACAGAACACATGTCAGAAAACCTCAAAACATCCGAGGAAGTTTTATTAAAAGGTAATAGACTTGGGGCAGATGTTACCTGTGGAGACACGGAACCCAGCAATAAGGACCCTCACAAAAGTGAGCCCACACTTATTGTCAGTGCTCAGCATGAGTGTGGAGCATGTGGAACTGATGGCTTGGAAGACAGCACTGAAATACGTGAACTAGATGAATTTGGTCATCCTGAAACTAATTTCACTTCATCTGAGCTTGTACTGAATGAATTGACCAGTCTTGGAAAGCCAGAGGATGCAGACACCAAGGCTCATCTCCCTGTTTTGAAAGCTTTGCCTTCCCACAGCTGTGAAGTGAAATCAGCCACAAAGGAGCCACGAAGTGAGGAGAGTGAAGAATTCACCCTGATGTCGGGGGTCATAAAAAGATCCTCCTCTATAATATCTGATTCAGGCATTGAGAGTGAACCCAGCTCGGTGGCATGGTCTGATGCTCGCAGCCGCGCCCTGGAGCTGCCCAGTGACCGAGAGATCCTGCACCACCTGGTCCGGAGGCACGCCATCCACCGGAACTCCCTGGAGGGTGGCCACACGGAAAGCAACACCAGCTTGCCCAGTGGTATCCAGGCATCGCTCACATCCATCAGCTCTTTGCCCTTTGAGGAAGAGGAGAGGGAAGTGGAGCTTACCAAGCTGACCAAATCTGTCTCTGCCCCTCAGATCAGCAGCCCGGAGGAGCCCCCGGAGGAGATGGATATATCAAAACACAGCGAAGCCACCTCAGGAGATTCAGATCACAACTTAAGAAGCTGCATGGAAACAGAGGATAAAGATGGAAAAATAGTCATGGACTTTTCTGAGTGTCAAATGACCGCTGAAAGTGGACAAATAGAACACAGAAGACATCCCAATCCCCTCCTCAAACACAGTAGCAGTAACACTGAGTTACAAGGGAATGAGGAGAAAGGTTTTCCAGAGACTTGCTGTAGTTTGGAAAATACAAGACCACCCAGCTGTCCGAAGCACCTCCAAGTTAATGTCTCTGAGTGCCTGTCACTGGAGAGCAATGGTGAGTGCAGCTTAAAAACACCAAGGGCTTGTAATTACTTGGACAAAAATATAGATAAGGTTGATACATGCATTGAGGATCCAAAGGATAAACTTAAGCTGGACAGTTTAAAAGTACAACAGGGCTCTTCCAATAGTAGAATTTCAGGAGAGGAGAGTTTTTCACAAAGCATAAAGGTGGTACCAGATTTTTGCTATCCTGTTACAGCTCCTTCAGACACCTCCACTGAATTTGGCTCACTGCAAGGAGAACGTGGCAGCTCCCTCGCTGATGGGAGCCCAGCAGTGTGTGCAGAAATGCAGGGCTTGCAAGAAATTGAGCTCAATGACTCACCTGCCTCAGCAGACCCTGCATCAGGGGCCCACCAGGCTGAACGTCCTCAGGAGCCCAACAGCCAAGAGAATAAATTTGTAGCGAACGGCACCGGGTTGCCTTTGGCCACGACAGAGGGAGTGGCCCTGGAAAGCAGAAAGGCTGCTGATGTGGTTAACATGTCCATCTCTTGCACAGCCACCTGTCTTCCCTTTTCTTCCGTGCTCAAAGAGACCCCTGCCATGGCGGGCTCCTCGGCAAAGCAGGCCGCGTTCCCCATCACGCGCCAGCCGCTGGGCTCCTTCGGCGTCGTCTGTCCTAATTCGGATGAGATGGACGAAGAGACCAACGAAAGGATGCTGAAGTAAGAATAACTAATTACTTCATTAATGTAGCTGTAATGCTGAGAGAACCTGACACAGTTCAGGACCCTAATGCACTAGGCATACAGGAAGCTTGCATTTGAGACAGTTGCCTGAGGAATTTCAGTATAAATAATCCAAACAGACAAATGGTTCATATAGAATGAATAACCTAAATAGACAGGAAGGATGAAAACAGAGAGAGACTGAGACTGCCAAAGACATCAGGTCCTTAATTCTCATGACAAGCAGTGGGATTTAGGTATCGAAATAATCTTTGGAAGCTGAGCCTCGTTTCTGAAATCAAGGTTATGCACACCAGAGTATCGATCCCTGGTAGTCAGTTCACTGTGGCCATGCCACAGACTGTTTTACTCCTCTTTAATGCTTTAATAATTCCATTCGGTAGCTAAACTATGAAATGGGGAATTCAGATTGGCTGATATGTCTCAACTTCACCTTCTCAAACTGGAAGAATGGGAGAATTGAAGCCATGGATAGCTGGAGAAGAGGCATTGTTTTTGTTTCTCTCTTCATTGCCCAACACAAAAGTGCTGCATCGTGACCTTTACGTCACAAGGGCCCATTTCACCGATTGGCACACTAGCACTTATATTTTTCCAGTATAGTTTGGTTCCTCTGCTGTGATGATGAAATTTCTCAATCCATTCAGCTGCCCAAAATGTTGGCTGTCTGCATGTACATTCATTTTCAACCCAAGATTTTGTTTTTATTCTTTTGAAAGAGTCCTGAAGTTTTATGCACCATGCTTAAGTCCTGACAAATCTAAGCACAGAATTTGTTTCCTCATTGTGAAACACAACATTTGAGCTTGCATTCATCCACATGAATTCAAGGCTTCCAGATTCGTGGCCCAAAAGCTATTTTTTTTTCATTCTTCTGCCCCTTAAAATTAGTTGGGCTGATGTAAGTATTTGCTCATCATTGGACTTGAGTATCTTAGAGGTCTTTTCCAATCTCAATGATTCTATGATTATATCAAGTTGCCTTAAGAGATCCCCAGGCTTTAAAGGTTATATCTCCAAAGCTTGTCCTTCCCAGTTTTCTACTTAATTCTACACGTACATTGTGACTATTAATTCCTAAATTATCTGGATAAGGTTTAATGAGTAAAAAAGCTGTTGAAGAGTTTGGCGTCTTCAGGCAGCAGAATGCTTCAGGATGAATTGAGTGTCAAATTTTAGACCTTTAGGAGGAAAGGTGTTAATTATTTCAGCATTGAGATGTTCTTCTAAATTCTACTAAATTGTTTCAAAAGAATCTAAAATCAAATTAACCCCAAAATATCTACCACATGAGGTGCATCCCTTAACTCTGGCATAAGGAAGAGTGAAAGGACCTTCTACCTGACTACAAGTGCATCTGATTGTAGAAAAATTATACATTTTGCATTTCAGTTTCTATAAGGCCAATGACATTGTTAAGAGGCAAAATTGTTAATTCTGTACCTCAGTCTCATTTTATGAGCTACCAAAATATTATTTTTTGCTACTCTTTCATTCCTTTGGCAAGTGTGAGTTGTAAATGCGCTTTAGCTTTTCCCTTTATGTAGACAAATTACAAAGAAATGGAGTTTATTCCCTTCATTTCTGACTTCTCTCAGTCTTAATAGATAAGGAATTGCATCCAGGTCTCTACTCAAAAGTTGAAAACATAATTTCTCACAAAGACAAGCCTCCTCATTTCTAGTTTGAAGGTTTGTTGCTGACCACTCAGTTCTATTGTGATTAACTAATGTATTCTCCAGTTTTTATCAGGCCAAAGAAAAATTTAAAAAAGAAATGAAGATTGAAGGATTTCTGTACAGTGACTTATCTGTACTAGCTTCTGATATCCCATATTTTCCACCAGAGGAAGAGGAAGAAAATTTGGAAGATGGAATTCACCTGGTTGTCTGTGTCCATGGATTGGATGGTAAGGCCAGGAAGAATTGCTATTTGTAAGTCATTTCGGTGTAAATTACAAAAAAAGGACAGATGTTCAGCAAGTATGAAAGAATAGAGAATTTAAGTATTTGTATTAGCTAGGTATTTATTCCTTATTATGCTATTTGGTCCATTGTAATAAAGAATCCATGAGAATATTAAATATTGCTGCTTATATATGGGGTCCTGCTATCTGTTGTTGTGTTTTGGTTTTTTGGTTTTTGTTGTTTTGGTTTTTTTTAACAGCAATCTACACCAAAGCCCATCAGTCTTCCTGTGAACAGGAAGAGTGCATTGCAGTAACTCCTTGTCTTTCCACAGATGCTTGATTGTTTTGCAGCATGTCCCCAGGAGGGAAATGTTATTTAAACCCCCAAAACACTGTTATAGATTAGATACAGGCTGACTTTATAAAGTGAGAGAATAAAAGTCATTCTTCACTGCAGAGGAAGCAGGTCTTGGGGTTTTTAATGTATATGCTTTCTAAGCAGGAAACAGTTATGTTAAATGTAAACTTTCTCTTGGCAAATTATCAATATCAATTAGAAAGGTGTAGATGTTAACACTGAAACTAGGGAGAAAAAGTGGTAGAGGCTCTGATATTTAAAAAAAACAAAAAAAGAAAAACAAACACTGGCTTGTGCCAGGACTGTTTGCCATTTAGTATCTCAGTAGCAGGAATGCCCTTCTCATTAGGTAGTGGTACCTTCTTTACCCACAAAAATTTCAGAAGACTTTGGAATTTCCTAGTACAGAATGAGACAGTTCTCAAAATATTAGGAGTCTGATAGTATTTGAGCACCAGCTCTAATTGTGAATACATGAGATGGGCCACTCTGCATCTGAAGGTACAGCCCTACAGCCCAGCACAGGTATTGAGGTGTCCCTAGGGGTCCTCACCTGAGCTTGTTGTCTTTTTGTCTTACCTCTGCTGTTCAGCAAATAGAGGACAGATTTATTCTGGACCTGATCTTTGCCCTTTCTAACCCACTATTTATGCAATCCCCCAGTGCAGCAGGTGAGGCCCAGCCCACCTGGGCAGGCTGTGGGAATTTCTGTTCTCTTGCTGTTTCAATGCATGAGCCTGAGGTGTGATAATGTTCTTAGCAGCACTTAGCAAGACCTCCATGGTGTCAAGGTTGTTGTGTTAAATTGACTCTATATTGGTTACTTTTCTGTTGAATTGCATCATATAAAATACCATTTGTTCCTAGGTAACAGTGCAGATCTGCGGCTGGTAAAGACTTTTATTGAACTGGGACTTCCTGGTGGAAAACTGGACTTCCTAATGTCTGAAAGAAATCAGGTAGAACAGAGCTAATTTCTGTCTTCCTTTTGATTGCTGAAGTAGTGCCTTCAGCAAAAGCCTTTTCACCACCTGAGTGAAACAAAAGCCCTGGGGAATTCAGGGAGTTTTATGTAGTATTTAGTGCAAAGGCTTGGTTCTATTCCTGTCTAATTTGATAGGGTGTTCAAACCTATTGGAAAATATTCCTGGCATTAAAGTCAAAGGCAATGACATTAGCAGTAATAGGACTAGACCTTAGAGGAAGCAAATGGATTTATCCTGCCAGTTTGCAAACTTGGCAGCCTGGTGCCTCTGCGACACAGCACCAACAGAAAGCAGCAAGTTTAGTGGTGCTAAATTGTCTGGAGGATGTGGAATATCCAGCAGGTGTCAGCTCCCTTTGCTGAGAATGAAAGAGAAAGATTCTTTGCTGCATCAGCCATTGTTTCTCCTGTTGCAGTGTTTGGTGGGATTTATTTCCTTGAATGATAAAGAAATGTCTTCCAGAAAAATTGATTGCTGCTCTAGGTAGAGAAACAGAAATGAATCCTGTGCTTTGCTTGGCAGTGGAGCCATATTTACGACCAAAGGCCTAACTTTATGCACAAGATAAGGATTTCCATTGTGCATTTAGAAACATTATTCTGATTTATGAGTACCTGAGAAACCTGAGTTAAAACTTTCTAACCTTGTTTGTTCAAAAGCTTTTATATTTTGAAGTGGCTGGTTGATGTTCCTATGTGAACTTGCCACTTCCAGCGCACAGCTCTGTCAGCAGCAGAACTGGAGAGAGAATGCAAGCAAGGTGAAAATAGTCAGGAGACCACTTCACACTTCCATCAAGTCCTCTTCCAAGAGAAGAGAATGTTTTCAGAGAATGAAACATACAATATTTGTATTTCTTCAGAGTCCATAATGGAAACTATTTAGAGATCTTATTGTCTGGGAAAGTGGGGAAGTTCTCACAGCACTGGAAGTGGAACCTAGGTGGCTTGATGGCTATTTTAATGTTGTAAAGCATCTCATCACTGTTTTTCCCTTCTCTGAGAACCACACTGAAAATGACCCAAGAAACCAGTCATTTAGCTGGTTTACTTTATAGAGGAAAATTCAAATCACTTTTTTAGGCATTTATTTGTGATGCATTTGACAAGCTCAGTCAGGCTTAAGTGAAGTTAAAGAATGGAGATATAATCAGGTGAAATATGACACTTGACATATTTTGGTTATGATTAACATTCAGGCTGATATTCTTGCACTTTTAAACAACATGAAAGGTTTGGGATAATGAGCCCAGGAGGAAATCATTAATTATCAATGTAGACAAAACAAACAGGCAGAAGGTTACTGGACTGTTTTTGGTTTATGAGAACATTTATTTTAAGGCTGTGCTGCAAAGTGAATATCGACATGTTTTCCTGTGCAAGAGCTGCAATTAGCAAGATGAGTTGTGTCACAAAAGCATTAATTACTCATATGTTTCAAAAGCATTAATTACTCATATCTTTACTCTGAATAGCTGTTCCAACATTTGATGATTGTTTTGTGGCATCTCATTAGTTAGGAGTTTGATTTAGAGTCCTGTTGGATTGCCAAATTACAAAGTTCTGAATAAGATCTGCCTGTAATTGTATAGACTGGAAATATATTGCTTGTTTTATTGTCTCACAACTGGCAGTACTGTTGCAAGCAACAAATTATTCGTCTGTCTCTAGCACTCATTCTCTTACTGATGACTGTTGAATAACAAATAACACACAGCATTTGATTGAGATGGCCAAATAATTTTGTGATGACATCCTTAGCATCAACATAACCCTCGTGTCAACATATAATCACGTAAAGTATTTTATTGCAGTAATCTGTTGAATCCTAAATGCCAAAAGCTTTTCTTTCATGTGCAGACCTTGGTATCTAGAGCAGCTGAGCATTAGCAGCTCTCACCAGTGTCAAGTCAGGCTGCTTTAGCATCATACTTATGATTCTGGAATCACTCAGCAGCCTCTCTCAAAGGAGAACTTCAGTTCAAAATAGGACCTGGAGACTGAGAAAAATCTCTCTTCTTCCCCCTTGAGCATGTAAAAAGAAAATTTGCACTGGTTGTTACATTTCTGCTTGAATTTGACTTTAAAAATAACATCTGTCTGCAATAAGTGTAATATATTTTAATTCATGTACTCATTTAATTTTTCAACAGACTGATACTTTTGCTGATTTTGATACAATGACCGACAGATTATTGGATGAAATTATTCAGCATATCCAGTTGTACAACCTCTCCATATCCCGAATAAGGTAAGCTTTATTAGATAACAAATAGTGTGCAACTGTTTGAGTTACATGAGCAACATCCAGTGAAATTAGCTTTTCCTAAAGTGCCCAGTGTCAAAAGCCATTGAATCAGTGATATTAATTTTTATATTCTTATAGATGAGAATGAAAGATTCTGATGAAAGAGAATCTTGTAGGCGAAAAAAACATTAAGTGATAACTAAAGGTTCTTATTGAAAGTCCAGACAGAGTCCTCCCTCCAGAGCCATTTGTGTTTATTTCAAAGAAAACACAGATGGGTTTCCTATCAATGTAATTCTTTTTTTCCCAACAGTTTTATTGGACATTCCCTTGGTAATGTCATCATTCGATCTGTACTAACTCGCCCCAGGTTTCGCTATTACCTCAACAAGTTACACACCTTCCTGTCCCTCTCTGGGCCTCACCTGGGAACCCTTTACAACAACAGCACTTTGGTTAGTACAGGTAAGAGTTGATGGGAAAGTTGACTGGCTGTGGTCCACGTCAGAGTGCATGAGAGGGCAACAACTGGATGTAGGAATTTATTGTAGTATGACTTGTACCTTGAAGTTTGGGAAAATATTTGATGAAGACTTCAAACCTTCAAACTTCAGAAAACAAATTTCAATTTTAATATCTACAAGGTCCATCATATTGCTCCCTGGAAAGCTCAGGGATGTGCAGCAGTGAGAGATGAACCTTAGTTTCCACTTAGTCTCCCACTTCTCTGTTGCAAATAAAGAGAGGCATCTCCATGAAAATGATGGAGATGAAAAAGAGACATTATTATGGAAATGGAATGTTCCACGTTTCAGTCTTCCTGAGTATTTTTCTGACTACCATGAGACAACCACAGAATCATAGAATAGTTTGGGTTGGAAGGGCCCTTAAAGATCATCTAGTTCCACCCCTGCTATGAGCAGGGACATCCCCAATTAGAACAGTTTGCTCCAAGCCTTGTTCAACCTGACCTTGATTATTTCCAGGCACGAGACATTTACCACCTCTCTGGGAAACCTTTTCCAGCATCTCACCACCATCATTATAAAGAATTTCTTCCTTATATGTAGCCTAAATCTACCCTCTTTTAGTTTAAAACTGTTGCCTCTATCCTGTGAGACTCTTGGACTTTTCTCCCTGTTAATTAGGAGTGTAAGAACAAACAAGACTTCTAGAAAATTACAGTGCTATCCTTACTGTAGGCACATGTCTTTAACTCTCCTGCTTGATGATTTAGAAAGGATAAAAATATGCACCAATTTTCATTCTAGGTCTATGGCTAATGCAGAAGTTAAAAAAGTCAGGGTCGCTGTTGCAACTGACCTTCAGGGACAACGCGGATCTACGCAAGTGTTTCCTCTATCAGCTCAGCCAAAAAACGGGTGAGTGGGGCTTGATGAGCCTTGCAAATGCCAAGGGCTATTCCATGGGCTTGTGCAGGATTGTCCTATTCTCCAGGGAGCTAAGGAAATCTGCATTTTGTTAATCATCTTTCTTTAAACACGCTTTTTTGAAGGGCTGCCCTGTCTAAAATCTAATATCAATTTCATCTGCACATTTTTTCTGTGAAAGTTATCAGAAAATGTCTTTGCCAAACTGTTAGCGTTAAATAAGACCTTCGTGCTGTAGTAAACATGCACCTGAGTTTATATTCTGTGAGAAAGAAACATCATTCTTGACAGGCCATCATTCCTTAATTTATACTATGAGATGAAAACCATTTTTCCTTTTTTATTATTTTTTTGTAAGTTTAACATCTCTTGTCTCTGGGAAATATGACTCTGTGAGATGAAGAGCAAATTTTATTCATGTCTATACTGACACTTCTGTACTACAGAGAGAGATGTATAGCCTCACACTAGAAAAATGATGTCTGAATAGAGAATCTTTTTTCCTATTCTTTAGTCTGTCATGAATAAATTAAATAAATCAGGTGTTTATTGAGAAAAGAATGCAAGCATGATCCTTCTGTTGAAGCAGTTGTTTTCTTTTAAGAGTTATTTTTAATATTGAGTGTGAGCAAACTGGTGCTAAGTAGGTAGTGACAAGGTCACTACTTGAAGTTTAATTCTTTTCTCATACTTTTTTACACTGCTAATAGGAAACAAAGACTATGTTAATATAAATAGAACATCTAAATCTCACAGATATGCTACATAACTCAATCAATGACAGGAAGTCAATGTAAATTGGTGTTATTTGAGTTTTCCCTTTGATTCCCTAGTTCTTATTTCCATGGAATATAGTTGATAACTGCTTTACTACTGTCAAGTTAAAATAAAATTGGGTCTACACAAAATATTTTAACTTCCCAAGCAATGAATTCCCAAGCATGTGTATTGAGTCAAAACAATTTTCTGCTTGTTAGCTTGGTAGACTGGAGATATAAGAGGCTATAAATGCAGATGTTGTCCTTGAAAGTGGAGAAAGCAGAAATTTAAATGTGAATTGTCTGTAAAATCAGAATCACCTAGATAGATGCTTAGGCAAAATATCTGAAGATATAGACGTGTCCATAGGTGAATGTATGAGCTGGCATACTGATTCTATAGAGAGATGTCCCTACCCTGGCACCCTGCTCCCAAAAGAGGTGGGGAGAACCTACAGAGGGAGAAATGCCAGAAGCAGTGCTGTGCTTACATTGCCAGATGACTCTTTAAGCCTCCACAATTTCTGGCTTTCTTATTAAAGTAGAAGTCCCTGCTACCTTTCAATCTCCTTAACAAATGTTCCTCATGCTTGTTGTGAAAATAAAAACCAAAACAAAACCCACAATAAAATATTCTTCCCTGTTGAACCTCTTCACATAAGGTTTTAGTTATGGTAACACTCACTGGGGCTTCTCCTATCTCTTACTTCATACCGAATTTGCAGACTCAGTTGGTTTGATTGCGCAAGAAGAAAATGATAAACACCTTAAGACAGGTTTTGGAAAGGCAGCCAGCAGGACTTTTCATTGTGGTGGTGATGGTCAGATTTTCTATGAAAGTCTAGAAATCATAGTTGTGGAATCACAGACACATGGATGGTCCTTCAAGATCATCTGGCTCCAATCCCCTGCAATGGGCAGGGACACCTTCCACTAGACCAGGCAGCTAAAAGCCCCATCCAGCCTGGCTCTGGTTCTGGACCACTTTCCCATAAGAGAGAGGGAAAGATGAAGGACAAACCCACATCTCTTCTGTGTTCAGGATATTCTCTGAACAAGTAGGTTATGTCATCAGTGTCCATTTTCTTGCGTTTCTGTTAAATGTGGGTGATGGGGAACTCAAGTGACCATAGACAGGTCAAACAGCAGGAGCTCCTCAGTGGCCCCATTAGCTCCAGGGAAGAGGCAGGATTTGGGGTTTTCAGTTGATGTACCAGCAGTGTGGATTTGTCAAGTGACTGCTGCATACAGGGACTGGATGGACCCTAAGACTCACTCAACACCAATGGCACAGTGTGATATTATAGAAATTCTTTTTCTTCTCCCTCTCGCTATTTTGTTTGAGAATTTTACTAATTTATGGTGTTATTTTTGAACTTGATCCTGTTTAGAAGTATAAAGATTTGCAAGAATAAGGTTTTAATGAAAGTATTTTTTTACAGACAGTTCTTACTTTTCCTTGTTGACATACAATTAATATGTGTGTGTTGATAAGTAACAAATAGTTCACAGAAGCAACAGAAATGTGTATAAGCTGTTATGAATATTTTTAATATTCTGTTGCATGTTTTAATAATTATAATCTATTTTGCACTGTAGGTTTTCAAAAGCCTTGGAACATGAAATAATCATGCTGACAATGTATTATTTTTCATCTCTGTGCTTAATTGTGATTAATGTATTTAATATGTTTGCCACAGGTCTTCAGTATTTTAAAAATGTTGTGTTAGTGGCCTCACCCCAAGACAGATATGTACCTTTTCATTCAGCAAGAATAGAAATGTGCAAAAATGCACTTAAGGACAGACACACAGGTATGTTTGAGTTCTTTTATATATTCCCAAGGCTGCTGAAGAATTGCATTTCTGTGCAACTGAGGTCATTACATTAGAAGGGTTTTTCATCAACATGATGAAAACTCAAATGTTTATTTGATAAGGAAGAAAGTGTTCGTTTCCCACAGGAAATTACTGAAATCAATAAAAGAAGATTTTCAAGAAGCTCTTTTCCTGATGAAAACAAATTTCAATCAGGTCATAATCAAAGGTTTCTTACTGCTTCCTCCCTTTCCCTCTAATTTTTTTATAGGTGATAGAACTAGCTCTTGACAAAGTTTTTCTGTAGTCTACTGATTTACTTGTACTATATCCCCTTTTTTCACATAATGAAATCTTTCTCAACACATACAAAGTAAGGAGGGTTTCCCTTTGTTTGTAATAGTGTTTAAATGACTGCAAGATAATTTAAGGGACAGATCTAAAATCTTATTTTTTGTAATAAAATCTGTAAAACACATCAGGACTCACACCACCAGGGGCCCTCCTGTGATCTCAGGCTGTGTGTATTGCTTTTGTTATTAGCAGTCTTGTTCATTTATAAAATGTTTCATGGCCTCAGTTTGATGCCACATCCAGGAGTAATGTTCAGTGCAATTTCATACCTATTTCACATACATGATTACTTAGAAATGGAGGTATTCTTTGGAAGCAGAAAGAGACACACAGGCGCAATAATCAGCATAGTTGCCTTCACACCTCTTACTTAAATGACAGCTCTTTCTACCTACTTCAGACATGAATTAAAAGGAAATTCTTCAACTCACCTACAGTGGTTGTTCCTTGGGTACATATTTATATAGTAGGAGGCAGATCATTACATTTATCAATACATCAGATCATTTATCTGCAAATGTTTCCTGAGCCATTGTTTCTGCCCCTGTAAACACCTCAACTATCTCTACAATATTCCTTTCCTGCATTAGAATCACCAGAGAAATCCAAATGGACTTGTGTCATGCCAGACCCTCTCACATTTGAATTCATAGGCAGTGTGAGTCCAACCCCACTCCCCTAAAAGAAGCATGAGCATTTTCTTCACTGACAGAGGAAAGGCTGAGGATGTCCCAGGCTCATGCTAAGCAGCTTCAGCAGATCCCTCCTCATGGCCAGTGCCTCCATTAGATGAGCACTGTATGGCTGAATGTGGCCCGTGTTGACGGAGTTACAAAACTGTCCTTTGTCTCCTAAAAAATGAAAAAAGCCCAGATGTTTCTTTCCTCAATTAGGTAAAAAGACACCTCATAGGACTTTGGGGACTTCACCTCAAACTTAAGGATAGCCAATTGGACAGAAGCCAGAAAGTCCCACCTAACCAATTTATTAGAAAAGGAAGAGAACAAAGAAACTAATTGCTTTTGTGGGGTATTTTACCAGGTGCAAGAACCTTTTGCACTTGGCTCAGGCTTTCTCTGTAAAGAGTTTTGTTATTTTGCCTTTTATTAAAACTTTTCTGTTTCCAACACTACCACAGAAGCCATCCTGCTGATTTTATGCCTTCTAAGGTAGCTGAGCTATCTTGGGTGTGATATAAATCTCCAAGAGCTTATAAGACCTAGCTCGAAGAAACCATATATCAGAGCACCACTCTGGTACCTGGCAAATCTTTGAACTGGATTGCTGTCTCTTTCATTTATTTTGGGCTTACTTCTATTTTCCTTCTTACTGAAACTGTAATTAAATGACGCTGGAAGAAAAGAGAGGGTCTGGGAGCTTTGGTGTGTAGTTGTGATATCTCAACCCTTTTTCAGGTCCTGTTTACGCAGAAATGATCAACAACCTGCTCCAGCCTTTGATTGGGGCCAAGGACTGCACGTTGATCAGACACAACGTGTTCCACGCTCTGCCTAACACCGCCAACACGTTGATAGGCCGGGCTGCCCACATTGCCGTGCTGGACTCCGAACTTTTCCTGGAGAAGTTTTTCCTCGTGGCAGGACTCAACTACTTCAAATAGTGCCTGAAGTACGGGGTAACAGAGGCCAACCTTTCCATTGGGTGGAGGACACTTCCTTAGCCAACAGAGTGCAATGTTAGTAATGAGATCAGGTGGGACTTCCAAACTTTCCATTTCCATTTCTCTTTTGGAGAATAAAGTGCTATGGCTTTAAGGCATTCAAGCTTCCAAGTATTGGTGCTTTTGGAAGAAATAAATATTCCTCTTCAGTTTCTATGTTTTTTGTCCACATAAAGACATGAGCCACTTCTGAAGTACAGAATCAGAATGAGAAGGTTAATTCTCTAAATGTGATTGGACCAATATAATTCCCATTTCTTCTGAATATTAAACCAGGAACTTGTCTGTCCTTGATTTACTGTATTAACAAAGCTCTACATTTGTAGCACTTTTGGGGTAGTTAACACACAAGGAAACAAGTGTATGTGAACTCAGGTTAAAACCTTCTTTGTGATGAACTGAAAAGTCTGAAAACCATTTATGAAAGTCTTTCTGTTTGATGGAAGAAAATATTTGGATGGTTCCATTACTGGTAATAATTTGTAACATACAAATTGTACATTCAAATAATGGAAAGGAGTAAAATATTTTACATAGAATGAACAAATATTGATATTTGTCTTTAAAAAGAAGCCCCAACTTTAGTTTGGGAAGAATTTAATTTGTGTTGCAAGCTGCCAGACCAAGAGGACTATATTGGATTATTTGTAAAATATCAGTGGCACCTGTTAACATTTCTTCTGTTTACGTTTATAGAGCATCATAACTGACTGTGTTACAATCCTAAAGTTAAATTTTTTACATTTGCATTTGTATCTAAGTCCATTTGTTCCAACAATTTTTTTATTTTTTTTTTTTAATTTATTACGCTGATACAGAATTCAAAATTTAGCCAGTTATACCCTTGAAAACCCCAATATTTGGAAAAATAAAGGCTGGAGATATAGAATGGTAAGGATTGTGGAAAGCTTTAAAAATATAAGAATGTCTTAAGATCCTCTGCAATACTCTCTACATGCTTTGTTAATGCCCATTTGCAGTGCTGTACACAGTCCTAATTATTATATGGTTACAGCTGTTCGAACTATTTAAAACTTTATTCATGCAATGTTATCTAGGTTGTTTTTAATAGTTTTGAAAAACAACATATTTCCCAATTTTTAATTTTTTCATTAAATTTACAGTAGGATTTTTATCACAAAGTTATCAGATTTAAAGTAACAAATTTCAATAACTTTCTGTGCATTTTCATAATATTTTCATGAATTTTCAATGTCACAGGAGTTTTTTGAAAAAAGAAAAAGTGAATAATTATTCACAATTATTTTTGTTTAGAAGGCAGGCAATTTTTTAAAACAAATACAATTAGTTTAAAAATTAAAATTAACAAGTCTCCATATATTCTAACAATGACCATAAAAAAATTACACAGTTGGGTTTAGGTGTCAAGACTCCCATCAGTAAACTAAGATCAGGATGGTGAGGATTTGTGAAATAAGAGAATACAAAATGAAAACGAAATACATCAAAGCCACAGGGAAATATTTGTAGTCACAAAAAGTAAAACTAATTTTTTCTCAAAAGAAAAAAGTGAAAACCACAAAATTAGTTCAAGAAAAGAGTTTATGCTGGTAAAGGAAAAAGGCTGTTTTGATAACTGATGCATATTTTTAAAATCGGAAGGAGAAAGAAGGTAAATAGCAAAAGGTGAGACCAAACCACCTGAAAAGAAATATTACACATAAAAACCTTGTGCCCTCATAGAGGCAGAAATTCTATGGGAACAATTCCATGGTGTGATTCAATGTTGACAAGTTTCTTAAACAATACCTCAGTACTTGAATTAAATAGGTACATACTAGTGTGTATATCTCTCTCTCTCTCTCTTTTTCTCTTTTTTCCATTATAAATTGACTTTTAAATGTTAACAGTCAGTTCTACTCAGTTAACAAATGAATTCTATCAGGAAACCTGTGGTTTCCACTTCTTGTTTGGGAATTCTTTCTCACTTTTTGGCCTCAGCAGTCTAGTGCCAGCTGCACAGACATATCACAACTTCTTCGTCAGTAAATTGCCTACAGAATTTTAAATATAATGGGACATGGAGGTTGAGCTGTTATATAGTGCAGCCCTTTTGAGCCAGGAGTAGTACTCCTATATGGAAAAAAAAAAGGAAAGAAAGACAACTTCTAACCATAAGCAATCTCCAGTGTGCTGTATGATGGTCTGGTCCACTTGTAGAAAATGTTCATGAGTCTGCAAGCTGAAAATTTTGAAAAACATTTAGAAAGAAGTGACTTTACACCCATATACATGCCTGCTGTGTGAGTGTACATAGTCTATACAAAGAAATTTGCTTATTTCCAGATCTCACTCACCAGCTCTCATAGTCCTGGGTCTGACAACAAACCGGTGTAGTTGTTCTTATTCTCAGATGGGAGCTTCTTGCCTTGCCTTGTGCTTTGGACAGCATCCCCAGACTTCTGTTTGCATGACTCTGAGACAATGGACACGGGAAAAGGTCTCTGCTTTGCTGCAGGAAGAGATGGGTCTTTCCAAGTTCACTTTGGTTTTTTGCACTCCTACTAGCACTACCAGTGCTCTGAGTGATGGATAAATATACCTAAAGGTGTCAGTGCTCCTATTCATATAGAATCCTTTGATGGCTCAGTCAGATTTCAGAGTTGGAGTTGGATTGTTTATAGACTTGGATCAGGTCCACATAACTTACATCTTGTGCAGTATGGAAGAAAGCTCCTGTGGAACCTCAGAAAAATCTGGGAAGTGTCATTCCTGTCAAATGATAAGACACAGATTTTATCATCCTTGGCAGAACATTGTGGGATATATTGGCAGTAGTGGTCTAGTTGAGCTTCCATTTTAAGTTCTCAGAATAGCCTCCCTCACTTTTTCTTCTTTTATTCTTTTTAGTGGGATATTGCCTCTAGGTACTATGAATCCACTCAATTGTATGACAATACTGCAAAGAAATCTCCATTATCATTATAATATAAATAATATATAAGTTCTTGTACTTCATCAAAGTATAGTCATCAGCATGAACTTATTTTCCATGGAAAGAAATATACAACAAGAATTATCCTCATAAAAATTAGTTAAGTGCCCAGTTAGCATCTTTGTTTCTGTCACAACCTTTGGAATTTCAATATATTGTCCTTTCACATAAAGCCTTTTAAAATACATTTAGGTACATTTACAGTATTTCTGCAAGGATTTTCCCCACAAACTACACAAATCCCCTTTGTCTTCCTCTATCTATGGGGGCAGGGCTTAAACTCTTCAGTGAAGTACTCATATTCATAGGGGATAAGAGTTTTTCAGAACCTTGGACAGAGGGACAAACCTGTTTTTCTTTTGTAGTTTGTCAATATTAGTGTCAGCTGTATTTGAAGTGAAACTCCCTTCAATTCTAAAGGATTCTTCAGTTAAATAAAAAAACAAGCCCAGAATTCCAAAGTTTTTTTTTTTAGCATCTAAAAAGCTTGAAACTAACGAGGAGGATCTCCACCAGGTAAAGTGCATTTGGCTGTTGAGGTTTTACGGCGTCAGAGGTGAAGTGTGGGCTGTAGCCCAGATGAGCAAGTTCTTTGAGGGGAAGGTGATAGCCCATGTGAAAAGAGGAGCAGAGCCAGCAGATGTCAAAGCTTTGAAAGACAGAGACAAAGAAAGAGGGATGGAAGAAAGATGAGAAATTCCTGAAGCAGACTATAACATTTAAGAGGACTGAAATGTTAAAAAGAATTTAAGAACTTGAAAACGGTGTGGTTATAAAATATCCATATAATATCTATATATCTATAATTCGATGATCATGCCTTTATTAATAGCTGAAAAATTTTTCTCTGATATTCTACATCTCCTAGAGCCCATTTCTTCCCAATTTGAAAAGAATTTAATATCTTCTGAAATGGATTTTTAAAGTAAGGAAGGAGAGAAATTGCAGTATTGACTAAGCATGTGTAGATGAGGGACAGAATAGTGAGCTCCTTCTGCATCTGGGCTAAGGATTTTCAAGGAGTTGGTTTTCAATCTTGTGGAAAAAGAGAATCCCATCTCCTGAATCCTCTAGAATTTTTTCTTCTTGGAGAATTATGGAATTTGTCCTGTTTAATTTCCTCACCTAATTTGTGCTTAAAAACTTGTTGCAAAATGAATTTGTTCTACTAAAATAAAAGGCCTAATTTCTATCTGTAGTCAGTGAAGAGTGGTAGGTGCTGCTAAAAATCTGCAGGAGTGATCCTGATTTGTGCTTTGGTAGCATTTAGGGTTATTTATCTCCGTTCCTTATCAAGGTAATTTATAATGAGACTCACTTTCTGGGTGTCTAAGACATCAACAGGAACTGGAGGGTCAGCATTTGTGGACTGGATTACTTCAATTTTTCATATGTGGGTGCAAGCTTTGACTTCACACCTTGACCAAAACCAGACATTTATGATATGAATAAGGCTCCTTTAAAATCTGTCAGGGAATGAGTCTTTTTCTGGCCTCCAATGAATGCTCATTTTCCCTTTAATGAATTAAAATCAAAATTTGTTTTCAAAATCAGGTCTATTCACTAACAATACAGGAAATTGCAATTTTTTAGCTTTAAAGGATTATTATCTAAAGACTTGAAATCTTAGCACAGAGCTTTGGAATTACCTACACAAATTCTGAGCACTATTTTACTTCAAAGCATTTCATAAATATCCACTGAACAATCCTCTTCACTGTTCCCTTGCCAGAAAAGAGCCACACTTGAGACAGAAAGCTATCACAAGACAGTGTGAAAACTGGGAATTCAAGACAAGTTTCCATTAGAATTTGTAGTTTTCTTTGGTGCGTTTTGCATGTTAAAAAGGGTTCCTTTGCTTTCTACCTCTGCATTTGAAATAGTGAAAGTGGTGATGAAGGAGAAAGATGAGAACTTCTAATAACAGGGTTAGACACTTGTGAAGTCTTATGCAAATATCCCATGAAATTTAATATATAATGAATAGTCATGGAGCATTTCTGAGGCAATCTCAGCATGCCAGCATGTGTCAGCCTAGCTGAATGATTATTTTCTTTGTGGATTTAAATTTTCATTTATAAATTATCATCAGAACAGCCTGACATATTTCACTCCAGCTGGTTATTTAGATGCAAAAGGTCATGTCCATAGAGAACTCTTATGGAGTGCATTTCTTTATTTCAACACACATGCTCAGCAGTTTTGATAGTTAATGTTATTTTATTGACAGTTTCTAGCTAAATTTACATTCTCCTCCAAATTTTCAGTGTTTATTTAATCATTGAATTGTTTTCAAACTGTAAACCAGAATAAATACAGGTCTGTTTGAGTTAGTGTTCATCTTCTTTAATGCAGTTGCTTTGTGGCTGTAGTACCACAGTCTCAGGACAAATAATCACTGAATTAAAAATTAGACCATTGATGTTTGGAGTAATGAAATTCATAATGGGGGGATTGATTAACTGCAGTTCACTCTCCTCTGGTTTGGTTTTGCCTTTGGGGTCAAACTTAACCACTGCAAGGTTCTGCCCCTGGCTCTGTTCATGGTTCCCTTAATTTGCAATTCCTTTGAGACACCTAAATTGCCCTAAACTACTGTTCTTTGTCCAGACATTCCCATTTTTGCTTGGTCACCTTTCCATGACCTGACTGCATCTCTTACATGTACTGTGAAGTCTGTGCAGACAGGGATTCACAAATATATCCAGCCCTGCCATTCCATTTCTCCCGGGGTGGGACATGGTGCTCACAAATTCATTCCAGTCAATTTTCTCAATCCTTTATGAAGACTGCCATGCACCCATCCAGATGTGTTACAGATGACAGAATATTTTGTTTCAGAAGGAGCAGCTGGAAGTATCCCTGTATAATTCCTGTTCAAAGCAAGATTATCATGAATCTCATTGTAACGTCAGCCATATATTTCTCTTGCTGGATATTAAAAACATCTGGTGATGGATATACTACAGTTACTCTGGAATACCTTCTCAACTGCTGTATATCACTCCTAGGGAAAACAACCAAGCAAACAACAAAAAGATTTTTTTTTAAAAATTCCAATTTAAACTTTCTGAGCTGCAGCTTTTTCTGTTACCTTTTTTTATACCACCTTTTTATTCCATGGGGTTGTTCTTGCTTCTGGTACAGTTGTAACTTCCTTTTCCATGCTTTCAGACAGCTCTTTGTCACTTGGTGCTTTTTGTGCTAGGCTAGACAAGCCTAATTCAGTCTGTGCTCACAAGTTGTGTGTTAGACCCCCTCATTGTCTTGGCAATCTTTTGTTGGGCCCCTCAAGTTCCTCAACCCTGAACTGGGTTTAAGAGGCACCAGGAACTGGTAAAGTGCATTGGATGGTAGCTCTGCAGATTGGTGCCTTTTTCCTGTTCAGGAGGGCCTCTGGCTGCTGGCTCTCATCCCATCCTCTCCCTGTCTGAGGCTTTAATCCAAAGAGATGGAGCTGTTCTCGTGTTGTCACTGTTGGAATCTTCCAGCCCCCTCTGAAATAATTTTTACTTTGGGCACAGATATTGAGGAAGCCCAGTGTGACCAGGGCTGCTGATGTTCCTTCTCTGTTCTTCCTTCACAGGAAGCCTGTGTAATACATCTGCACTTCCCCAAGAGAAATACATGCACTGAATAGAAATGCTTATGAGAAGACTTTAATCAGTGTTAAACAGTTAGAATGCTTTAAATGCAGATGAGTCAGGCCTTCCCCTCATAGGACAGAAGCATAAAGAATAAATATGTATAAACTCATCTTATGCAAAAGGTCAGACTAAATTAACTTCTGCTACAACCTTGAAACTTGATTTCTTTGCTTTTGAAAATTCAATTCTCTACTTTCACCCAAAGTGCTGCAAAATGCTCTTATCTGAGTAGCAACCTAACCATATCTTTCTGAAATGGATTTTCACACATACATATATATTCCATAAGTCCAATGTCTCTATGCTAATTGCATGGAGTTTCATGTTTTCAAGTATCTTCTGCCTCTTCAAATGTGAAACTGTGATACAGTGAACTTTTACTACAATGCATCATGCCTTCCAGTCTTTGAAAGATACCAGCTACAAACACAGACAAGTTATGCAAAAGAACAAAAAACCCCCACTTCTCCACATGAAAGTCACGTCTTCGGTAATTGTCTTTTATTTTGGAGTGGGTGGTTGGAATATTGTGATGGCCTTGCTTTTTTTATTCATCCTGTAAATGGGGTTACACTAATAACAGCTTTTGGTGCTGAAAATTCCCATATTTCAAGCAACTAATTTAAGAAGTTTAAAATTCCTTCCTGAAAGCCTAAGTGCTATTAGGAATCTACCTGTTCCAGCACTTACTCTTTGCTACTTTTATATGGATAAGACTATGTGCATCATTTCCAGCTGTGCAGAAAGGCCAAGGCATTTCTGACACTATTAAATATGCAGCTACATGCATGGGAAAGGCTGAGTGGGGATGTTTTTGATGTAAAATGGGTCATCACTTTCAGTAAAAATGCTGATATAAATATAGTTCTTGTATGTAATCTCTCCCATATGATGAGTACCCCAATTACATGTGTAAACAGAAGGTGTCTTTTCCCATAGCAGGTGAACCTGTGTTCCCATACACAGTGTATATATTCCATACCACAGCATACTTAGGAGGAAGCTGGTGGTGATCATTCAGTCAAACAGGTTTCTGTTGCTTTTGGGGACAGTTTACATTGGTTGTCCTCGAGAGCTCTTGTGAAAGAGCCATTTCTTGGCTTCATTCACATCCTGTGAAAGAGCCATCTCTTGGCTTCATCCACCTCCTTGGAGGAGACAGGTTGTTTTGTGCAGTGATTTGTCAACCTCTTGGCACACCATTAGCTGACAAAGCTTATCTAAGCAGCCCTGAGTTTGATGTGTGTTATCTACCAGCCCCATGGTTTCTGTGGTCAATGCAACATGTCAAACTGAGCTGCCTGTCTCCTAATACAGGAAGCCTGTCACTGTCTCTTAATTTTCCTTGACATCCATCCTCTTCAACCAAGCACTCATTTTTAAGCTGGTAGATCAATGATTTATCAGCTTTGCCACTCTTACTAATTTTAGTCTTCTATATATTTGACTATGCTTCCCGTTTGGGAAATTAGCTATTTCCTTTTTCTGCAGTTAAATCTTCTTATGAAATATGAAGGAGATCAGTCAAGAAGTCTGGACAAGCCATGGTATTCCATTGCCACTGCATGTCTGGAAAAAATCCCACACCACTGAAAACCCACTAGTATTCACAGAGTATCTTGTGTTCCTTTTTTTAATGTGTTTGTTTTGCCAAGAAAAAACATGCACTGATGTTTTGTCCCATTCCTTTTTGGGTCTCCAGGTGAGTCAGAGTCTAGATATAGCTCTGACAGACTGAGGAGAAAGCAAAGATAAACCCTTCTTCTGTCTAAGATGTGACAGGAATATACCCCAATGAGATGGCAGTAATGACAGAGAAATCAAAAAGAGCACCTTCCAAAATCCCATGCATTTTATCAAAATAAATCACTCTAGAATATTATTGGATTTTTGGTAAAAGTGTCAGGTCAAAACACAGATCAGCATATTTCAAAACACAAAGTTTAGAAGTGAATTGAAAATTATGTTGATATTTTTCTACTTGAATTTGTCTCTAATAATAAGATTCCTTACAAGTGGAACAACTTAACCGAAAAGTTGTTTCCTTGGACTTGAGCAATGAATCTATTTATTATTGTCTTAGACTCTGGCATCAATCATCTTTATAACTCCCTTAAAGTATACTCCAGTCCTTTAAAAAAATGAAAATCTGATCTTAAATCTCTACCTTTCAATTATGTTTAGACAATTAGCCACAGCATCGGGGACAGCAGACAATTAAACTTTTTCTATATACAGAATTACCTTCAATGAACAATACAAGCCTTAAGTGAGAAAGACTTGTCTGTTGGGAGATCTTCTTTCTTGTTTAGAGGAAGTTTATGCTGATGAGTCTAATTTAGCTAATAAAGAAAGTTAGCTGAATTCTGTCCTCTTTCTTAGCCCTCTGTTCCATGCAGCAAATTCAGGCACTTAAAATTAAACATTCTAGTTTGTGTTACAAACAAAACACATCTCTGAGGCAGGTTTTGATTGATGTGTTATCTTTCCCTGTATGAAATGTACAAACACAGTTACTCTGGTCTTGACACTGGAACCATATTCTTGGTTTAATGACACTTTCTTCAAAGTGTGTTAAAATTGTAGCTCTTAAAATCAGACTTTGACTTTTTAATCGTTAAAGTTAACAATGGCAGCAGAAGTAACCACATTTTTACAGGGTCTATTCAAATGGAACACCTTGGATTAATTGGAACACTGCTGGATAAATTCCCAGCTCAATGGTAACACCTAAAATTGGACCTTCACTGTTCCTCAGCTGGCATGTGGACTAGTATGGACAGGAGCATAATTCTGTGAAGATTCTGAGCCTGTTTTTCAGAGTTATCTTTTACTTATTTATTAAATATTTAGAAAATACCTCTTGGAATTAAACCCTACTGTTTCCTGTAAATAATTAGCTCTGAAAGTGGTTTTCTATATGCATACTGTTACAATTTTTAGTTAACAAAGGCAAGGCTAGAAAATTTTTTGAATGAAACAATATGGTTTGAGGTTTTTTCAGATAAGCAACTGCCAAATAATATTGGGCTGAGTTTCAAATGAGTAATTTCATCTTGAAGCATTTCAAATGTATGGGGTTTTTAATCATAAAAAAATTATACAAAATCAAGAGGTTGGCCCCTGAACTTGATAACTATTTGTACTCTTGCAAAGTGGATGTAAAATACTAGCATTGGATTCATGCCCATGTTTGTGCACACAGGCTGCAAAGCAAAGCATCAGAGATATATCCTCCTCCAAGTCCTTCCTTTGGGGCTGATTGTTCAGGGCAAGCAATATGCATGATATAACTGGTGCATGTAACAGTAACCACAACATTCTGCAAATTTGAATTTATACAGTAACTTGATATTGAGGCTGAACTTTGCAGATGAGTAGTCTATGGTATTTTTAATTATAACCCTTTCTGTGGTCTGAATACAAGTACAGCCGATTCCATCATGTGACACTAGAGTGTGGACTTTTAAATGAGACATTATTATATTTGATTGAGGCAGTTATGTTTCTCAAGAATTATTTCAAATCAGACAGAAGCAGCAATAATTAGAGGTTGAGAGCTTAGAAAATCTGTGCTATTTTTTTTTAAGACACCAAGATTTACAACACATGCTCTGTCTGCCTCTGTCTAATTTACTTCCCTTTCCCTAATGAACATTTGTCAACTGCCACACACTTCAATTTTCTTTAACTATGTCTGTCAAGATTTAAGTGAGACTTACATCAAAAAACCAAAACTAATCTCACTAAGTGGAAACATGTGAAGTTGAGTCAATTCTGTGATATTTTAAGGAAAATGGAAATGCAAATCAATTTTCTTGGAATGTAGGTTCAGACTCAACAGCATTCGCAAAGTCTTTATTAAAGGTCTGATCCTGAGAAATGCTGGTCAAATGCACTCGTGGTATAATGGACCAAATCTGCAAGTGGATTGACCTGGTGAAGAGCTTTATACAGCCACAACATCTTAACAAATGGCAACCAGCAGCATCCATGGCATCTCAAAGTCAGACCACCACAAGATAACAAATGTTCTGCGTTCTTTTTAAGGCCAATTTTCCAGTTGGTCAAATGTGTTTTAAAAGTAATGTCTTTTAAGACCAATGCAGACCTCTCCAAGGGATCAAGTCAATGGATTACTGTGGACAGATCCTTATAGGTTAAGGGAAAGGGCTTTTAATTTTTAAATCTACTACTTTGAATCATGACCATACAAAAAAGCTGAAGAAATCTGACATGGTCCCTTGTATAAATAAGATCATGAATGTAAAGCTTATAATGCCACTGTGAAATTTTAATGCTTATTTATTATGGTTATGATGAAACCTGTATAATAAGATGATGATGATGATAATAATGATAATAATAATAATAATATAATAATAATAATGAATAGTCATCAGTGCCAATATGATTCTACTATTTTTCTACATATGCTTTATCGTGGCATTTTGTGTAGCTTGTGTTATGTGTAAAGAAATGTCAATAAAATCTTTGCTTCCTTTTGTCTGTATTTTCTGTGGTTCTTGATTAGGAAATTCCCTAACCCTTTTTGTCCATGTAGCTCACAGCGAACATGATGAGAGTGATAAAGAGAAGTAGAATAAAAGATGCTCAATTACAAGGAAATAGATGAGCTATATGAAGGGCTGTGACTGGTGCCTTATCCCTGGAGATGCTCAAGGCCAGGCTGGATGGGGCTTTGAGCAACATGGTCTACTGAAAGGTGTCTCTACCCATGGCAAGCAGATTGAAGCAAGGTGGTTTTTACATCCCTTCCAACCCAAAATATTCTGTGATTCTATGCTTCAGACTGTCCTTCTGTTTGAACAGTGAAAACCATCTCTGACTCATTGAATACAGAATTATTAAGTAAAATAATCATGGTTTAAAAGGCCTTCACATGGAGCTCTTTCTGACCAGTGAAATGAATGAGACTTGAAACAAGGTCTTAAAACAGCAAAACCTTGAAGACAGAAAATCAGTAAATTCTAGGACATTTTGTAGGTGTTTTCATGTTCAATATTTAAGAATGAGTTTCAGGAACTTTATTCATTAGTAGATTTGATTTCCTTTCCTCTGCCCCCATATATTGCAACTGAGAACTTCCTTACACCTGACTGCATGCTGTTACCAGGAAGTTATGGAAATTGGTGGGCTGGGGTTGGAGGGATTTGCTGTTTCTTCATGACTCTATGACCATGTCTATACCAGTTAACCAACAAGCAAAGGATATTTCTGCTCTTACTCTAACCAAATAGACAGGGACTCTAGCCATAAATTCTGGTCTTAACTCACAATTTCCATAAAAATTCATCTGTATTTTAAATTAGTCTCAGCTGTACATCAGCAGCACGAGCCTCTGTTTATCCTTCTATCAAGGATGTATTTAATTTTTCTCCAGATATTTACAGACTGTTGATGCCATGGGTAGTGCAGCGTTATATAATGGGATACAGCCCATTTTATGTAACTTGGGAATTGGAAACAATGGAAGTGAAGCAGACCAGAGTCTAATTGCAGAAGTTTCCTGGTCCTAACTGGTGCTTTACCCTCTTTCAGAAAATTCTTGAGGAAAGAGAATTATTCAGAGTTGTCATCCCCAGAGACTCCAAAACACAGCAAATACATTGAGAAGTTGATGGAAGCCCTTAGAGAACCAGAGAGGGACAACAAAATCTAGGGCATTGCTGCCTTCCTGTTGCAAACTGATTAGCAGTCAGCAGGAGCTGTGTTGTTGTGTCTGTGTCTGTATAGATAGTTTTTTTCCTAACTCATTTCACAATCATATCAAATGGCAAAGGGGCCAGCAGCAGGGAGGGCACAATTAGTGCATTGGTTAAATGCATTTTCCTTTTGATTATAATTACATTCCACTCTCACAGGCTGAAAATGAATTGACCTCACCTTATCCCAACAACTGGTTTGTCCATCCTAGAAACGTTACATCCATGAATTGGCATATTCTCTGTGATTTGGCAGAATGCCCCTCAAAGCAATCAGGATAAGCAGATAAGCAGGTACTGAGGTCAATGCCAGGGCAGACTCATCACAACTGTGCAGGAAAGCCAAACCAATGCCAGTTTTATGATGTCTGGTCCAAATTGGTATTTTTAGTGCATTATTTAAAAAATTGCTAAATAGCCCTTACTATTCTCCTGAATGTAAATGTGGTAATATGGTAAACTATATCCTCATCAGAATCTAATTTTGTACCGGGGACTCCTGGTGAAGAAACACCATGATTTGGTGCCGTGGCTGTCTTAAATGAAGTAGGTGCCTTCCAAAAAATCTGTGGCACAATCCACATCCTGGTTAGGTGTTAGTCATAGACATGGGGGATTCCTAGACCAATAAAGTAACATAAGAGCAACACTTTTAAAGAAGGTCACTATTTTCTCAAAAGCAATAGGCAGGTACCTATTATGGGACAAAGGCTCAGTTTGGCCCTTTGAATAACTTCTCAGGGGAGTGTAACAGTGAAGGATAAATATGCCCTTGAGAAATGGGGAGAATGACAAATAACTCCACGATGGGCATGAGCAATACGAAGTAGAGCATGGGTAATGTGAACTTTCATTGTCTTTTAAAGCCTGGGGACAGTCTATTTTTTTTCCTTTATGGCTGGAGACCCAAATGCAAGTAGTCAATCTGGTAAAATATTGTTCTGTATAGCCCAAAGCAAATCTGGTCTAAAGCCTCTCCAGCAGCTGGAAGCACTGTGTTCCCTGTGGTTCTAGCTTATGGATTGTTGGGCTTTGGTCTTGTTCTTCCAGGTGTAACTCATACCTGTAGCTGCAAGCTGTGTCCCCTCCCATAATATTTATGTTCCAATTTTTCCCTCCTTTTCCTCTAGCCAGTGTTTCCTGCACAAACAAATCCTCGTTCCCAGCCCGTTACCAAAGATAGTACTTAGTGTGTGTACCAAGATCACTTAGTGTGATCAACAATTGACTTTAAAAGTCAGAAGGCAAATTCAAAGAGACTGAGTTAGTGAAGACTCAGGCACTTATTTACACAGTTTAGATTGCAATTAGTAAAACAAATAAGCCAAAACTGGTCTGCTGGACTTTGAGTTCGTTACTGAGCTGGAATTGAGGGTTAATTATTGAAGAAAAGAGTAAGTGTGGATTTTCTGGATTTCATCCTTCTGAGTGTCATTGTTCAGACACTGATATGCACAGAGTGGTGGTTGGTGGCCTTAGCAGCCCGTTCTTCAGCTTGAATGGCTCTTGAGAGCTTACACTGCCTTGATCAAGTTTTTATTATTGCTCTCCAAAGAGGTTTTCACTCTGATTTGAGTCAGAGAAGAAGTGAGACACACATTCATACACTCTCTGTCACACACAAACACACACACATGCACACAGAGGACTACAGCATGTGCACAGGGTACAGAGCACATGTGGTACAGAGAATGTATAATACAGAGTGTAAATGGTACAGAGAACATATAATACAGAGCACACATGGTACAGAGAATGTATAATACAGAGCACACATGGTACAGAGAACATATAATACAGAGTACACATGGTACAGAGCACAGATAGTACAGAGTACATGCACACTGTGCTATACCTAGAGTTAATTCTACTGTAGGCAGCTATATAACTTCATATTCATACAAAATTGCCTACATATGGAGACAGGTGAAACTTGGCCTGTGCTTTTCTTCCTTCAACCATGACATTGAAAATAAGAACCAACACCCAGACTGAAAATGTTTTATCTTTCATGATTGCTTGCCTTTTCTCCCTCTCATTATGTCTTCTGCATTTTGCATTCAAATTCACCTATTAATTAATAATTAGCAGCAATTTTTGCACCTGCATCTGGGATATATTCATCCCAAAAGCACCATGCGGTGTTCATTGCATGGACTGAAAAGAAAGATTTAGAAACACAAGTCTGCCTTGCACTGTGCAGTAGGATAGATTAGTTCAGGAATCCCTGACTATGCTCCATCAATTTTTTTTATACAGATGTGGTGATATCTCTACCAAATTTCAAATTATTTTGGTGGACTTGGACATCAAATTCATAACACTGTCTCACTTTAAATAGCACAAACTCTTTCCACAAACATGCATTTTTCCTGGTTGTATAATCCAAAGCTGTCACAAGCTTTTTAGCTGCAGCGTTATTTATGGATTACCCTGTCTGATCTTAAAGTGGGGCACATACAACAATACCTCTCTAGAGCCGTGCTCTACTGTACTAACTGTAAAGAAGCAGCAGGCAGCTCAGAGAGAGCATCCTTAAAAAGCTTTGATAAATCATAAAAGCAATCTGTACATGGCAGGGAGACATAGCTAGCCAAAAGAAAGTTATTTTAAATCGCCAGTAATAGTAACTGCAGACTCTCCCTGTCTGGTTCAGTCTGGGTTAGATGTGAACATTCCCAAGAGCATTTTGTGGTTGTGTAACTGCATCCTGCCTTGTGAACATCTCCTTGTGAACAGCTTCGACAAGAGAGATCTTTGGCAGGGCTAAACAGGCAGTGCATCTTTGCTCCTGTTTTCAATATTCAGTTCTGAGACCAAGCTAGCACCTGCATGTCCATGTCATTTCCTCCACAGCTGAAATGCCACTGACTAGTGAACCAGTGGGGTGGCATTAACAGTCCCAAATAACCTGCAAACTCATTTCATACACAACAGGAAAGCCTTTGCCACTGCAAGTATTCAGAAGGAAAACAGGAAGGATGATTCAGATTTTGTTACTTTTATGTTGGCTTCCCAAGCTGCCAGCATAAAAACCGCAAGGATTCTTAGTCCTACAGGCAGTGGACAGTCCCAAGGGAAGTCTGAGGGAGAAGTATCTTGCCCTTGCAGCAGCCACACGAGGTCAGTATTGGCTCATACAAATAAAACGAGATGTGCATTCCCTTGAATGTCCCTTGTGCACCTGCCAGGGCCGTGACAGGCCAAGGATGTGATGCTGGAAGCAACCCCAGGTAAGTGTAACACCATTGGCAAGCACAGAACCAAGTGCAGGGTGAAATGAACATAATGACAAAGCTGTGTCTTCTGATTTAAAATGCTGCTGCTGGTAAATAATTTCTCTTTTCTAGACTACCACCATGTATCCTTGGGGGGATATGAATCACAGCTTCCTTATGCTTTTCCCATTGCTGATGACATAAATTGGAGATTCAGACCCAGCATGTGGCTTAGTGCCCATAGATTGCTTCGTGCTTTACATCATGATGTTCTCAGAAGATGAACACTGAGTTCTCACAAATCTGATTTCCTTTACAGGCTGTTCAGGACTCACTGCTTCTTATTAAAATAATTGAGCAAAGATTAGGATATTTCACCATCAAAAAGGATGAGGGCACAGAGCTTCCTGAAATTTAACTGGAACATTTCAATAGCTCAAGCTCTTAATACAGAAATTGCCATGAGACAGTAGTCAAATACGAAATTTGTGCTTCTTACAGCTTTCATTAAAATGTCCAGCGAAGATTTGCTATTAAGTCCTCCCAGAAATGACAACCACTTCTTCAGTGGAAGGGTTTTCAAAGACTGGAACAGGCTATCCAGGGGAGTGGTGGAGTCACCATCCCAAGAAACATTAAAAAATGTGTGGGTATGGCAATTAAGAACATGGTTTAGTGGTGGACATGGTGGTGGTGCTGGGCTGATAGTTGGGCTTGATGATCTTAGAAGTGCTTTCCAACCTTAATAGTTCTATGATTCTAGAAGCAGAGAATAATTTTTTTTGTATGAAGTTAAATTTTTGTTGTATTTTTCCAGTGGAGAATATGCAAGTACAGAATTTGAAATGGAACAGATCTGCTACTTGGCTGAATTTCTCCTTCAGTTTGAATATCCTGAACTATTTTAAGGAACGATGCTCTAGAGCTTGTATTGAAAAATTTAATCCATTCCACTGGTGACATGTCAAAGCTCAGCTGAAAACATAAGCTGGGTACATTCTGGAAACCTTTTTAGGATTCTGGCTTTCTTGTGTTCTACATTTCCTTTTCTGTGAGATGATTCATACACAGAGACAGATTAGCCCTGTGTTAGAACAACTGTTTTCTCTGTTGCCATACTTTTGGCAGTATAAACACAAACAACAGCAAAAAGACAAATCATAGTTAAATACTGAAATCCTCTTAAACCTCTTTATCAGGAAGCCAGCTGTTGGTGGTGCTATAGTTACTAAACAGGTTTCTATTTTTGTTTCAGATTTTTTGTTTTGTCTTTTTGCATTATTGTCATACCAAAAAACTCACTTCCTTTCAAACCATGGCAATTATATTTATTTAGAAGTCTTTCAGTGTGGTTGTCTCTGGAAAAAACAGATGCAGGAACTGAACCTACTTTTCACTGTTTCTCTGCTACACCTTGGCTGTTCTCTAAGGTTAGCAGAACAGCTACCTATGTGCTTGCTTCTCTTTTTGTTAAAATGGATGGAAATGAATAGTTGATAGAGACACTGAGGTCTTTCCAAGCTCGAGTTCTCTTAAAGCATTCTAAAAAACCCTTATAACACCTTGGTTTGAGATGAAACAAATCCATTTGCCTACTTTCTTCAGCTCAGGTCAGATCCAAGCATCACAGAAAATAGTTCTGCTCCAGAAACAAAATCCAGGGTGAAAATGTGTCAGAAGTAAAGTGGAAGTGCTTCAGCCCTTCTGGCTTCCTCAGCAAATGTCAGGACCACATTATACCACTGCTCTTCCTCTTCCCTTCCCTCTTAATCCTGAGGGAGGGAGGATGCAAAGCACAGACACAGATCTCTGCTCTATCTTGGGGTCTAAATGTAGAGTGAAATTAATTCTATGAGGGTGATCTTTCTTTCAACTAACCTAAAATAGTGAATGTCACAGCCTCCCTGTGAAAGGCTTTCATATGGGCTTTTTTCAGAATTGAATACAAGGAAAACGGAAGTTGAAGTCATGGAAAACATCCTCAGGCAGAATTCTTCTACCTTCCTTCGAGCCTCCTGCAATGCCATTCAGCTTCTCTTGGATGAAAATTTCCATAATAAAATTCCCATGACAGAGACCCAAACACCAAATCATTTCCCCAACCCTCTCTTCCTCTTTGGGACTGCTCTCACCAGCAGCATGTGTTGAATGCCCTCCTGCCCAGTGCACTTCCCACAGGAATGAAAATTACTTGTTCATATATTTTTTCCAGAGGGGAACTGAATCAGCTTGAGTCAAACATCTTTTTTTTTTTTTTTTTTTACTGCCAAGGGGTTTATCAGTTTTATTTCCATCCTCTACTACAGGTTAATTGGAAAAACACCCAAGGAGTGCACAGTCTTCATGGTGGTCCTTGGTTCATAGAAGTGTTTGTGGTACAACTTTAGATCTGCACTGAGAAAACTCAGTTTCCCTCAATTTTTCTTTCTTTTTTTGGATAGGATATTCCTGTATGTCCAACTAAGCACATTGTCCTCAAGGATGCAGCCTCCAAATCAGATGATAAATGGCTGAAATAAGATATCAGACGCCAGATCAAGCATAGTTCTAATGTAGAAAGAAACACATCAAATACGAGAAATTAATGAAGAACGATAAAAAATAATAATTTTTAAAAAAACTTAAAAAGCCTTTTGTTAGAGAACACTTAGTCAAGACTCTGTCAGAAGCTTTTAAAGCTTCAGACACATTTATAAAAAGTATTTCAGCTATCTCTGCAGTGCTCATCACTCACAGAGGAAACATTGTTAGGCTTAAGTGCTAAGAGAAACAAGCTGGAACAAAACAAATCCAACAACTGAGAGACCCTGAAAACACTCATATGATCTCACTTAACCACCTGACTAATCTTCATCAGGGCAGTTTTGAAGCAATATTCCTAGTAGACAAGAGTGCTTATAGTATTTGCAGTTTCAAGGCTTTTAACAGAAATTCTTCAATGGTTCCTCAATTAGAGCAAATATTGACCTCTCCTTTGAACAAGACAAAACAGAAGAGTGGAATCAATTAAACACATCCTCTGACTGCCTGCCCAGGGAGAAGAGGCTTCCAATTGATCCTAAAGGAGTAGTGATTGGTGAAGAAGTATCACTGTTCCACTTGTTCTCTCAGCATAAAGGAGTTTCAGTATTCCCTCAGTTATTTTGTAGACTATTTTCTTGAGGAAATGATGCTTACATTGTCCTGCTAAGCATTTCAGCTGGAGTCCAATTTCATTTAAATTTGATGGGGAGATAGAATTCTCTTAGGTATTAAATTCTCACTCCTGTGCACAGGAGAACACACCTGAACAAAAAACCCAAACCAAAACAAACACTGAAGCACAAAGTTTGGTATTTGTTAGATATGTTAATTTTCTCATTTTGTTTTAGCAGCAGAGTAATTCAGCACCAGTATAGACTTAATTTATAATGATTATTTATTGCTTTTGAAATGAATGTTTAACACTAAGAAACTTAAAATTATTGAGTACTTCCTGGAGTTCTTAAATAATAAAGTGAACTGTTAATTCTCCTCTTACTCTCATTTCCCCCTTTAAATTTTAATATACATTTGCTCAGTCCTGCTAGCAACCAGGCAAATTTTTATTTTACTTTCTGAAAGGAGTTAGCCTGAAGAAATGAGTGGCCACTGTGCTCATCTGAACACTAAACCAGAATTAGTCTACACTAGAAATATTGAGGGGACTAAAATCTCATAATGTTACAAAGATAAAATTTTTATGTCATGAGGAAAGATAGAAGAGGTGAAAATTATAGGTAAAATACAAGATCCCAAATTTTTCTCAGACTGATATCCTGCTTTGCTGCATTCATTCTGGGCTCACAAGTGGCTGTGTCTCAATCTAAAGTAAAGAGAAAGGCAAAAAAAATCACCAAGGGTTTTGTTCATCCACTCCATCTTCACTAGTGGCAGTGGTGGATGATGTTGTTACTTATCAGTGTGCCACATGCACCTCGTGGAGTTATAAACAATCAAATGCAAACAGTAACAAATGATTCCCAAGGTGCCTCTCCCTCAGTGTACCCCTCTCTTCACTGCAGTAGCAGTGTGTGTTCAAATACAAATATTAACTTTTTATTGGAGAAACTGATGGAAAACAAAATCTCATCTCACATCTGGTGTCACCACAGACAGGTCAGTACTGTCAGATTTATATTTTTATTTCTTAGCCTGAGGTTTTGTCCCTTCCCATTGGGTTGAACAGGTTTTGTCCGGGAGCCAAAGCAGAGCTCAGTGACAAAACCCCCTCTTGTTTTGCTGTTTGGTGGTTGTCAAACTGTAACTGATGTTTTTTGACAAAATGCCTGTGCCTGTTGGGGCTTCCAGATGCAGCAGACCCCTGAAAACTCACAGCATTAATGCATTAATGCAGTGGGCAGTTAGTTCAGCTTTCCTGGCTGTTACCATGATGTGATGAATAACAAATTGTCCACGTTACCCTCTCTCTTCTGAGGCTTTTTTATGCTCAGCAATAACTAATTCTGACAGAAAGAGCTGGGACTCCTCTCAAATGAAATGTTATTTGTGTGGGGATTGTAGGTGTGTCAGTGCTGGATCTAAATTACATGGCATGCTTGATTCAGCAGGGCAGAATACCACACCACCTGCTCTGGACAGGAAGCAGAGTTATTATTTTGTCCTGTCCCTGCTGTTACAAGGACCATGTAATAATTACAATGTCTAATCTGTTCAACAATCCAAGCTGGCCCCAGCCCTCATGCTGTCAAGATTCCTGCAGTCTTGACCTTTGAATAAGTGGGAAGTTCATCAGTCAGTCAGTGGCTGAGGACATGTAAGGTGTGACTGTGGAGCCAACCAAGCCCCAAGCACTTGCTCAGTTCTGCAGTTCCCCTCACTGGGGATTCATGTACTTCATCAAAACCTCTTTGTTTGTCCACAGCTGTTAAAAAAAAAAAAAAACCAACAAACTATTTCAATGGTTTTGACAAAGGGTTCACAGAGGAAAGGAAGAAAGGAAGGAAAAGAGGGAAAGAGGAAGAGGAAGGTAATGAGGAAAAGCAAGCAGATATAAAGGGTTATGACAGATATTCAAGGGATCATAGAAACACAATGGCTTGGGTTGGAAGGGACCTTCAAGATCACCTTGTTCCAACCCTTCTGCCATGGAAAGGAACATCTCCCACTGGACCAAATTGCTCAGAGCCCCATCCACAGAGCCTTGGACACTTCCTAGGATGAGGCAGCCACAATTCTGTGGGCAACTTGTGCCAGTGTCTTACCACCCTCACAGTAAATTTCTTCCTAAAGATGACCCTGCCCTTTTTCAGTTTAAAGCCATTCAATTTTGTCTGGTCACTAGATGAACTTGCAAAAAAGTCCCTCTCCAGCTCTCTTGTAGACACTTTAGGTACTGGAATGTTGCTAAAAGGTTTTTTAGAGCCTTCTCTTCTCCAGGTAAAATATCTCCTATCCCACGGGTATTATATTATAAAAAAGTCTAGAAGGATGGATGTGTAGAACAGTCTTTTTTAAATACCCAGGCTGGTTTTATAACAACATTAGGTTCTCCTTTTCCTGTGGGAACAGAAAGGCAGTGGGTGAGGAGCACCTGACCCTTCTCTCCTGTTTCTTTTCTGACACACTCCAGAGTAGCAGGAATGAGCTTCTCACAGACTGTATGTTTATGCAGAGGACAGAAGTTATTCTGGAGAAAAAGTAACTTTGAATAGATACAGATCCATCCATTTCTTCTGATTAGCATGCAATATTTTAAGGATTAAGAATAAAGATTGTGGGTCTTGCAAATCCAAGATAAAATTCAACACAAATCAACAAAAAGTCAAGACAAAACTACATAAAAATTAATTTAAAAGACAGGGAAATGGTCATAGATCTTATCTGTCAGACTACCTACCAGTGAAATCTCATTTGAAGCTGAATGTACAGTGTTGGCCACTCTTGTCCAGTCAATCTTAAAAAATTATTAATTGACATAAGTGGATGAAGGAATATATAAATAGGCTAATATGAAAACAGAATAGAAGAAATACCTTTCAAAATCTAAAGATCTTGGCTTTAGTATGAGAGAAATAACCATGGTTAAAGGGCAGAAATGCTGCCTGTAAGAAAGAAGGGTGTAACAGGGAGAAGAAGAGAAAAATAGAAAATAAAAAACTCCAAACCCTTATAAAGTAGCTGTGAATGTAATTTCACTGAATATAAAAGGCTTCCAGGCACCAAACACCATGGTCTGAAACAACCTTCTGGTTGGAATAAAGGGAGGTGGAAGCTGAGCTTGCCCCAAGGTGTTGGTCAGTGATTTTGTAACTGACGTTACAGGACTCTTCTCTGCAAGCTAAGATAACAATTTCAATCAAATATCATACTTTTATGTAGACCTGTGTTTCCAAATCAAATTTTGATTCTCATGGTGTCCCAGAGCAGTGACCTTTCCTCCTTTCAGCAAAGCTTGTCCTCCTCTATTGAAATAAAGGTCAAGAATGGGGAATAAAAGTGAGAGTGGAAGCTGCTATTGACTATTTATGAAAATGATCATGGTCTGCTATGAGTGAAGAAGGAACAGAAAGATTCACACCTGTAAGCATGACAAATTTCACAAGTAAGTTGGAATCTGAGAGCTGCTTCCAGAGAAAAGTATGATTTTTTTTTTTTTTTTTTTTGGCAAAGACATTAATGGCTTAAGTTTTCAAAATACGTGATTTGGCTTAAGTTTCATCTGCAAGTAACTTTGAAAATCAAGGTACCATTTGCCTTCAAAAACCAGAAGCTTACATCATTCCAATACCTTGAAACAATTTCTCATTTATGCTGCTGTTTCTAAGAACACCTTGAATCAGGGATGAAAAGCTCTAAATACACCTCGAAAAATTCCAAATCCTTTGCCACTAAGAAAAATTTTGCATTTACATTATTTTCAACCCATACTAAGGCAGTTCAATATACAAAGAAGAAAATTACTATGCTTGCTAAAATCATGTTCATGCCTTCATTTTGTTGTTTTTATTTTGTCACTTAATGTAGACGCACTGGACTTGCAAGTTTCATTCTTTATCTCAGGATCTGAAATATGAACTGCCTTTCTAAATCAATCACCAGTGAATATATATGATCTACTGCCTAGTCATACATGCAATACCATTAAATTCAGTCTCCAAAGCTGAGTTTTGGACTCCTAGTAAAATATTATGCCCAGAAGGAACCATGGAGACTGCAATGCACATTCTACCAACAGCAGAATTTCTCCTGAAATTTCACCTACTGAAATGCATTATCTCCTAATTTCATCATGCCTTGGACCACATTGTGTTAAACACTACAACTTATCAAAGTTACAAAGAATATCTGGCAGTTTCTGTGATTTCAAGGTATGACCACAAGGTAACTGGGAACTTTCAGAAATGGAACAATCGGCACAGTTGAAAACTGCCAGCTTTCATGTGCTAGACATGCAATTGAATTACCTTCTTGAGTTTGATTTCACTCCCCTGAGACCAAAACAGGATGAAATCTGTAGTTGTTGAGAGAAGAGCTTCATCAGCACAACAAAATGGGAAAATAACCCTGAAAATAGTGCTGAGGTAAAAGCCCTTCCACTCCTGCTTATCCTTCCAAATGGCTGGGGGTGAGAAAGAACGTGTTGCTAACTGTGTCATGAGGCACAGATTGAAAATTGCTTAAAAGCCTGTGCACTGCAACAGGGTGGATTTTACCCAGCGGCACTCCAAGGAAATTACTGTAATTGCACTTTTTAGATATTACCAACTTGGTCTCCGGGACCTTGGTAAGTGCCATTAGACATCTGCTGTGGGACTATTCTCAGCAAGCAAAGAAGACACTAAGTCTTTTAAAAATATAAATAAATGAGGAACACACTGGGTGGGTGTTTATTTTTTTCTTTTCTTTTTTTTTTTATTCCTCACAAATAACATTCTGGGTTTTTTTAAAACTTAAATATTATTATTATTATTATTATTACTATTAGTGCAAGTTGGCATATGCTATTTGCTGTAATAAGTACTGAGTTGGACAGCATGTGTTCTACTCACTTTAACACTTACAATAGCTGAACATCTGATTAAAATGCATTTTCTAAACAATTGAAGAAAGGTTTGCTATAGGTTAATAGAAGTTGAATATCTACACTCCTCACTTTTCACGTTTCACAACCTGTCTTTCCTTTACTTCTGCCATAATTCTGCACGGTTACTCTTGTAAAGAGAAGGGGAAGCAGAGAGAAAAGGGATTGGATCCAGAAAACAGTGGATGGATTTAGAGAAAAAATCCCATCTATTCCTGATGCGACAGGAATAGATAGAATAGAGGAACCCATCTTCACTGTGAGAGCAGAGGCAGAAGCAGGAAAGGCCTTGGTGATGTGCAGATGCAGGAAAGGCCTTGGTGATGTGCAGACACTGTTCAGCAATAGATAAAATGTGAGTGTGTTACCAGTATGGCTTTAATCACAAATGTAAATCACACCTCTGTACCAGCTGCTATGAAGGGTATAATAAACTCCAGCCAGACCAAGCCTGTGCAAACATGTTCATAACAAAGATCTCAGAGGGTCACATCCCCAGTGTGAGGCCTTCTTTCACTGGAGGTCTCTCATATCCTTAAGGAGAATCCCAAAGATGTCCTGGAACCTGGGCAGGGATGCTGCCATCCTACCTGTGGATGAGCCTGTGCTGCTGCAGGCATGGGAATGCAAAATGAATGCCTGCAGGAGGAAAACAGCATGAGAGAGCACAAGCTCCTAGTGAGGGTGGGATGGGAGCAGTTTCCACCCAGGCTCTTGGGTTGTTCCTGTTTGTTAACAAGGGCTTGCATAGCAAAAATGAGACAAGGTTACATGTACACTTTAAATGTGCTGTGCCTGCCTCTGGCACTGACCTTGCTGGCATGATGGAATCAATATCTATCCTGTGAAACTCTCTTGCCTTCCAAAACAGGATGGATGCATCTAATGTGCTTCTTGGAAATGCCCTATGGCCCCTCATTGACTGGTTAAGTGCCTGGGACTTGTCTGGAGAGTGTTGGCTGGCCCTGATCAAAACCATGCCAGGCACTATTTTAACAAATCCACAGTGCTACACAGCAAGGTGAGGTCAGAGACTGAGTAGGACACAGACACAAAGAATGGCCCAACAAGCAGATGTGTATTTGCCCACGAGCAGCCTGATAATCTGCCGTAGCTATTCAGGATTGCCAGGTGTCTGTGGCAAACAGAAGTTATTCTGCCCCAAATGGACCCACCTCAGTGGAAGTGGCTCCTAGATGGATCCAACTTCAACAATCCTTAGACTTCTAATAGTTCATCAGGCCAGTGTTCACAAAACATAAGAAGCCTTTCTTGCAGATTGAGTCCTCACCTTGCAATAACCAGACTGTGGACGAGCAGATCTGGAATGGCAGAAAGTCAGGAAGGGATCCATCCTTCTGAAAAGTTTTTTTTTCCTCCCCATGTGTGCTCTACTTTTTGCTCAGGCAAGACAAAAAGTTAGGGTAACAGCAAATAATAACAATGCTATTGGCAGGAATCCTTCCTTTGCTCTCCTCTGCTCTACATTGTCCCTGTTTTCATGTGTTATTAAATTGGGACACCACATGCAAACAGAGAGCTGACTCAAACTCTCTTGCAGAAGCAGGCCCTCAGCCTCTTGCTTATTCCTAGCAGTTTTGTTTTTCATAAGGAACCTTGGAATCAAACACAAAGCTGCTCATCTCCACCTTTTGAATATTGGTAAGACAGAAGGGAGAGCCTTGAAAGCGAAGGTAACTGCAGAGGAGCAGGCAGATATTCACTTCACAGCAACCCTCTTGGGCTGCTTCTGTGCTTTTACTTCTCAGTTTCCCCTGATCAAAGAGCAGGCTCCACTGCCTGCATAATACATGAAGCCACAAGAGCTGACAGCACCTCTGGCTCTGAGAGCTGGGGAGTGGTGGGGAGACTTTGATGCCTGCATGCTCTGAATGGCCCTAAAAAGGCTCTTCCCCTGGTTGCCCACACATCCTTCAAACCCCTGCTCAGGGGGTGAACTTAAAAATTACAGTTTCCTAACTTCTTTCAATAGATGGATGCCTTTTTTATCATCCTCTGAAAGAAGCCACCCCAAGTGGCCTATGTGGGGCCTAAGGAAGCAAGCAGAGGACAAGATTGGTATCAACCTGGTGAGGAATAAGAGGAGGAGGAAGAAATCTTGTTCAGTGAGACTGGCACAGCTGGGTAAATACAGGGCAGTATCTCAGAGAGGAGAAAAACCATTCCCCAGTGCTGCACAAAGGAAAGGGATTAGCTCCCAGCACTGAAGCCATGCTTTATGCTGGCTTCTACATGCTTTGAAGCACAAGCCTGAGAAATTGAAAAGGAAACAATCCTTAATCCTGCTTTTTCACGATTTAGTGATAAAGTCAAATCCACTTTGCTGTAAGTAGCTCAGCTGTTTTCTGGAAGCCAGGCTATTTCCTGAGATACAAGGCTTTGCTTACATAAAGAGATTGACATTGTTACTGGGGCAAGGGGTGGGGAGCAGCAGGGAGAGGTGTGTGGGAGAAGTTTGGATGCCCTTTGGAGAAGGCTGCCTTTTCTGATTTGTTACTATTTGGTTTTTGTATGACTCAGGGAGTGGTGTGCAAAAAAAGGAAAAAGAAATATGAGGAAAA
>JAWWEX010000125.1:146509439-146521066 GCA_035583215.1 Arremon brunneinucha | reverse complement strand
CAGGTCCTGCCAAAAACCTGCTCCAGCCTGGAATCCTCTCTCCATGGGTCACAGCTCCTGCCAGGACCCTGCTCCAGAGTGGGATCTTCTCTCTATGGGTCACAGATCCTGCCAGGACCCTGCTTCAGAGGGGGATCCTCTCTCTATGGGTCACAGGTCCTGCCAGGACCCTGCTCCAATGTGGGGTCCTGCAGGGGCTGCAGGAGGATCTCTGCAGGGTTGTCTCACACACTGTCCCTCCTCTCTCTGGTCACAATTGCAATTTTGCAGCAACTTTACCCTTTTTTAGACACATCATCCCAGAGGTGTTGTCCCTGTGACTGAAGGGCTCAGCCTTGGCCAGTGTTGGGCCCATCCTGGAGCTGTTCCTTTGGCTCTGTTGGACATGGGAGAAGCTTCTGGCATCTTCTTAAGAAGTGACCCCTTGGTGCTGAATCCTGCATGGGGCCTTCCATAGCCACAGACAACCAGGCTCCCACCTGGTTTGGGTCCATTCTCTTTGTCTGGGACATTTTCAGCTATTTTTCAAATGGCAGCAGTTGCTCTCAAGCAGAACAGGATCGCACAGCACACAAAAGTCTGAAGTTAAACAAATATATTGTTTGCTATCTGAAAATACACAGGCTGCAGAATTTAAGGAAAATAATTTACTAAACTAAATTAGCAGTTACCTATGAAAAGAGAAATAATTACCATGCTCAGCTGAGCATAGATGATTGAAATATGTTAAATTTTTAATATTTTTTGATGATTCTTTCACAAATGAAGCCATAGAAAAAAAGTTATGTCAACAAGAGTTCTGCCTGCCTTCTGCTGTAGGAAATCAAGCCTTTGGATCAATGCAGAGCAAAGGCATCCATGTCTGAGATCATCCTGAAATCCATCTACATGGGTTCTCTATTTCTTTTGCCTTTTTGTTTTTCATTTCATGGCTTATTTGCCAATATTCACACCAAGAACAGGCCAAAAAAGGTTAGTATGAAACTATTACTCTGTAGTGTAAGTGACACCATTATGACCAGTTTTACCCTGTTCTTACTGAAACAATGCTCTTGACTTAGCAACCCAGTTTTAGGGCTTTTTCCAGGGTACAAGAGGGAACATGGGCACTGATCAGAGAAGGTATCACCTTCTGGGGAGATGGGTCTGAAAATGAGGAGAGAAAAAAGAAAGATATGAAGCCCTGGCTGAGTTTTTTATTATCCTTCCTTTCCTTTTTTTTCGTTGGGTCCTAATTCTCTTCCACTGCTTGATGCTTTTTCAACAGCTTGATTTTCCTCTCTAAGTGAATGATAATGAATACTGGGTCTTCTGGTAACAACTGGCCCAGTTCTGTCTAAACCTGAGTCTAAATCTGTAATTGCATTAATGGCGTCCTTTCCTTTGTTCGCAGTATGCTCTTTCCTTAGTTTTAAATGAAAAAAAAAATGCTCTGCAGAATTCCTGTTTTTTTAAACTTTATGCGTTCTTTACTCTCTTTGTCTCTTTTTCACATTCAGTTAAATAATTGGAATTCCTCCCTTGCTAGTTCTGAGAAGCTCCCAGTGCTTATACAGAATTTTAGCTCAGCCATGGATGTGTTGAAGGGCATCACCATCACCTCAGTGCTGCTCACACATTTTGTAGATGCAGGTCTCTACCCTTGTTACCTCTGTTTTAAATCTCATCATGGTCAATTTACCACATCTTCACTCTGAAATGAGCTTGGAAGTCCATCCTTGTAGAGTTCTCAAGTATGGTTCCAGTTAACCCATGCTGCCCTACTTGCATAATAGTATACATATATATGTACAATAATAATGCTATGGAATTTCTTGGTCACTTCAGTGGCAGCAGACTATGCTCTCAACCAATTCCACTAAAATAAATGGAAAATAAATTCTGTCTGAGACTTACTACAGGTAGCATGCTATGCTTGGGATTTTTTTTTCTTATATGCTATTTGGTTTCAATTTCCCTATATCAACAGCTTTTTTTGGTGAAATCATTAGAACTTGGTGATCTTTTTTTCACACTGTCCTTCTCTTCTTCTCTTTCGTTTATTTTGTACTGTCTGAGGACCCAAGGAATTGAGTGTCCTTTACCATCCCAGCACAAGGTTCTAGGAGGGATGTGTAGGTTTGAATTATGTGGTGTCACTGTAACTGCATGTGTCTGTGCACACTGTATCATGCATATCACACCGTTCTTGTAGGTAGGATTGGAAAAAAAAATAAATAAAGGAAAATTAAAAACCTAAGTTCCTGATTTCAGTTTATATCAATATTTTCAAGATATTTTGGCCTAAAAGCATCTCTAGTCTGCAACAAGGTAAAAAAAAAAAAAGACCAACCAGGCTGGGCACAGACACAGGTTGCCCAGAGAAGCTGTGGATGCCCCATCCCTGGATTGTTCAAGGCCAGGTTGGATGGGGTTGGAACAACCTGGTCTAGTGGAATATGTCCCTGCCTATGGCAGGGGGGCTGGAATGAGATAATATTTGAAGTCCTTTCCAACATAAATCGTTCCATGATTCTAATAGCAAATATTAAGTTATTTTCCTGCATTTGTGATCTGTATTAATTCCCACCACTACCCTCTGTTAAGTTCTGTACAGTTCCCTTCAAGCTGCTGGGACAGAGTTTGAATTCAGGCAGCTGTAACTCTGCTCAGCACAATAGCTGAAAATGAGGATAAGAGTCTTATAAAAAGCAAGACTCATGTTTTGTAAATGCTCTCTTTCAAGAGCTATCAAAGCATAAAGAAACTGTGATATTTGTAGTGTTTTTTAGTTCTGGGCTGAAGGTGTTTCCTACAAATGTAGACAGGAGTAGAGACAATGATACAAGGTATTGATGGTGTGAATATATAAATGTCTGAATGTGCCAAATACTGTTCCAAGTAGATATCTTTCTTTCTTTTTTTTTCCCCCAAAGAATAAGCAAAAGTGTAAGTTTTATAATTTTAATGGCACATACAACCTTAATGAGCTCAAACAAAGGCAGCAACATTTTAGAATGCATTTTCTTCTGAATAAGAGGGGAATGTGATAAACCCACTACTAATTTGATCAACCATATTCATCTGAAATGGCTCCAAAGAGGGTTTCTTCTCAAAAACTGGATTTAGTAATCCAAAGATACTGCATTATTAAAAGGATCATTACACTTCCAGTCATAAAAACACATTCTGTGTTTACTTAGGTTTTTTACTTATTTACAATTCCACTTTGTTTTTAGTTTTTTTTTTCCCTGACATTCTTGCCCTCTCTGAAGTCAATGGGAACAGATATATCTCAGCATTGTGATACCTTTGTACATATGTTATATACGCCTCAAACTCTCCATAATGTACATGAGGCAGTTACACAGACTAAAAATGGGAACTAAAGATCATTTTTATCCTGCCTAGAGACTTCTAATTTAAATATTTGGATTCTCAGATATGGTTGCTGGATGACTGTGAAGAGTGTGTGGGATCCTTCTCACACAACAGAGACTGATGGAATGGTCTGTCTGGGAAAGGACCCCGAAATCACCCAATCCTTTATCCTCAGAGGGACCTGCAGGGCATGGAGCACTGGTGGCAAAGCCGGGCTAAGACAGGGGTAGGAATTTCTGTGTTTGAGTTCTGGCCTTTGAGATGCCTCACTGCAGGGGTATGCAGAGAGATCACATCCATTCTCTTATCTTTTGATTAATGCAGAAGGCAACAGGGCAAAGCACAGGCACAGAGGAATCCAGTGCTGTAGAAGAAAAAACTTCATCTCTGCGGACATGTTCCACATCCACTGCTCTAAACAAGAGTGTCATCTCCCTCAGTCCCATGGCAGCACAGCCCTCTTTCGAAACCTGACACAAGTGCTTTGAGACAGGCAGGGAACAACAGTTCCTGAGCACACATCTGCTCTCAGGGACAAGGACAACGTGTGTCACAGAGCTGACATGATACAGGCTGTGCCTACCAATCCATTAGTCTGATGTTCTTTTTGAAGAGCAAACAGAAGGTGAAAACACATCAAAGAACCCTGGATAACTCCAAATCTCCTGACACAACGGATTTACCAATGATGTTAAAAAAATAGATGGAAATCTGAAAATAGAATTTTTTGGAGGGCAGGGTATAAAGTCTGTTTCTCAATTTAGACTTCAGATAAAAAAAAACAAAATGAGCTGCAAAAATCTGCAGGAAATACAGGAAATATAGCCATAAGTTTAAGTGTTCAAGGCCAGATTGGCTCAGATTTTGAAGAAACTGGTCTAGCAGGGGGATTGGAACTAAAATACCCTTGAGGTCCCCTCTAACCCAAACATTCTGTGGTCCTCTGTGGCCTGTTCACTGGGGACAGAGGCAAAGCTGATCCATACTGGGAAGGGAAAGAGAAGGCAATTGGTGCATGTGTCACCACAAGGCCTTTACCATGACCCACAGCACTGCAGCGCCTTGTGCAGATGTGATCCCAAACAAGTTCCTTCAAAAGAAAAAGTCAGGAATCTTATAACCAAAGGCAGCAGAAAGCCCAGATATGAAAATCCCAGATACTAGTGTGGGATCTACCTTCTCTGTTCTGCAAAGGCAAACAAAATCCTGCCTGAATCTCCATGTCATTGCAGGTCACCCCGTTCATAATTTGCTGTAATTGGCACAGTGACTCACTTCACCTGCAGGCAAATGGCAGCTTGGAATGGTGTGAAATCCTCTGCCTCTTCTGACAGAACATCAGAGCCTTCAGACTGATCTCTGCATCTAAAAGACCCACTGATCAGGATAATTGAGAGGCATTTCCTCTGGGTACACATAGATGTTAAAACCCAAACCCACTGTGTAACAAATCATGTGCATCAGGGTGCATGAAGGTTCTTCTGTGGGATCCTTATGGGCTGCAGGACTGTAGTTAGTCTTGTGTGCCACATATATACATAATTTCCCTGTCTGAATCTTGCAAAGAACACTTTGACCCTGCAGCTCCTCTCTGGAGCCCTGTGCTGTTCCCCAGATGAGCCTTTCCAGGACTACATCTACTTTCTGCAATTTGGGGCAACAAACAGTGAGGGGAGAGAGAGAAATCAAGTCCCTGGATCTATATATCCAGGCTTTCTTTGATCCTATCCAAGTTTTTCAACTTGACTTCAAGCTAGATGCTGCAGCTATTTTAAGATTTAAAAAAAACTATGCCTCAAAAAAGATTTGGAGAAGAAAACAATTTTAGGAGTACAAGGTGACTTGTGGGGTCATAAAGTCTAGTCCTCCAATTCACAGGAAACGATGCAATTAATGTTTGGTCAGCAAAACATACTTCAAACCCTGGGGCAAAAAATACTTTCAAAGAGTCTATGTGAATCTTAAATTCTAGTGTGAGAACAAAATCCCCAAATACGATGTGTCAAAGAAAAAGGCTGAGAGAGATGTTGAGTGTTGCCAGTGTACTCAACTCCTGCAAAGCCAGAAATGATTTAGAAAAAAATTAAATAAACAAACCATACTTTACAGATCTGCAGAGGTTTGTCCTGTGAATTGCCTTCTGCCTTCAGCCTGAAAAACGTTTCCACCCTGAGTGCATGTTGAAGAATTGCCATCCAAATTCTGGAGGAAATTCTGTTTTGTTCCAATTGGCAGCACATCCCACCATACACCTCTGGGTAAACTCTCACTTGTCAGAGGAAAACAAGGAAACAAGCAGAAAAACACCACCAGTAACTAAAACCAGAAAGAAATAATGAGCAGGGGAAGCAAAATAATCAAATTTTTTTACCCAAACTATTGGAAATCACTGAGGGAAATTGCAAAACATGAAGTACAGAATAAACACAAGGCAAGTAAAGAGCAGCCAGGTCTCCTTTTAGACCTTTAACACAAGCATGCTGGTTCAAGTCCCTGGAAAGCTTTTTTCAAGGCTCACTTTCCCTACTTTTTATTCACAAAACTGAGAACACGTTTTACTTCATTTCATTCCCTCAGCTGTAAGAAGGCACAGAAATGTATCATCCAGCATCCTCCTGTAGCAGCTGGAATGAAAGATTTGCTTGGAGTCTGGCTGCATAATAGTGCTTTGCCTTCTCATTAAAATAAATCACACAAAGTGTTGTCATTGCATGCTCTGGGCTTAAAAAGAAGTCCTCAGGTCCTTCATATCTTAAGGGGCAGGCATGAAGGCAAACTCTGAAAGGCACATGGAGAATGAAGAGAAAAATGTTCACAAAAGGAGTGAGAATAAACTTTCAGTGTACCTACTTTTGAAAATTCAACCTCTGGGGTGTATCAAAGAGTCCCTAAGATTTTACATGAAGTTGATTAATTTTCCATAATGAGAAACTTCACATGATCATGCATTTGGGATTGGCTTCTTTGTTTGTGTCTACCTTCTTTTTTCCCCTATATGGAAATTGAATGATGAAATGCAGCCTCTAGGAATGGGGTTGCTAAATTTTGACGATTTAACTGATATTTATATATGCCACTGGGGAGAGACAGATACTTCTATTTACAGATAGCACCTAATAATATTTTATATATTTATCTATTTATATATCTATATATCTTTATCTATATCTTTATATCTATATGTATATTTAAATAAACATATATGTGTTGCATATATATATATTTGAAATATAAGTGATATAAGTGCCAGAAATAGTCAAGAGCATCACAGAATTATATTTTTTACCTTCTCCCCTTCCTGTAATTGCTAAGGAAAATATCCTGAAACCTCACACACAAATCTCAGTGGGTTTTCTTTTTTCCCCAAGGTCTGGGTACTGGTTCCTACACCTTTGCTCCCATCTCCAAGGCAGCTATTAGCAGTGCATGGGACTCTGCCTGCTCCTGGCACAGGTCACCCTGAGATATTATTAAATATTACACAAGATCTTTATTTCCTGAGGATGCCCTGGAGCCCTGAGACTCTGCCTAGTGGCTCTGAGACACATTGTTTCCCACATCACTAGATGGCACTATTAACTTAAAATCACGGCACAGCTCACTAGGAACCTGTCTCCAAGCCTCAGATGTGGAAAGGAAATAGCAAAGGGTCTCTCTGTGTGAGGAAAGGGAGGCAGAGTGGAGGCTGTTGACAAAACAGTGTAGATTTTTAATTTTTCCAGCTTCTAAAACAGTTGCACTTCTGAAAGTGGTGCAGGGCACTTAAAACCACATGAGAAAAAGCCCCAGGCTAATTTGGCTAACTTGGATCTGCTCACAAGAAGGTCCAGGTTGCATCCTGAGTCCTGGGTGGGCTGGCTCCTTTCTCAGCTCCTGCCCGTGGAGTGTTTGCACCTGTGGTGGGAGGATAAACGCAGTGCAAGTTCCCTCTTTAAGTTGTTACTGTCCTTAAAGCCTCAAAGCCTGTGGGATCAACCCTCAGTCCATTACTTTATAGTAATGAAAAAGAAAGAAAAAAGGTGCTTGTTTGGAAAATTACAGCTAATTAAATTATGATCTGAAAGCAGCAGCTGTTTTCTGTGCTTTAGTGAGCTGATCTTATCTGTCTCTCATGGCTGGTTAGTGGGAGAAATTACTATTTGTTGCAGGATCCTTTCCAGTTTGGGTCAAAAAGCAAGGGGATGCACCGATTTGTTTATGTAACTGCCCGGTCTGCTGCTGCTCCCCCTCTGCCTGTGGCACATTCAGTCTCTCCTGCCCACTCTGTGGTGTTGGGCTGGGGTCAGTGGGGCTGTGCAATGGGTGTGAGAGTGCCCTGGTATCCCCTGGGCTGGTGCTGGGGTCAGTGGGGCTGTGCAATGGGTGTGAGAGTGCCCTTGTATCCCCTGGGCTGGTGCTGGGGTCAGTGGAGCTGTGCAATGGGTGTGAGAGTCCCCTCATAACCCCTGGGCTGGAAGTTTCTCAGCACTGAGCACAGGGCCAGGAGATGCTCCAGGCACAAATGAAGTCAGGAGTAGAATTCATTGCTTACTCCTGGGAGCCCGGAAAAGATGCTGGTACCTCTTTATGCTGGTGCTGGTTAGCACCTGGGGTTGGGGTGCAGTGGTTTTGTTTACATTTCTCAGAAGTTTTGAGTTGAGTGCCATGCTCAGTGCCTTCTTCTAGGCAGCTTCTCTTTTCCTGGCACTGCCATAAAATGGTAAATCTCTGTCAGAAATTATGGATGAGCTAATATATTGTACTGCAATAAATATTTTTGGTACCCTCTGAAGCCTTAGCAATGATTAAACTGGTGTGTATTTCTGGTGAGGGCAGAGCAAAGGTGGAATCACTCCTCCAGGATTCTGCATAAGGAAATGAACACTGGGAACCTAAGAGATTCAGGTTCCCCAGCTCCTAAATCAATTCACAACCCTGAAGGAGATGCCTGGATGCCCTGCACAGTGAAGATGAAGAGCTGGGAACATGGAAATGGGACCTGCAAAGGACATTGCCTTGAACAGAGTGTAGCAAAAACCAGGTGCTGAGAGAGGGGCTGAAAATACAATTCTCTCAAAGATTTTGGAGCTTACCTCTGGACTGCCCTGAGATTTCAATTTCTGCTCAGGGTTCACTTTTGGCAAGTCAGTGTTTCAAATCCTCCAACATACTGCAAGGAATGCTCAGTTCTCCCTGTTTCCATGTTTCCATGTCTAGCACATAGAGATCCCAGGAATTCCACGAATTCTGCTTTGCCTTCTCATGGAGACAGACACACCTTTACGATGCTGTTAAGACTCACCTTGTGAAAGAGGGAGTGCGAATTCAATTACTTTGTAAATATTTTAACATTAAATGCAAGAAATGAAACAACTGAGTTGTCCATGTCCTCCTCCCCTCTCCCCCTTCCTTTCCTTCAGGATACTTCATTGCCTGATGATTACAATTTAATCTTAGGGGATTAGAGATGGGATATTGAAATACATTTAGTCCTTTTCCATCCAAACTATGATAATGTCTGAGTGAAGAACACAGTGTGACAGTGAATTTCTTATGGGGGGAATATTAAAAGTTTTATATCAATGGCTTTATCTGCTGGGGTTTTTTTTTGTTAGTTTTTCTTTTCTCAAAGAAAGCTCTTTGACTCTGAGATGCTTTGTGCTATTTCTGTTGAAACTGCAGACCACAACCAGAGCACAGTGTGAGGAATTAAGTGTAGGAGGGAATGAATAATAAAAAACCAAGAAGATTTAATAAAATGGGAATATATTGACAGGGTAAAGGAAGGAACTCAATAAAGAATGGACAATGCATGATTGATGGTGAGTGCTGTGTTGGTAAGCACTAATTCTGAGATCTCACCGTGAGGGAAAAACATTTTTCTTACAAGATACCAGGTGTGTGGGGAGGAGTACGTTTTCAAAAGTCATGTTTAAAAAAAGCTTTAAGCAGAAGGACATGTCTTTTTATTTCCTCTCCACCCCTTGTACACACATGCACACACATACACAAATCTGTGGTGAAAACAAAAACTCTCTGTTATCCTCCTGCTCCTAATTCCTTCAGAGATTTTCCCCACTTCTTTTTCTGCTGTTATTGCTGCCAAAGTCTTCTGACACTTTTGCATGGCTGTGACGCCTGCCAGGAGAGGGGAGAAAAGAACAAATCCTGCCTTTCCTTTCCACAGATCTCATGTCAGTGGTGGCTTTGGGAGAGCACAGATGCTGCTTGTATGCAGGACAAATCAGCCTCTTTCACTTTCCTCCTGGAGGAGAAGCCAGCCTGAGCAGAGCAGTGATGTCTGCTTTCAAGAGTAGGTTGAATTTTGGGTGTGTTTTCTTCAAATTGAGTTAGGGGTGGTAACTTTCAAAAGGAAGGAGCCACTGTAGATGGTGAAATTTATATTTATAATTCATATATTTAATTTAATTTATAAATCATATATTTATATTTATAATTCATTAATACCCTGGGTGTGTCATCAGTCCTGAACATTTTCTTGAACTTTGTTTTACCTAAGTAGAGTTACATGCCACTTTTGTGTTTGATTGAAGATTGGTCTAATGAAGCAGCTGCACCTATGATTGGACCAGTTAATTTTCTCACAGTCCTCACAGAAAGATTTTGTGATTAAAAAAAATAAAGAAAAGCAGGAAAAAAAGCAAAAGAGAGAGGGAAAAGAACAACCCAGCTACATGTCCAGATTCACATCCCAGTCCTGCATCATTTAGCAGAACTTTATTTAGGCATCTCTGTTTAGGGTTGTTTGTCATTACTTTGCCCCCTATATCACTAACCATACAATAATTATGTGGAAGTTTGTTTCTCTAGGGCCTCAGCTGAGACCTTACAGCAGGATTTGCAGGAGGACCAGACAGTGCAGCTCACACATATACCTGTAGGAGGGAGGGAGTGAAGGGAGGGCTGGAAGGAGGCGAGGCGGGGAGAGAAACAAAAGAAGAAAGACTGGTTTATTAGCCGAGTATAATTTTCTGTACACTAAATACAAGAGTAGAGATTTGTTTCTGGGAAATGATGAATCAAGTCAGCTCTGGTGCTTGTGCAAGGCTGACAGCCTGGTTATCCTCAGGCAGGAGAACAAAATGGGAAGCAGCCGTGTGACAGCTGCTAATCCTCCTCTGGAAGGCATCCAGCTGATATGGTGACAGGGCTGGCATGGACCCTGTGGAAAAGAAAAGGGAATAGCCCCAGGGAAAGTGTGCCCAGAGGGGACAGTGCAGCACCAGCAGAGGTTTCTCACCATGCTTTAGCTAAGCCTTTATTTCCACCCACAACACTAAAATCCACTGGAGCAATAAGTAAGAGTTTAATGTACTCTGATTTTTATGTTAAAGGAAGGAAGCAAAGCCACCTTTTCAGAGTCAGTAAGCTTAATGCTCTAGGAGTGAGGTTCACTGAGCCATGGAAATGCTTAACTTTTATGTCTCTTGCCATGTAGGGGAAGGCATGAACCAGGCACTGGAGGCCTAGAATTGCTCCACAGTGGGGGAAGAACTGAGTCAGTTAAAAGGAAGTAGTGATGAGAACATGCAGGAAAGCCATGCTTTTTGTGTATAAGGTATCTTTGACTTAAAATTAACTAGAAATTCCTTGTGGAGGCATCTGGCTGGGGATGCCTACTTAATTAACCTGAATTCCAGAGCTGGAGCAGCCCAGATGTGGTCAGTTCAGCCAAGGTGGTAACAGTTCTGGGACAAGTGTGACAAACCATGGCCAGGCACAAAGTGGTTGGGATGGGACCAGTTTTGAGCTGTGGCCTTGACTTTGACTACAAGAGAACACCTGGTATCTAAAACTCCTTTGGAGCAGGTTGAGAGGGATGATGTGAAGTCTCCTGGGAATGTTACAGCTCCTTTTTAGACCAGCCTAAAAGTGCAAAGTGATGATGTCTAATGTTCAAGTCACAGACACACATAAAAATCTGGCACCACAAGGAACCATCACTCCCACATTTTCTCAAGGGGAAAGAAGGCACACACTGACTTCAGACCAGGCTTTGGAAACCTCCTGGCTAAACCCTGCTCTGCATGAAAGAGAGAAGGCCCAAACCCAAGGTAACCTGCCTTTGAACATGCATAAATCTTCACATTAGCTTATCTTATTATTGACTAAGGAGGAAAGAAGGCCCAACACTGTGCTCCCATTCCAGTGGGATTTTTGACAAGGTAAATTTTAGTAAATCAGAGCCACTTCTATGATATGGTGGGAAAAGGATGAGGAAGGGGAAAAGGAAGAGAAGAGAAGAGAAGAGAAGAGAAGAGAAGAGA
>JAWWEX010000125.1:146490041-146509339 GCA_035583215.1 Arremon brunneinucha | reverse complement strand
GAAGAGAAGAGAAGAGAAGAGAAGAGAAGAGAAGAGAAGAGAAGAGAAGAGAAGAGAAGAGAAGAGAGAGAAGAGAAGAGAAGAGGAAACAGGAGCTAAGCCACACTGCAAAGTGGTTTTACCTTCAGGAGAGGCGACATCCAGAATTATCTAGAAGAAACCTTGCATTTTATCAGATGGGTGACTGAGGGTATTTAAGAGCAAAATTGACTGAATAGATTTCAAGTTTTTCCAAAGAATTTTTGAAGCTTTTCCATAGTAGGAGCTTGACTTTATCTTGCACTGGGTTTTTGGTGTTTGTAAAGGATAGTCTCATGTTTCTGTGCAGTAACAGATGCTGCTACACTCTTATACAAAAACATGAATTCCTTTTAACACCTGTTGGCTGTGTCAGTGTGAGATACCATGCAGGTATGAATGGAGGGATGATCCATCAAAATACACATTCCTCTCATGTTACAAAAAGATCTCCCACCATACCAGGAGTGCTAATGGAAGGAGCTACATTTGCTGTGGCCACCTGGGAAATCCTTTTAACCAGTCATCAGCTTATATAAAATCCTGAAATAAGCTATTGTTTACACAAAACAGGTTTTTTTTGTAAATTGTTACTTGTGAGGTTTTTTTTTTCATTTTTCTCCAGCAAACGCCATCTGATACTATTTAAATTACTAAAACATCACTTCAGTATCAATTTCCCCTGTGAAGGAATCTGAATCTGGGAGAAAGACTGAGAACTGTTGCATGAAAATAGCATCACCCTCTCTAAGGGGTGTTAGTATAATTTCCTGCCTTGAAATCAAGGAAATAAAAAAGTTATATTTATTACAGAAAATGGCAGTAACTTGGCTTGAAACAGTAAAACAAAACCAAAACAGATAAAACCAAGCATGGTGCTACATAAATGATCACCTCCTCTATTGCTCTGGTACACCAGCCTACCCTCAAATGGGAGGCCAGTGATGCCATAGGATAGGATGGTCTTTTCTCCCAAGGAACAAGCAATAGGACAAGAGGAAATGGCCTCAGCTTATGCCAAGGAAGGTTTAAAGTGGATATTAGGAAATATTTCTTAAGTGAAAGATTGGACCAGGCTGCCAGTGGTTCAGTCAACAACCTGGAGCTATTTCAAAGGTGTGTAGGTGTGGAATTTGAGGACATGGTTTAGTGATGGACTCTGAGAGTGCTGGGTTGATGGCTGAACTCAGTCATCTTAGAGGTCCTTTCCACCCTAAATGATTCTAAGATTCCATGATTGACTGATCACAGTGTTTCACTTCAAGGCTCCTACAGCCATTGTCCAGTGTCTTCTGCTCTTACTGCAGACTTTGGGACTGTGCAGGGAGGGGAGATTTTTCAGAAGGGTCATCAGGAATCCTCTGAAGGGAATCAGCTTGCAATCTGCAAACATCTATCCCATGGAGGGCTGCATCCCCCAAACATGATAGCAAAATTTAACCTCCCTAAATTACAATAAACTTTGATTTTACTGAGACAGCCATCTGGTTTTAAATTAGAAAAGAGGAAGACAACCTGACTGTTCTCTAAATTTTAACTTCTTTGGGGAAGAAATAGGAGATCTTATAAAGAGCTGTTAAAGGAAACCAGAATGAGACATGGTCTGGTACTCATGCAAAGACTTAACAGCTGATTGTTTTCATTTCAGAGGTAAGAAGGGCTAAATGAGCCAGTATAAAATATAGTTTTCCAGAAGCCTGAACAAGACCAAACTGATCTGTGGCCTCATTCACTTTGTCAGAAAAGAGGTGCATTTCTACATATTCAGAAGATGGCTCATTTCCTCCAAAGGAAGATTTCATCTGCCTGTGGAGCATCATAGCATGCTCAGATCTCATTTTTCTGCTCTGGTGTTTTGCCTCAAGCCAAACGCAGATGTGAATTTAATTTGGATTGTGCAATTAGATGTTATGCACACTACAGTTTTTTGTTTTCTGTAGCTACACTTTTATATCTGAAGTATCATAATACTGCTAACTTTTACAAATGTCTTATAAAGTAAATTTGTTTTTGTCCCACAGTTGCAGGGATGCAATTGTAGCAAATTGCTGGCACAGTGAGTTTGGTGGGAGTGATGGGAAGGATCTTTCAGTGGAACGTCTCAAGATGGCAGAAGTCAATCCACATGTTCAGGTCTGCATCTCAGATGACACCAACAGGGATTAAAATGCTCAGTGTCTCATTTTGATGATGACAGGTTTTTACCACACAAACAGTCAGCTGAAAACAAAACAAAACAAAAACAAAAAAACCTTGTGGAGCCATCAATTTTAAATGTATGAGTCTGTACTGAGAAAAAATATTTTAATATCTGCAAAGGCCCTAGTAAGGATGTTTACAAAATTACATTTTTGAGACAATCAGCTGACTGGTAATGAGTGTTTAAAAGCCATCAACACTCTTTCTCTGCTACCATTAATATTTACCCTTGGCTTTCCAGTTAAATGATACTTGTCATTTATGACTAAAAAACACAGACAAAATGCCTCTTATGAAAATAGATATCTGTGTTTCCCCTTCAAGAGGTCTTTCAAGCTCATGGTGCAAACCCAAGTAAGAGAAGCATGAATTTCAGCACATCCAGAAGATTTTAGCTCACATTTTTTCTCAGAGCCCTCATCTTTTTATGGAACTGAGGCTGTTGAGGAATATATCTGGTCCAGGTAGCTCAGCTCACAGAGCTGCACATTGAGACAAGAGGCCAAGAGCTGTTTGGGATAACAAAGGACAAAAAGGTGGGTGGGTGATTGCCAGCCAGGGGAATGGATGCTGGGGATGCAGCAGAAGCAGGAATTGCTGATCTTTTGGATAAAAAAGAGGATGAAGACTGGTGATGCCAGTGAGGTGGATGGACATGGAGAGGGGGCAGGAGCTGGAGTCACAGGAGGAAGAGCGAGACTTGCACCAGGAGGCTGTGAGGGTGTAAAATCTAAAAGTTCTTTTGTTGGGGACCCTCTTTGGAGGCAACTGCTTCTGTGTTGTTGCACCATGAATAAATAGATTTATGGAATCTAAGACTGATATGGGAAACCTGGGGTTCAACTGGTAAGAAACCTGCTCTGGCTGTGAGAGGGGGATTTGTCAAGCAGGGATCCGTGGGTTCACTGCAGCTGCCCACTGCGAAGGGGCTTTGGTCCCTACTGTTAAAGTCCCTGGCATTGGGAATGGGACTTCTAGAGAGTCTTGTGAATGGGCAGGCTGGTGAGTTTCCTTAAAAACATCAGGACCATATGATAAAGACAACTTCTGTTTGTTTTTCCTTGGCTTTAGCTTGTTTGCTTCATTTTTGAAGCAACCGGGATTTGAAAGCAAACCTTTAAACAAACCTGACCCAGCTGTTCATTCCCCATTTTCCAAAGTCATTTTGATCTGTATTATCCACACTAACAAGAATAATTGTGCACAATGCAGCAATGTTGAGCTGTCCAGGCTGTTTTCAGAGAAATAAAGAGATAAATTAGTTTCCTTTGTATTTCAGATTCCCTTGGAAAACAAAAAATAAAAATCCTGGGCTATAAGAAAGAGACTTTGAACATCCTATACCCCTGAGAATCTGTTGCTCTTGTTTGTTTTCTCTCTTAATTTCTGGAATTAGGTCTATCAGGCAGTAAAATCATACACCCATTAGATGGCACTGTTAGTTTCCACTTTTCCTTCCATCTCACCTGATGAGTTTTTAGAAAGAAGTGGTTCAATAAAAAAAAAGAAAAAAAGAGGAGCACCAAACTGAAACAGATTTGGGCTGTGTGCAAGTCCTTTGGAGTCAGGAACAAACAGACCAGTCTGCACAGAGCTGATTTGCACAGATGCTTTGGGTTCCCCTGGCTGGAGCTGGGACCACTCACACATCTAATAATAACCCCCTATGACTGTCACTTCTGTCTGGGAGCTGTTTAGCTGGACAAACACGTAATTTCAATGGCAATTTCTGCACTCCTGGATGTATAGACATCTGGCATTTGCCAGGTACAGAATGTACTATACAGCCAGCTCTTAGCTAGCTCAGTGGGATTATTGCTGCAATTTTCTGTCGTTTCCCTCTATGTGTGGCTGCCTTATATGAAAGGACAGTGGTTATAGAGTGTGCTTAAGAAGATATGAGCAATTTCCTGCTCTGTCCTTGACCCTCCTACATCCCCCCTGTGTTCCCAAACAAATAAACAATAGAAATCCAGTCTCAATGCCTCTGTTTTCCACCGGAGTTTTTGCCAAATACTGCCAATACATAGCTTTGTGAAGGAAAATTGGTGAGTTAGAGCAAACATCCAAAATACACAAAAGCAGATTGAACAGGAATATTTTTGGCAGCTGCGTGGAGGTAGAGTGGGCTTCGTGACAGCTGATTTTAAAGGCACTATAGTTAAGAACAAACAGGAAAATGATCAGAAATAGATGGCCATACATTATCAACTTTATCATAAAGGAAGAAATATTCCTTTGTCTTACACTTTTAAAACATTTTTACTTTCCTTCATCTTTTTTTTTACTTTCTTTTCTCTTTTTTTAACTATATTTACTAGAAAAAAAAATTGAAAAGTGAAGAAATAGCATGCTCTAGTAATGCTGCCTTGCCGTAGAAAATGGAACAAACTTCAGTAGTTTGGGAGTTGCAGAGTTAATGTAACTATTTTGGATTTGTGTTTCTCAGCTGACCAACTATTTACAAATGAACAGTTTATTCTCATTGTTTTTAACCCCTTAATGCAGAGTCTGACAGTACATTCAGTCTGCCGTGGTTGATTACAGCAGTTAGCACGTGAAAGTTTCTAGAAATAAAGTTATGAGCACTTGAACTGCCTTCTTGGCTCAGATTGCTAGTTTTGTGAAACTTTTAGGAAAGTAAATATCTCTGAGACCCCTGTTACTCAAACGGGTTGTGAAGCACTGGAGCAGGCTGCCCAGGGAGGTGGTGGAGTCACCATTCCTGGAGGTGTTCAAAAGCTGTGTGGCTGAGGCCCTTGGGGACACGGTTTAGGGGACTTGGCAGTCCTGGATTAACGACTGGACTTGATGACCTTAGAGATCTTTTCACACCCAAATGTTTCTATGATTCTTTTGAGGGTAAAAAGCCTAAAGAAGAGAGGAGGGACATGGTGTACTGAAGTGACTGACCTCCAGGAGAGTTTCCTAACCTAAGCAGATCCTTGTTGATATTATTCCATGGGTAACATTGCTTTTTCACATTTCTAGATTTGTCATAGGGCTTAGGAAACCCCTCTCTAGCATGCTTTGTAAATGTTGATAAGTGAGTTATAGGAAAGGTCATGCCTTTCCCTTGTTTTTTCCTCAGCCTTTCCACTCAACAGCCTTGCTCATGAAAAAGCGACGCTGCCTCATACAATATAATCTAAAATGTTGCTATTTCTACACACTCTTCTTGTGACCCAAGAGCTATGAACTCTGACCAAACTTTTTCTTTCCGTATGGGCATTTAGAAATTTTTGTGTTTTATCCCCAGGTCCCTGTAAGACCACAGACATTTCTGAATCCTTTCCTGTTTCTCAAAAATGTTGTGAAGCACTGGAGCAGGCTGTCCAGGGAAGTTGGTGAAGTCACCATTCCTGGAGGCTTTCAAAAGCTGTGTGGTTGGGGCCCTTGGGGACGTGGTTTAGTGGACTTGCAATGAGGACCTTAGAGATCTTTTCACACCCAAATGTTTGTATGATTCTTTTGAGGGGGAAAAAAGCCCAAAGAAGCGAGAAGGGACATGGTGTACTGAAGTGACTGACCTCCAGGAGAGTTTCCTAACCTAGGCAAATCCTTGTTGGTATTATTCCAAGGGTAACATTGTTTTTTCACATTTCTAGATTTGTCATAGGGTTTAGGAAACCCCTCTCTAACATGCTTTGTAAATGTTGATAAGGGAGTTATAGGAAAGGTCACACCTTTCTCTTGTTTTTCCCTCAGCCTTTCCACTCAACAGCCTTGCTCATGAAAAAACAATGTTGCCTCATACAATATAATCTAAAATATTGCTCCTTCTATACACTTGCATTTCTTGTGACCCAGGAGCTATGAACTCTGACCAAACTTTTTCTTTCCATATGGGCATTTAGAAATTATTGTGTTTTATCCCCAGCTCCCTGTAAGACCAGAGACATTTCTGAATCCTCTACCTTTTCAGTCAAGTTAGATGCCTTCAGGCATTACTCCCAACATTATTGCTGAGATGAGACTGAAGGCACACATACCCTTTACATCAGGGCCATATGAACCTGGGTACTTTGATAGTGCACTTAAACTGTCTGTGTAAACCACAGCATAATGTTAGAATGAAGTTGGGGAAATTTTCACTACCTTCATGCTCATTTATCACTTGTAAGTGAATTTTTTCCTTTCCTGATACAACATTTAACTCCTTGGTCCTCCTGATGAGAGTCAAAATTGAGACATTTACACATAATTCTCCCTCTATGCAGTTTCAATCAAGATCTTTTTGGCAATTCTTTAGTGGATTCTTAAATTTAACTCAATCTGGATCCACTGTGTAAAATCTCTTCCTGCAGCAGCTGCTGCAGTAATGGACCCTCTTCAGGGACACCTTGAGACAACAGCATCCTCAGAGATGTGAAGTTGGTTTAAATGATATGTTTTGATTTCCTGAGTAGCTCTGTGATAGTCAGGATGGAAATGTCAGTATTCCCAGTCAAATTCCACAGGGAGCAGTGATTGCAGCCCTAAAGGTGAGACTAGAAGCCTTTACAGCTGCTTTCCCAATTGCTGTCAATGATGATGATCCTGGTGGTCAAACCTGGCCCTGTCTGGGAAATGTTTAAGCACAAATGCACAGAATCACCGGCATGCAAATATAGACATAAGAAAATATATGAGAAAACACAATATATTACTAAGATAAGTCCAGAAAATTGATATAGGTACATTTAGGGGCGCTGGGAATATGGAAATATTCACTGTAATTGCTTTTCACTACGAATTCATTTCAGGAAGATGAGAAGGTTGAAATGAAGGGGTCTTGTAAAGACTCTATTCACTGGGAACAAAAAAGCTAATTTTGCAGTAGTGTCTCATCACTACATTTTCTGTCTTTAATATATTTATTTATTTGTTTGTTTGTTTGCTTGTTAGGTTTTTATGTGGCTAAGGAAAATACAGTGAAAACTCCCAGAACAATACCATGGTTCCTTTTTCCATTTTCTCTAAAACAAGCATGGAGGATCTATGTACATTGGACTGCTCCAGAAGAAATGAATATTTCTACTGGCTTTTAAAACAAGCAAGTAGACCTCATCTGTACTCTTTAGAAACCGCCAGAAACAAGTCAGTACAATTTTCCTTACTGTGGTGATGAAAATTCAGGTTTAGAGTAAGTTGTGGAGCTGATTCAAACTTTATTTTGTGCAGGCAGTTTTGTGTATGGCAGGCAAAGATAGACACACAAAACCTGTGGCCACCTCAGAAATTCCCACACTTCTTCAATTACAGTAAGTAATTGAAATTGATCTGGTGGTAAAGCTTTCAAACATCCATGACCACTTTTAATGTCATCTTAGTAACAGACAGAGAGAACCTTAATTCAGGAGGCTGCATGTTTAAAGCCAAATATTTGCTGTTATCCTTAATATGGTGGACTTAAACCCAAAAAACTCATTATCTCCTTTCACAAAGTAATTCACAGGGACTAAGTTCCTCTCATAAACTCTTCATTGTTTTGCAGATTTAATTATTTATGGCTATTCCTGAATTATAGACATTCATGGAACAGTGCAGGTATTAGGGAGGAACACAGGAAACTGAACTAATGGTATAAAATTGAACAAAGGAAATAGGCAGCATTAGGATCAAGGTTTTGTTACTGTGTGGAGCCATTGTATGCAACATGCACTTAAAATTCTCCCTGGGAAGATCAGAGAGTTGGAGTACAATGACTGTGGAGCTTCGCTCTTAGATTTATACCTTTTTTGTGGTCCCAGTGGGAATAACCAATGTCCAACATAAATATCACAAGACTTTTGAATCATGGCATGGATATGCCCAGCCTGGGTGGACAACTCCTCAGATGCTTGTATGATCTTTAGGTGCTTTTCACCTACATCCATCAAGAATGAGCTGGCATGTCTTAGCATGTGTCAAAAGCCAACAAAGACCCCCAAAGTGCCCCCAGAATAATTTCTGAGGATTTCCACGAGAGAACTGAAAGCTCTCTCCTGGGCATTACCACCGAGCCTGAGCGTATTTTAACCCATCAGACTTTGTGTTTCTTCCCCTGCCCCAATGGATCAAGACCATCAGACCAACAGACAATAAATGGCAGCAATCAAGTCTCATAACAAGATCCACAGGTGATGGTATGTTTTTATTCTTCAGGCACTTGATCAGTTGTCACAGCCTCGGGAGCCCTGGATGTATGTGTGGATTTTCCTAAATTGTGTCCTCTGAGTCATGCAGTGGAGGTGTCCAAAGTTTTCCATCAATTATACAAGAAGTTGAAGCCCCAGCACTTCTAAGGCATTGGTTTAATCTAAAACAGTCTGAAATTGTATTTATGCATTCTTTTGCAATACTAAATTTCCTTGAAAAGTTAAGCAGCCACCTCAGACACTCTTGAGCCTTCAAATTAATAACAATCATATACTCCTTTCCAATGAGCAGAGATACAGTACCCTCAGAGTACCACCTTCATTTTTCCTCTCTGAACACAGAGAAAAGATGCCTTATTATTATCTACTGAGGAAGAATGGAGCCCTGAAACATCTAGAGACAGACGATTAAGTAGGGGACAGCTTGGTACAAATATTCACTCATGGTCAAGACAGACAAGCCAATAAATTTACTAAAAATCATGTGCTCAGTTTTCACAGTGAGACTACAATTTGCTGATGCTTCTGGAGAGGGTTCTTACTGCTTGGAGATATTTAAACAACTACTTGGTGTGAGGCATAACACAGCTTTGTTACCATACTGTGGCAGTAATTAGTTATTCTGTTTGTGCTTGTGGGGAGATGAAGGGATTGGCACACTAATAGGTAATATTTATTCCCATATTTGTGCTGAAAAATTTCATGGAAGGAACATGAAAAAGCAAATTACCACCTCTTGTGCTTGCCATTTGAGAATGTGGGTACAGCAAGAGATGGAGCAGCAGATAGATTCTTTCAAGAAAAACTCTTGTTGATTTTGTTGTGAAACATGATTTCATTTTGATTTCATCTTTGAAAAAAATCTTAAAAAAAATAAAACCCAGCAAACAAAAATCAGTGAAAATCAGGGTTTCTTCTTATTGTTTTTAATTGCATGTCTTGAAAACTTCACTACAAATAACATGGCATTGGAGCAAGTTCCTACAGTGTGTAAGCTTAAACATGTAAATATTGCATGTCCAGGGATTTTTGCTCAAATCTGCATCATCTTGAGTTTCATGATAATATGCCAGAAGATTAAGAAGGTTATCCTGCTCAAGAAATCAGTAGATCTTTGGACTGCTAAATTCCTCCTATATGCTGAAATTTTGTCCTACCTAAGGAATCCCACAGAAACAAATGTATATGAGGTCATAGAATCATGGAATTGTTAAGGTTGGAAAGGACCTTAAAGATCACTAAGTCCAACCCTCAACCCAGCACCAGGATGATGTTCACCATTAAACCATGTCCTCAAATGCCTCATCCAAATGTTTTATGAACACTTACAGGGATGACGACTCCACCAATTCCCTGTCCAGTGTGCTGCAATGATTTACAGCCCTTTTCATAAAAAACAAAAAAACAAAAAAAACCCCAAAAAAACAAAAAACAAAAAAGATTCCTAATATCCTCTCTAAACCTCCTGAGGTGAGATATTATTTACAAAGTGACAGGGGCATTGCAAATAGGAGTGAGACCAAGGAGGTGACCCAGTCCTTACTGATAGCCCTGGGATCACCACATGGAGGAACACATTGGGGTCACAAAGGCCAAGCAGTGCTGACGTCCCTACAATTTCATACAGAGTGTGTCCCTTTGCTTAATACTGATGCACAACGTGAAGGTTGTTTTGTAAAAGGTCCTCTTTCATCGAACCTTAGGTACACAGAAGTTATTTCTGGGGAACATTCGGATCCTTCCAAATACAGGTTTGTAACCTCATTTTTCAGTGTCTGCTCACATCTAGACTATTTTCTTATTTATAAAACATTTGCCATGCAGGTGAAAAAATCAATTTGCAAACTGCATTTTCTGTTAGGATAAATAAATCCATAGGAATTACTGAAAAAGCCAGGAGCTTGGCATATTCCTAAGCTCTTAGGCCCAAGAACCGAATTCTGCTCATAGTTACACCACCACAGTGCTGAGTAACCAAATCAGGATTCAGTCTGCTGTCAACTAAACCCTACCAACAAGACAGTGCAATCATGGGCTATTATTATGTGCTCAGTCAGAGTGATTATGTGTGGGACTGAGTCCAGTTGAATAGCCAAGGCCAGATTTTGTTTATTTGCCTGTAAAGCTTCTAGCACATTTCAGCCATGGCATAAAGAAGAACCATTACCATTCCATTAAAGAAGTCTGACAGTAAAAAAATCCTGTGCAAATTGAAAGTGATATGATTGCTACAGCATTAGATTGTTCCAAAGTCCACAAATACATCTACAAAAAAATAAGGAGAAAATAAAAGATAAGAGAAAGTCAATAGTGAAATGAGCCTCAAAACCTCAAAGTACTTTTTTATAAATCCATGACATCCATACGTATTAAAACAAAGGAGATGCTAAAAGTACAAAATTATGATGTGTCAGTTTATCTGGCAAACAGCTGCATGCTCTTTTCAAATTCCTTGCTACACACAGATTTCAGTGACTGAATCAAGAGCAAACAAAACCCATCAGAAGCATAAGCATATGAATCTATTAACAAATGAAGGATGTGTCTGGAGCAATAAACAAGAGAACATATGTGTATTCAAACTGGTGAGCGCAAGTTCCTAGGAAAAGAAAAAAAAGTGGAAGGAAGGAAAGCAAATCAACAAGTGATCTGAAGTGCTGGGAGATATATAGATTAAAGGAAAGAAGTATGCAAGCAAGCTCATATTAATTCTAGCAAATTCAGTTTGAAATATATTTCTAGGCTCTCAGGAGAATGGGTGGAAATTCAAAGGTGCTTCAGTGATCCTCTGGCTGAACATCAGTCTGAAATATTGAACTGTGGAGTTGCTGATTGCACAATTGTATGTATTCCAACTTATCCTCAAAATAAACCCCTAAAAACCAGCATCTCAATGGCCACCAACAAAATCCAAGCCCCAAAACTAATTATTGCACTGCAGCACTTATTATCAACCCATGACTCCACCTCCAAATTCTTTCTCAGAACCTGCCCTGCATTTTCATTTGACTCTGCTCTTGAGTCTACCTTTGTCTTTACCTATAATGGAAATTCCTATTAGTGAAAGCTCTTTCTGCATAGTTGTTTTCTCTACTGAAGAAATATCTGTATTTCTGGAACTCTGTGGTTCTTGTCTATCTTTCCTGAGCAGCTCTTGGACTTGGATTAATTTTTGATTTTGAGTGGAAAGTTACTAGCCATTGGTATGCTCTGCGAACCATAGTTGACCCATTCTTCCATTTTTATTTGGATTCATCTGGGAAAAAGTTTATTATGTTACTCAAAATGGCATATATTTCTTCCATTAGTGGATATATGGGTAAAATTGGAAAATAAGCCCTTCCATCTACCCATGCTCTTTCATACTAAGAAAAATACATTTAGACATAATTTGCATGTGAAATCTGTGCAAATTTTAGTACAAGGTATAAGGTGATAGTAAAGCCTGCTCTTTTTTGAGGACAGTTTCCTAATCTTCTGAACAGTGGTGCTCAGAAAACTCTGTCAGAGGTGATGAGATGTGACTTCTCTACAAAGGTAAGGAACACAGTGCCTGAAAGCAGTGAGATTTTTTCAGTTAAATTAGGAAGTCTTTGGGGCATCTGCTGACTGAAGCTGGAACACTCTTCTGCTGTAAGTACAGGTGGCAATCTATCTAATTCACAGCAGAGAGAGAAAGGAATCAGCTAAACCAGATGAAGTTTTTTAAAAGCTTTCTGGTTTTCCCCTAGAGACAAATGTTCTTAGCATATCCTTAGAAATCACCTATCATTCTCAAAATGCCAATTCAACATTTAAATCACTTTTCATGTCATGCTTGCTTTAATTCTGTTGCATTTCAGATGAAGTGTCTGAGCTCACAGTTGGACAGTGCCACTGGAGGCAAATAGGAAGGAAAAGATTGCCCAGAAAAGGTTTGGATGGACCATCCCTGGAATTGTTCAAGGCCAGGCTGGATGGGGCTCTGAGGAACCTGGTCTAGTGAAAGGTGTCCCTGTCCATGGCAGGGGGTTGGAACCAGGTGATCTTTAAGGTCCCTTCTGATCCAAATCAATCTATGACTTTATGGAATATGAAGCCTGCTGAATTCCTATGGAAGTGGAAGGTGTTGGTCAAACACAGACAGGTCCTTCCTAATGTTTCTCAGACAGCAAACAGCTCAAGACAAATCACATAGATAATGGTGATGGAATTCACTCAGAAATCCAAAAAATTGCAGTGGCTACAGTATAGAGGTCTATACTGGAAAGACTTGTGAAGAATTTCTGTTATTGAGGACACAAATCTAAATATTATGAGTGTCGCCACAATGGTAATGAGGATGAAGTTGTGATGTCATGAAGAACTTGAGTGCTTGGCAAGGGGGATTTCTTCAAAGAAAATACATTTTAATACACCAGACTGAAAGGTCACTGTTGAGGAGCAAGACATTTGGGCAATTCTCACTGCAAAAGTAAGTACTAGGCAAATTAGAATGTGACAATGCTTCATTCTGAGACTAAATAAAAGAAAATTAAAGTTATCTTTTATTATGAAGCGCAAAGTGTTTTTCTCCTTCTTCCCAACCAGTATTCTTCAGTATTGCACAAGTTCAAAACTGCTCACAAGGGATTCTTGCTCCTTAAGCCCCTTGCTGTGGAGGCTTTTCCCACCACAGAACACTCATTTTCTGCATTTGTGTTGCAGACCTATTCAAGGTGTCTTTAATTCCTTTTCTACACAGCAATTCTGAGACTGTTCCAAGGGGAAATCTTCTCCCTCCTTCCAGCAGTTTCTGCAGCAGGCAGAGTAGAAACCTCAGCAGAACTGTGTCCTTCTCCCAGACACTACCTTTCAAAAGACAAATATGAGTAGTATTCATTCTACCAAATCACTTGATAGCAAATCAAATAGACCACTCACAATCTCTGTTGAGAAGGTCACTTGTGTTCTGGAATCTTCTAACACCTACATGTTATTGAACAACAAATGGTTTGGAAGGTGAAATTGCTTGTTGATAGATACAGGGTCCTTTCTGGTTTTGAGAGCATTTATTCAAGATATTTCAGGGAGCACTTATTCCAGATATCTTGCCTATATAGATATAAAGTCAATCAAATCAAGATAAGGGCAAATACTTTGCAGTGTGAGTTTACAGTTATAGCTTTTTCTTTTTAAGTGTCTCTTCAATTCTCTACACTTCACTCCTCCCTGCTCGCTGAAATATGAATATTAATACTTTTGTTCATATTTACCTGGCACATGTACAGCAGAAATCAATTTTCTACTTAGGGCAATTGTTCAGCAGGTATAAATGCTTCTCCAAGCAGCTTGTATCCATTTTCTGTAGGATTATTTTGTTTACAAATTGCAAACCAGTAGGAAAGTATTACAATTACAATCATATTTAACTCTACAAAGTTCAAAAAAAGAGAGGGACAAAAAAAGAAAGAATTGAATTGCAATAATGGAAATTTGAATGTATGAAGTGCTGAGCGCAAAATTGGGAAGGATGTTGAGTGTCTGTGTGGGGAAATCAAACTGATGTTGTATCAAGGCACTTTGTCACTTAAATGGAACAAGGTGATAAAAAGAGAAAGCATAAACTGTGGTTTTTCCAAGCAAAATAAACATCATTCAGAGCTCAGTGAAGCCACAATGGTTGTTGATATTCTGACATGAGATTAATTTTCTTCAAGCATAACATGCTTCCATGTCAGCATAACATGAGCAGTAAACAATACAACAGGTGACTTAAAACAAAGAACACTCCTAGAACAGGGATCCAGTATGCTTTCTGTAAGAGCAGACAATATCACCAACAAGAGAAGAAGCCTTTCTCTGCTATCAAGATGAGAAATGGAAATAATGGCATTCTCATTTGAATGCCAGAACTTGAGCTTGATTGTTTAAATGTTTTTCTCAGCAGAACAGTGCAGACTGCTGCTCCTTTTTCAGAATTGTACAGTAGCAATATTGGAAATCTTTGACCTCTGACATAATTTCTTGGGTCAAAAAAAAAAATAATCCTTAGGTGCTTTCTTAGAAAATAGAGGGGTTATCAACTCATTCAGACCGAAAGGTCGTGTCTTAAATCTCTAACTCTAGGATTTCCATTCTCCTTTCTTCCCAAGAGAGCACTCTGCTTTAAAATCATCTTTGCAGGGAGACAGAATATTTGTCATGGAAGAAAAAAAAAGTTTGAGATAAGTTCTTTCTGCAAACTTCAAGCAGATGCACTCTATTCTAGGTAGCATGAGAAGTCAGCTAAGCCATGCCAAATAAGAGTTATGCATATGAGAATTTTGTCAGCATTTTCCCTGATATTTAGTTAGGGGCAAGCCCAGGATAATTCTGTTCTCCATGTTTCCACTCCAGAATTCATTTCTAGTTCTTGTCTCTCTGAAATGGCCAGAACCATTCTTTTCAGAGATGTCTAGTACATAATATACAGCTTTCCCACCCAGTCTCAATTCATGTCCTGCAATTCATTTATATAATCCAGACTTGAACTAACTTACCTAGATCAATAGCACTTAATTCAAGATGTTCTTGCATTTGAAAGATGCATATCAATGTCTAATACAACACCTATTGCTTTTAGATCTTCTGTTAGGTATGATAAGGTCTTTGACTGTTGCAGGATGTGGGGATTAGGTTCGACATGAAGGTTACAGAACTAGAAGTAAAGGACATCGTTCTATTAAAAAAAACTCCATCATTCTCCTCCTAAAATTTCCCATTAAGAATGAAAACAAAGATTCCAGCTACTCATTAGCCTGTTGAATTTCCTAAGTGGAGGTTAGAGAGGAAAAAAAGAAGAAAAGCTTTAGTCAGAGAGAAAATGTCTGGTCATTCTTCTAAATGTTTCCAATTTTAAAGCCTAGCTTGACCATTTAAATACAGACAAGCTGGAGTAATTTATTTTTTTTTTTTATAAAAGGCACTTCCAGCTTTTGTCACTAAAAATAAATGATGAAACAATTTATCTCCTAGACTACAAAATATTTATTTATAAACTAATCCCAAAGGATAGTACATTAATACAAATGACTATGCAATTAATTGGTACCAGCACAAATTGCTAAGAGAGGCCTACACTGAGATAGGTTATTATCAAATGTTTTGGCTTTTTTTCCTAATTTTAGAATTATTGTATGACCAGTCTTCTGTATTTCACATGTTGAAGTAATATAGCTATAAATTAGTAGGCATTGGTAGTGGAATAGCCTCTCATGGAGGGACTCATTACAACAGCATCCCACAGGTCTCTGATAGGTACATCTAATTGAAGGGCAATTTTATAGCACGGTAGAGAAAAAAAAATCCCTTTATCTTCTCTAGCATGACTGTGGGACAAGTTTCTGCACACACGGGTTCCTCTCCCTGCCTTCTCCTTTCCTTGGTTCCCCTTGAGTCATAAGCCTTAGGAGCACATAGTTGTTAATGAGATTTTAGAATTGCCTCCTGCTCTGACTGAGGTGGCATTTGGAGGTTACCACCCTCTTCAGGTACCTCAGCTATTACCTACAGCCTTCTTAAACAGGCAAACAAAATAAATCCATTCTCCTTAGTTACTGAATTATAGAATCATGAAATGATTTGGGTTGGAAAGGTTCCAAAGATTAACTAGTTCCAACCTCCCTGCCATGGGCAGCAACACCTGCCCACACTGGTGCACAGGATGGTGCAGGCTGCTGACAGCCAGAAGAAATTGCTGACCAAAAAAGTCTTCAGTGTAGAGAACTGAAATACAGAAAAATTCAAATAGTTGTATTCCTTTGAATGTTAACAACCCAATTGTCATTATTGTGTTCCAGAATAGAGGAAAGGCCCAATTTGGGAATGAGCAGGGGCTAAGACATGTGTAATCTCTACATATATCTTAGGGATATATGGATGTAAATAAATGCAGATGTAAATGAATGCAGATAATTATGTACAGAGAAGGACATCAGTATGTGAAGCTGGCAACAGATGGAGAAATTTGAGTAAGAACTGTGGTAAAAGGGAAACACTTTGAAGACTACTACAGTCTGGTTTATCAGACTAAACCCATACACAGGACACACTTCTGGAACCAGCTGTCTTGTTTCACAACAGATGCGTTTGCAGTTCATCCATTATGCCATAGAAAAGCTGAATCTGGGATATGCTGAGGAAAGCAGATTAAATCTTCATTGTCACTGTCAGCCTTTCTCAAGAAATAAATGCCTTGACCAACATCACATTTTGGGAACAGCAGAGGAACATCCGGCACTGTTCTTAATGAAATTTTGGTTTTCTTCATGAATAAAAGCAAGAAGTGGCTTTGCTGAACTCTGTTCTGCTTTTTTATTAATTACTATTATTTACTGCTTGGCACAATACAGAATAGGAAGAAAAGCATTTGCTTTGCTTAAATGAGTTCAGAATTGTATTATCTTGTGTGGTAAGAAAGAAAGCAGCACATTGAAAGTGTGTAATTAACTTGTACCATGAATGATGTGGTGGAAAACAAAGCCCAGCTAATGTGGTAGATACAAAATAATGTGTTCTCCTGCACAACATTCTGGAGGTGCACATTATTCCTACCATTCATTGTTTCCTGAGTCATGGTGTTATTTGGAAAATAATTTGAGCCAAAACAAAAACCGAGCCTAAATCAAATGCTTTTGTGCAAGGAAAAAAAACCCAGTGGAAAGGCAAATAGTGCTGTGCCCATCCCCTTTCTTTGTCTAGCAGTGCAAATAATGTCAAGGACCAGAGCATAGCAAACAGCCCATCTGCAGCTTAACTGCCTGGCAGTCCCAGGAGCCTCTTTGGAGCCATCAACACAACCACTCTGGCTGCATCCCCTCATTTCTGCAGCCCAGTCACTTCGTGTTAGCCGTGTCACTCACGGTGTGCAGCAGGTCACACAAAGCAGGATGCTCTGTGTCATGGGAAGGAGCTGAAGGAAAATGCTCCCTGAAAAGAGTGGTGATTTTGTCCTTTCTATAAGTATATCAAACTAAAATATCCTTTCAATTTTTTTCCCTTTTTATTTCTTTTTTTTTTTTCTGAGGATTCCTGTGGCAGTTGTCAGCTCTGACCATGAAGGAATCACTGCACTCATCCATTTAATGCACATCTGGGACAGACAGTGGCACACAGGAGGCAGCAGCAGCACAGGAGCTGGAGAAGGAGCTCTGGGACAAGGAGCTCTCACCAGGGCAGCTCTCTGCAGAGAACTTACAGAAACATTCAAAATAGCTGTGATAAATATTTTTTTTTCCTTTTCTAGCCCTTTTCTTGAAGGGACTAACTCACTTTCTACAGCATATTGGAATGGGAAAAGCCAGCCAGTTGTATATACAGCCAAAATATTTGAAACTTTGAGACTTCCAGTCTGATAGGCACCTTCTGTCCTCACACCCCTTATCTGCATATACCCACTTCTGTTAGATGAAGAGTCTGCTTTGCATGTGAAAGGTGACTACATAGAGAGCAAAATTACCAAATTAATAATGTTTCTTATTAAAGCATTGTTCAGAAAACATTAAAAAACAGTCAGAAAATATTCTTCAGGCACTGACAGGAATCTCCACAGTGTATGGGACCCAAAAGACCCACACCAGAAAGAAAGTGAAAAGCTACAACTTGCTTATCTCATTACCAAAATACTCCCTGGAGCCATCAATGTACCAAGTATAAACAACAGTGAGAACTGGGCCATTCAAAATTAAAAACAGCTAATTTATTAGGATACAAAGTCAAATAGGAGAGGAAAACAAGGATAATTCTCTTTTTCTCCTTTTTAATAAAATGGCAGTAAGGTTGTAGCTGCCTCATCTGCTGTGAAGACACTTGAGGTGGAGCAGAGATAACCCTGAGCCAGTTCCTTCTCTCCAATTCTTATTCAAAACCAGTTTTCTTTTTGGTTTTGAGACCAGACATTCTTAGTATAAAACTGCTGGTACCATGCTATTATAAATAAAATCCAAGCCCCAAAAAGGAAAGGGTCTGTCCTTCCTGTCATGTTAGATTTGTGCTATGGAAGACATTACTTTGATAAATAGAGGCAGTTCTGTGTTAAACTTCAACTAAAATGACAACTTGCACACTGAACCCTTATCAAAAAAACCCTTCAGGTGAGGAGAAAAAACCAACAAATCAACAAAAAACCCAAAATCCCAAAACAAAGCTAAACAAAATAGGCTCCCCTAAAACTAAACAGCAGATTTTCACCCTTGATCCAGATTGTGTTTACATTTTTCATTTGCAAGAGCAAGTGGGGGAAAAAGTGCAAAAACCAAACCAAAACAAATGAAAAAACCCAAACAAACAAACAAGAGGAAGTCCAACACAGCCATCCTCATTGACAGTATGTGTCCATTTTCTGGGTGGAAAAGCTGGCTGTGTAGGCCCACACTTTTCCAGGATTTTCCCCTGAAATAGTCAAGGACTGACAGACTTTTCAAACCACAGCCAAGACATGGTGAGCAGCAGGACAATTTTTCTCTTAGCTTTCCAGAGAAACATTCCAGGGCTTTCCATAATACTCCACCTCAGACTGTGGATCAAATAAACCTCAGAAAAGACAATATTTTTTTGTTTACTGGGGGGCTGGTTGAAGGCAAAGAGGCATTGTGCTCAGCCCATTTTTTATAACCACATATGGAGGGCAGCACACAGCTCTAATGCATGGTAGAAATACAGGAAAATACAGATTTCTTTTGCATGTTGTGACCTCAACCAGTCATAAAGGGGGGACCTGAAAACCTGTACACAGACATGCAGTATCTTGCCTTCTTTATACTACTTAGAAAATACGTGGTCCTTGCTACCTTGATCCTTGGCAAGGACCAAGTATTTTCTAAGTAGTATAAAGAAGACTGAGTTTTAGTAGAGTATATAGTATAGTATAAAGTATATAGAGTTTTAGTATAGTATATAGTATATAGTATATAGTATATAGTATATAGTATATAGTATATAGTATATAGTATATAGTATATAGTA
>JAWWEX010000125.1:146453189-146489941 GCA_035583215.1 Arremon brunneinucha | reverse complement strand
TATATAGTATATAGTATATAGTATATAGTATATAGTATATAGTATATAGTATATAGTATATAGTATATAGTATATAGACCAAGTTTTTCAACACCAATTTTTCCAAAGAATTAACTGTCTTCACACTGGAAATTTGGATTGCTGAGAAAAGCTGAACAGAATTAAAATTTCAAGTCCATCTCTCTTTCTCATAGAAATGTATATTATCTATAAAAAGATCAGCGATCCAGACAGTTCATTCTCTTCCCTTTTCATTAAAAATGACTTGGAATAAGACAGTCTCAAAACCTCAAATGCAAAGAAACTTACTGCTTGTCAATCCTTATACATTAGAACAGATTTTAATCTCCAGACAAACAGTCCTCTGGCATTTTTAGATGCAAAATGGAGTGTGAGCTTAAGTAAAAAAAGAGCCTTTGCCTGAAGGATTGCATTTGGGCTGCCTACTAATGCTACTTTGCATTTACTTCATTACCAGCAGGGCACAAATTGGGTCACAGGCTGTGTGCCTGTACAGCACACTGCTGGCACCGTGGGTCTGGCTGCTTTGTTTTCCTCTCCACTGACTCACACCTTTCCCTCTCCTCTCAGTAGCTGGGCAACCAAGCAAAAAACCTGCACAGAAAAGGAGCAGGGTGGCAAAACATGCCCTTCTTAAATAGGGTTGAGTTGTTACTCATGTTTTCTCCAATCCTTACAAAGAATATTTGTCCAGACTAGAAGGCTGGCATTTTATCTTGTCACAAACTTGAATATCTAATCATACAACATTAATTAGAAGAAATGCTGATTTTGGGTCCTTCTTTAGCCACTGAAGGAGTGATTCCTTCCGACACGTGTTCTTCCCTTTGATTGTAAAAGAAGCCTTATGTTCTTCCTTTAAGTAAATATAAAGATCTTTGGGAGAAAACTCTGGAGATCTTTAACACAGCTCCTCCATCAGAAAGCAAGTCTAACTCCAAAGGTAAGTTGATTTCCCACAAACTTTTCCAGAGTATCTTCCAAAAGCTGCAAAGATGGAGACACAGCATTCATCATTCTCCCGAGGGAAATTGTTTTCCTCATTTCCAGTCAGAATTTCCTTTCTTGAAGGAAAACTGCTATCTCTACTCTTCCCTAATACCTTTAAGAGTTTGGAGTTTGGATCTGTAGTCTTGAAAAGCCTTTTTTTCTGTGTGTGTGTGTGTAATGATGGGAGCCCTTACAGCCACCTTTACCTTTCTCTTCTCTAGGCTGAGGGGAAATTCCATTTCCAGCTGAAATTCCATTTCCCCGAGCCTGACTTTATATGCAGTGCTCTGTAGACCCTGATCATCTTAGCGACCCTCCAGTGGATTGCCACTGGTTTAGTCACAAAATTAATGGTAATAAATAGCATGAGATCCCCCCAAAGATATCAGCATTACTCAGCAACTCCCATATATGCAGGCAAGTTCAATGGTACAAAGGGAAACCAGCATTTACAGTTGTGCAGTTTCTTCCATTTCTAAACCTGAGTACTGATCAAGTTCTGTGAAAATCTCTGCCTTTTAGAATCACACTAGGGTAGCCTTGCCAAGACCATCTAGTTTATCCTCCAGAAAAATTATGCCTTAAAATGTACAAAATTATTCTTGCTAAAAACAAAATAAAATCCAACTAAAAATTAGGCAACCTATATTAGGAATAACTGCAAAGTGCAACAGAGCTGGAAAATGCTAAACATTGACTTTTGCATAAATCCTTTGTGTGCATCTAATCTGATTTTTCACCATAGGTATGCCTGCACAACCAGTGAATAGTAAGTTTGCAAGGCATGATAAATCAGAAAAAATCTCTACAAGTGGATAGGAATTTTCCAATTGCTCCTTAAAAAAGTCAGAAGAAGCCCCCTCAAAACATATGATACAATATAGGTCAAGTATGACCAAGCAACATCTGTTCTTTCCAGGCTCTAGTCTTGAAATCATGGTTATCCAAGCAAACTTTACTTATCCATCCTGTTGCACTGCATTTAATAAACTTAAATGCATGAGAATGAGTCAATATCAATACAGGAAGAAATACAGGTTATGGTAGTGAAGATTCAGTTAAGATGGAATCTAATTCCTCAGTAAAATCAAACAGTAGTTCATAACAGAAATAGAATCATTCATGAAGGAAAGTGCATTGCAAAAAGGGAAAGCTACCAGATTATCCAGTTCAACATATTTTTATTTCTTATCTTGCTGAAGGACATTGTCTCATAGGTATGTGTATATATATTATAGCTCTAATTTGAAATAGAATCATGTTGTCAACTCTTTAAAGTACTTTGGAAGGACAGTAATACCCAATAATTTTTACTTCTTTAAATGACTTGTGAGTAGTGATTCTCAGCATATTTTTATTATTGTTCACATGAGAGAATAGTTTTACATGCAGTTTTGGGCTATAAGCATGCAGACGTGCACTGGCACAGACATGCACGTGCATAAAGACAAAGAACTGAATAAGCTGCAATATCTTTCCCTCTCTTTTGAATTTCTGTGTCAACAAATAGAAACTCAATTATTAATATGCAGACAAATTTCCCTAAATTACACCTTTAGCTATTTTTATGACAGTGCTGACAGTGTTATTACCGAGTAGAAGAGAACACCCTGCTGAACAGTATTTTCCTGCTTTTAGCATGAAAAAAAGACAAAAGCTAGGGGGAAAAGAAGAGCTTTTATTTTTCTATATTTCTTTTGGTGATGTGCTTTTTATGCAAATATCTCATAGTTTTCTACAGTAATGGTACCATTAAATGCCTTGAGATTATTTGTAAGAGAAAAGCGTTACCTTGAGATTAAGACATAAAGTACTAAGTGCATTTTTAGGAACAGAGAGATTTTTCTGTAAAGAAGTTAATGTTCCAAAGAAAGCTTTGTTTATTTGAAAGGTTTTATGGTTCTGCTGTTTTCTTCACTTAGCACCTTAATTCTCACAAACCATACGGCTGTCCAGATGTTTAAAATAAAAAGCCCATTTGGGTATAATCAGAGATTACTGACAAAAGATATACAGACATGATGTTTAGCCATGCAACATAAATTCTCAGGGCATGTAGTACCCAATAAATGCCCTATCCTAGATCTGATGAAACTGAACACATAAATCATAAAAACTAGGGAAAGGTCTCATAATACTATTTACTTCTAGCCAGATGCTTTCTGAAAAGAATCTACTAGCCAGGGCGATAATCCTTTTCTATTTTCCTATTTATTTTTATTTCTTCTCACCAAGGCATTACTGGGAAATGTGCTTACCAGGGGTGAATATGTTTCTGCCCAACCCAGATGCACTTTTCAGATGTTCTTGTTGCTTGTAATGCCTTGAAAATAGGGTTGCCTAACATCTAAAATACATACATTCTCCGTATTGCCTGAATCTTTCATCTCCTCTCCTCTGGGGTTGCCTAATATGCTCACCAAGCTATTATTGTTTTGCTTCAGATAGCTTGGCCCTCTTGCCGAGTTTCATTTGTTGTCACACAGTCACAAATTACAGCATTTACTTCACGCCACCTCCATTCCAAACTATCAGTTTGTGCTTGCTGAACTGGAGAACGTGATGATGGATCAAGGCACATTTGTGCTAATCCATTGCAAGTTGATTCTCCAAAGAATGAAGCACGGTGGTAGTTTCTGGCATTTTCTTTCCATTTTAATTTGCTTATGCTGTTTTCTAGTAATAGTTTGCTATCCCTGGCTTTTTTTTTTTTTTTTGCTCTCACTTTTCTTCTTTGGCTTTTGGCAGATCATAAAAAATAAGTAAAGAAAAAAAAAGGAGGAAAACAGACAGAAAAGTGATTTTTGTTTTTTACTTTTTTTTCCCCTTCATAAACAAACCTTTAAAGGAAGCCAGCTTTTCTGCAGGTGTAAATCACTCTGGCTCCATTGTGCACACCATTTCATGCCAGCTGAAGCTGTAATACAGTACTTTGAAAATGCCAGTGCTGTAGCTGTTGTCTAGACTTGAGTTTCAAATGGAGGCATGGATCTCCTAAAGGACTCAGTTGCACCACATTATCTATATTCACAGACAAACTGCATCTTCTGTGTCAAATAATTTCTAAAATATTTGCTCCTTCATGATGGGAATTCAAGGTTAGAACGGTCAATCAAGGGACATTACATAAAATAAATTAATATGTGTTTCAAGAACTGTTCAGTAGGAAAATCCTGAAGGAATGCGTTGGCATTTATAGGCTTGCTTGGTGAGTCAGGGTCTGGCTTATAGATTATATCCCCACTCCTGTAGCTGCTGGATGTTCACAGGATAACAGGAGAGTTCTCCCTTCTTGCAGAATCCATTTTGAATGTTAACTTAACATTAGGAATATTTAATCAAAAGATCATGGGCGAGTGTTGCGTCCTGTGCCTGAGCAGAAACAACCCCAAGTACCAGCACAGGTTGGGAGCTGGCCTGCAATAGAGCAGCTCTGCTGAGAAGGACTTTGGAGTCGTGGTGGGTGACAGCTGGCCATGAGCTGGCAGTGCTCTGGTGACAAGGAGGGACAATAGTGGGACATAGGAGGGACAATAGTAGGACATAGGAGGGACAATAGCATCCTGGGCTGCACTGGGGAGACTGTGGCCAGCAGGTTGAGGGAGGAGCTCTTTTCCCTCTGCTTGGCCCTAATGAGGCCATTTCTGCATTCTGATCATGGAGCTCCAGCTCCAGACACAGGAAGGGACACCTTCCACTAGAGCAGCTTACTGAGAGCCCCATCCAATCAGGCCTTGAGCAATTCCAGGATTGGGGAGCCCACAGCCACGCTGGTCAATATGTTCCTCACCACCACCACAGTAAAGAATTTCGTTTTTAATATCTAATGTAAATATACCCTTCTTCAGTTTAAGGCCATTCTCCCTTCTCCTACCACCACACACACTTGTGTACACACCATTCAATCCATTCAAAATTTAAAAGTTATTTATTTATCCAGAATCCCCTGTGCTATCACATGTAACTTAGCTCTTTATGCTTGGCTTACAGTCCCTGAGGTCTATCTTAGGAATGTAAAATGTGTAAGAGGGGACCATGTTTCTGCTGCAGGGTGGGATTAATTTGGATTTGCTGGACTTCTTGTATGGTTCTCTGGAATCTTATATTACTGAAGCATTCCCACTGGATTCTAAAGAAATATCTTACCGAGTGGAACTGATATGGAATTGCAAATATTGTTCTTAATGAATAACAATCATAAGACTGTGTTTTTTAACCAGTTATATATTTGGAAGGTATCCTTATTTTTTTAAACAAATTTCAATAGCTATAAATTCACCCACTGCGCAATATAAAAATAAGAACTACTTATTAGAATAAATTTTTTGTTAATTGATAAGAGATTGATAAAAGGACATTGTGAGTTATGACCTAAAAAGAAGTTAATGATTCTAGAGGTGAAGAAGATAATAGAAATTATTTGATTTATTTTGAACAAGGTTCAAGTACATACACAAAAATAGCAGGATGTGTGGTTCAATTAGCAGACAAATTAGTTGCCTCTTCAAATCAGTCAGATAGTCTCACATAAGTTTGAGTTTGAAAAGAATCACTCCCATTACTGAACAAAAAAAAAAAAAAATAAAATAACAAACACTTCAAGGATCTTTAAAACTTCCCTTTGTTTTGAATGCTGTGTGATTGAAAGTGTGGTGGGTACTGGGTGCTGGACCCACCACGTACATCCAGGACACAACAGCCCAAATTTCTCTGCTTTTCTGCCCAAGAATCATCCTGTCATCAGAGCAAGGACGATGACAACATCTCAGAAAGTCATTCAGACCACAGGAGATTTAAGCTGGCTTCTGTAAAGCCTTGCCCACTCCATTGACTACAGAGAAATTGTACAACAATAATAGCACTAATTTAGATTTGTTTGGTAACAAGATTTCAGTGAAATGAGTTGGGGCCTCAATATCTAAACCCTGCAGAGCTCATACAAAAAGCTGTGTCTGTGGGAGGATCATAGGTCTGCCAAGTCGTGGGTGGTCTGGGGAAGATGAGTAGGGAGTGGTTTCCTTTTCTCAGCAAAAATTCTGCAAATTGCCAAATGAAATAATTGTCAGATTCCAAGCAAATGAGGTGTTGATTCTCCACAAAAGGTGAAGTGGAACTTTACCTTCAGAAGTTTCACTCTTGATTTGGAGGCATTTAATTCCACAGGAACTTAATTTACACATTTACCCAGGATATCTCTGGCTGCTCTAAGTTCCTCTTCAGCTTCACAGAGAGCTTCTGTGCTGGTCGGGCTGTGATATTTTCTACCCAGGTTATTCTGCTTAATCAGGATCCTTCCTGGAAAAATGGGATACATTAAAGATTCTCACAGAATGTCTCACAAGGCAAAAGTTTGGAATAGCATTCATTTCTTCTCTCTGCCTTGAGCCTTTCTTTATTTTATACAATGACTCTCCTATGAGGTGGGAGAGTCCAGTTTGATATTCAACTTTATCTGTACAGATTCATACCTACTTCTCTCATTTTCTGAATAAGCTACTTTAACTGTCTAGATATAGAACAGAGAGGAAGAATGAGCAAATTTGTGCATATTTCTCATTCTTTACTCCCCCCTGAGGATAGTGATCTACTAGATAGCAAAATAATTTGAGATTCATGAAACCCAGCAGAGCACAAGTGGCAGCATAAGTCTGTAGCCTAGTGATTAGGACCCCCTGGAGACCTAATTTACTCCTCCAACAATATGATTGAATGTAAAAACTGTTACAGGATAAACCACAGAATATTCACTTTTTCATTCTGACCAAAACGTCCAGGTATGATCTCCTTTTATAAGAATGATTTTTGATCCAACAGTGCCTTGTATGGAGATGATTTAACAGGAATGGGGGTATAACATAATGTTTTGTAGCAATAGTTTCTGGTAGTTGCTAAAGCCATTTTTGCTCACACAGCTTTGTGCTTTTCAGTAGTGAAAGAACTGGCTCTGGACTTTACTCAAACCAGAAAGTTATGCCTGATCTTAGCAAACACCTCAAAATGGCCGTGTGGTAAGGAGATTCTATTATCTGCTGAAGGTGCTAAGTTGTGAAGATTTCCAAATAAAAACAGTGGCAGCTTCCTAAAGAAGTCACCTTTAAAAGTAAGTTCTCAGCATTAACACATTTTAGGAAACTGAACATGTCCCCTTCCAAGCAGTTAACTGGGGCAGCTGGCAGACACAACAGTCAGTACAAAACTACTGAAATATGGAGATCTCTATTCCTTGGCTAAGTGCATAATTTTGGCTTCTTTCTCTTCTAAAGCTCCTTATGTTATAAAGAGCCCACATCTCCTCCAGGAAAGTTAATGGTGGCAAAAGTCCATTACTGAACTGGAGATTAGACTAAATGGCCTGCAGAGATCCTTTTAAGCTAATATTCCTATGACTCTGTGAAACACATTCCACTGCTTTGAGAATTTTCAACCTGAAACCTACACGTAATTTTTTAAAAAATAGAGGTTGGTGTTCCTTATCATGTCCTACAAAGATATTTCTTTCCTGTTTTCAGCAGCACGTTGCCTACATGAAGGCTGTTACCAGTATGCTTCCAGTCTTGTCCTCTTTTGGCTGAATGGTTTGATTTTTTTTCAGTCTTTTCTAAAATATAACTCTTTTCAGATATGTGATCCTTCTCACTCCTGTCCTCTGGCTTCTGTCCACAGCTCTATCTGATGTGCTGCTCTAGAATCTGCCTCCCCAGTGCTGAATAAATTGAAGGGATAGGAGCATATGGGACTGAAGGTGATGCTCCTGGTTTTACAGCCATGATGGTGGGAGGGGGTTGGAGGGAGATGATTGTTCACTTATGACCCACTATAACTTCTAAACACTTCTCTGTGTAACGGCTGCTCAAGCAGCTGGTCCCCATCCTGATTTTTTACAGCTGATTATGCCTGTGAAGTGTTATTTTTTGCATGAGTCCCTAATGAATTTCAGTGCAGTTTTTCCAACCATATCTCCTGTGTCTCAGCATAATTTTGAATTCCAGTCTTGTTCTTGAACTTCTTGAAGCTTGTTGTCACCTGCAGATTTAATAAGTACACTTTGCATTCCATCATCTGGATCATTAGCAAAAGTATTGAAGAGCTCCAAAATGAAGGCAGACGCCTGTTGGATCCTGCCCAGCACTTCCCTCTGTTTTGACTATGAACCACTGACAAATAATCCCTGAGTACAGCTTCCAAATTGTCTTTCCACCAACTCTGTGGCAGTTTCGTCTAGTCCAGATTTCTCAGGCTTATTTGTGAAAATAACCACTAAGCCTGCATCAGAAGTCTTACCAAAGTAAAAATAAGACATAACCAGCTTCTGCTCAACTCACAAATAATTTTATAAAGGAAAAAAAAAAAGAAAAATAAAGTTGGTTTGATATATCTTCTTTATTACAAATGGTTACTCTGTGGCTCCCTGATATTTTCAAGGTACTTGGAAAGAATTTGTTAGATTTTACAGCTCTTTTTCACTGCACACATCACAGTCACAAACTATGATTTATAATTTCATATACTCTCTAACAAAATCAATATTAGCTTTTTAAAAATGTCAGTGAGTTAAATTTGTCTTAAAATTACATTGCAATACACTTTACCCCCAAACTAACAATGCTTTAGTCTTTTGTGGTGAGAAAGAGCCATCCAACATAAATATCTAGATTTATGAATGGAGATGTAAATCATATTTTGTATCTATGCACATATAGTACATCAAAGAAGTCTGCCTTTCAAAACTGCAAGTATCCTTCAGTATCCTCAAGAAAAAAAAGGGGGGGTGGGATGTAAATGCACCATGGATGTTCAGCTAAGGTGGTGACCTGTTGGAATGAATCCAGAGGAATTCACCACCACATGGACAGTCTGAGAGAGTTAGGGCTGGAGAAATTAGGGCTACAGGGAGAGAAGAACTACAGAGAGAGGAGAACTTAGACCACCATCCAGACCCTAATGGGGGCCTCCAAGAAGGCTGGGGAAGGGCTTTTCCTGAGAACATGTAGTGATAGGACAAGGGATAATAACCTTGAGCTGAAGGAAGGACGGTTTAGATCAGGTATTGGACAGAAATTTATTGCTTTACTAAACTATAAGGGTTGTGATGCCTTGGCACAGGCTGCCCAGAGAAATTGTGGATGCCCCATCTCTGGGACTGTTCAACACCAGGCTGGATGGGGCTTTGAGCAACCTGATCTAGGGGAAGGTGTCCCTGCTCATAGTGGGGGCATTTGGGTTTTAAAGATTCCTTCCAAGCCAAACCATTCCATGGTTCTGATTGTGGTGGGTTGACCTTGGCTGGATGACAGGTGCCCACCAAGCTGCTCTACCACCCCCCTTTCCAGAAGGACCCGGGAAGGAAAATAAGAATGGAAACAACTCCCTGTTTGTGTGGTGACCCATCCCTGAAAGCAAGGGCAACCCAGGTTGTTGTTAATAGCTCTCTTGCAGCAGAGTGAAACAGCACTGAATGATCAGTGTTTGTTGATACATAGATATTTTAATATGTAGGGCTTATTCTAGAACAATTTGGTTACAATAGAAAGCAGGTATGCAGCCATTTTGGTTGTTATTATTAGTATCTACAGTAATATAGCAGCACAAAAGCACAAAAATATCACTTAAGAAAATATATGAGGGAAAAGGAAGTAAGAGAAAGAAAGGATAAAAGTAGAAAGTTATCACCATGCACAGATCCCTCAATGAAGCTTCATTGTTGTGGAGTGATGGTAATCCATTGGGAGTGGGGAAAGTCCATGAGACCAAGTTCAATCTTTCAATTTAAGTTCAGGCTTGGTGGGATTTCCCAGGTACCACCCTGCTGGGGTGGGTGGCAGGGTGGGGTTGCTTTCATCCCTGTGTTGGAAGACCTCAGAAATGAGTCTTGGGGCACTTTGGGAGTATTTGATGGTTTATGACTCCTTCTAGGGCATGTCAGTGTCTCATGTCCATGAGGTATGCCTCATTAGAAGGGATGAACACCCTCAGGCCTACTTGTGAATATGAATGTCCCATGTGAAGTGATCTTCCTGGGGAGCAAGAGATGTGTAAGGGAGCATAATTGGTATGATGAAAAGTACTCTTCCATGTCACAGGATCTGCCTCTTACCTGGCTCAAAGCTTGGACTGCAGCCTCCAGTGATGGATGTTCTCCCCCTCTGCCTTGTGTGGACCAGAGGCTTTATCACCAAACATCCAAAAACTCATCTCCCCCTCAGGAGGTGCAAACTTGGCCTCAGCAAAGTTGCCTCCACAAAGGAATATTCATTTTGAGTCATGAACCACTAACATTTCAGTCTCTCACAGGCTGACATAAGTAATTTGCTAAAGCAACGTTTATGTACGCACAAGCAAAGAGAAAAAACTCAAGGCTTATTCTCTACTTCCCATCAGCCACTTCCTGGGAAGCACAGGCAGGGTTGCTCAGGAAGCTGAACTTTATAAATAATGAATGTCCCCCTTTCCTTCTCCCTTCCTTAGTTTTTAGTCTGAGCTGACATTCCATGGTACGGAATATCCCTTGGGTTAATCTGGATCAGCTGGATGTGTTACCCCCAGGATCTTGCCCCACCCTACTGATGCAGGGTATGTTGTAGACAGTGCTGGTACTGTTCCAGCTCTGCTGAGCTGGAGCCAAAACTCTGGGATGTTACCAACACCTTGTAGCCACCAATACCCAGCATAGCACTCTGGGGGCCATGGGGAAATGAACTCCAGCTCAGCCAGACCCAGTACAATGACTCCATGATATGATAGAAGAAACAGCTTCATGGTTATTTCAACAGCTAATTATTCTGTTAACTGAGGCAGAATAGCATGAAGGAAGTGGGTATTCTTGTTTTTAGCAGATAATTTCTGTATCTAAGTTTGGATGCTAAGCTTTTAATAGAGCCAGTGGAGAAAACTAAGCTCTGAATCCCCCCTGAGAGGTTTTTTCCTTAGGACTTCAACTAGAAGTCTAAAGCCAGGCTCTGTAATTAACCTGTATTGCTCCTTTTCTTCCATTGCCCAACAATACCACACTGACCTCGCCTCAACCAGCTGCCCATCAGCTTCATTTTTTTATACCTCTTAAGGTCCAGCTTTGATTTCACTAATGCATGCAAAATTGAATAGATTATTGCCCAAATCCCTGATTCAATTTCCCTTTGCTTTATTGTTACTCCCACAAGCAGGATGAGGCATAATAGTTCATCCAAACTTTCTTTTTTATCCAGATTTATACTGGGTCTTGCTTCTCCAGGGAAATCAGGGCCTGGCAGGGCTTTCTGCACTGCAGTTACAGGTTAAACTAGCAGCAAGGCACGACCAAGTTAATACACATTTCTAAACATCATTTCCCACTGATCTTTGCTGCTGTTCATATGGCATTCAGCAGTGAGGCTCTTCAGGGGATCCTCCTGGGATGCTCATTAGTGTTTCCTAATTGCTCCATGCAGAGGGAAATAACTGTACATGGCAGGACTCCGTCGTCGCTTCAGCCCGTTTAATTCGTGGGGTCTTAAGTTATGTGTCAAACCACAGAGAATGAGCTAATGAGAGAAAGATTAGTCTAACAACCCTCTAATGTGTTATCAGGAATGCCTCTGCTATTGCATTACGCTGTCTTTTTACAGACTAATTTCAGCTCGTCTCTGCTAGACATCGACTGTTTGCTGTCTTGTTCTCCTTGCTCCGTCCCTCGTGCTGGGTGCAGCAGCAGTCTGGTCTGCTCAAAATGGCCATATATACATTATCCACCCTATTTCCCATCAAGGATTGCCATGAAACAGCCAGTGGCATGCTTAAGGAGTGGGAAATACCAACCTCCTCTTAAATTTTCAAGGCAGCAAACAAGAATAAATTTTGGAGAAAGAGGTCGCAGAATCATAGAGTCATTTAGGTTTGAAAAGACCTCCAATATCATCAAGAAGAAGCCATGTAAAAATTGAAAAGCTAATAGTTTCTTTTGATATGTTTAACATATTTCTGTAATCATCTAGCAGGATATGATGTGGGACAATGAGCTGTAACAGCAGCTCACACAACTGAAGTGCTGAAGTGGAAAAGGAATGGTGCAATTTTCCAGAATGCACATTTTGGTTTCATCTATGTAGATTAATCTGTTTATTAATGGGATCTGAGATTTCCTTTAAAAAGACAAAATGATGAAGAATTAAATAAAAAGAAATAAAATGAAATGTCTTGCACTTGGGGCTGTCCTTTCCACCAAATAAATAATGCAAACAAAAGTCAGCATATGTTCGGGTTTTCCCAGTTTGCAAACTTCAATTCCTGCACTTGGTCTCTGCACATACTGCTCTGATGTGGCAAACGCAGCTGGAATGGCTTGGCAGACACCTTGAAAGATGATCTCTTCAGATGCTCTGTCTAAATCTGACGGGGACCATAAATCAGATGTTTTATTTTGGTTTCAACCACCTTATTTTGATTCCATTTGAAAATAAGAAGAGGAGATCCAAAACAGTCACTACACTCCCCATAAATTATATTTAATTGGTGAATTAAGGAATGTAGGTATAACAAAAAATTATATCAATTTTTAGAGAAAACCATAATTTTTCTTAATTTCAACTTTAATAGAAGGAGAAAGTGTAGGCCTTAAACTTTTATCTTTTTGGTCTTGATCAAAAGCTTTTATAAAATTTCCTTTCTTCAGCTATGGAGGCAAACTTATTCCTCGGAATAAGCTACCATGCACTGATAAACTTGACCAAGTAAAAAATTGATCCATTCCCAGCTCACGTCTTTCAGAACAACAACAGAAAAATGCTAATATATAAATATATAAAGATTTTAAAATATCACTGCCACTTCATGACATTGAAGAAGTGTAGGAATAATAAAGTTTTTGATGAAGAATAAGTCAGCTTTTAAGATGGTCAGCATTTCTCATTTACTGTAAGCAGAAATTAACTTTGTATCTATTGACAATATCAGTCAAATCCATGCAAATAAAAAGGGGATGGCAATATTATTTTTTATATCTTCAAGAAGTATAAGGAGGATTGGAAGTAGTTTTGCAGTCTATGAAAAATGCCTGGTTAAAATACACATACTGAGGCAAAACTCCATATATATATCTGTCTGAAATATAAAAAGCAGAAGCTTTGAATTGTGGTAATCATATAATTAAATGTTTTTTTCTGGTCTCAGTTTCATTTCATGTGCAACTTTTTTCTACAAGCAAAATAAAATTTAAAGTTAAAAACAAGAAAACCAGAACCTTGTCTTTAGAAAACTTTCATTTCAACCATTCTAAAATTGTCCTTGATAGGGGGAGCTTTTAAAATTAGTATATCCTGTGAACAATTTTGCTTATCACACTGCTAAATTATGATTTAAAAGATTGTTGAAACATAGATGTGCACTTCTACTAATGGCCATGATTCAATTTGGTCTGGTACTCAAACACTTATGTTTCTGTACAGGTCTTTTCACATAATTTTCAAATATTCAAAAACATTTTCAACATTAAATTTAAGACTAAGGTTTGTAAAATGGTCTGGTGTCTCTTACTAGAATCATAAAATAGCTTGATTTAGAAAGGAACCTGAAGATCATCCAGTTCCAACCTCCTTGTGGTGGACAGTGTCACCTTCCACTGTCCCAGGTTGCTCAAGGATCCATCCAGCCTGGCCTTGAGCACTTCCAGGAATGAGGCATCCACAGCTCCTCTGGACAGCCTGTGCCAGGGCCTCACCTCCCTTTTAGTGAAGAATTTCTTACAAATATCTAATATAATCTACTTCACTTTAAAGCCATTTCCCCCCATCCTGTCACTCCATGCTCTTTAAAAAGTGCCCTGCCGCTCTCTTGTAGCCCCTTTAGGCACTGGAAGATGGTCTCAGAACTCCTCAGAGCCTTTCTTCTCCAGCTGAGCAATCTTTGCCATCCTGTCTCCACAGCAGAGGTATCCATCCCCCTGATCATCTTGGTGGCCTCATCTGGAATTGTTCCAACAGGTCAATGCTTTTCTTGTGTTGGAGACCCCAGAGTTGGATGCAGCAGATGCAGGTGGGATTTCAAAGAGGAGAAAGAGGAGGAGAATCCCCTCCTTTGACCTGCTGGGCCCAGATCTTTTGTTCAGCCCAGGATGCAGATGGTTTTCTGGGCTGTGAGCACACACTGCAGTCACGTCGAGCTTTTGAGTGGAGAGCAGGTAAATACCTGGCCAGATGTCTTTGAGGCTTCTTCTATCAAAAAGTCCAGGGCTAAATCTAAGGAAAGAAATAGCTACATGTTTTGCTGTAGAAGAAAGAGAGGGTCTTAGTGGTAATTTCCTCATTGTATACAGGACCTTCTGTAGCTGCTCGCAGCAGATGAAGCTGCTGTAACTGGAGCTAAGTGCATCTTTATTCATAAACTTTTCAAAGAGTTCTCACCAATGATGTGCAGGTTTGCTCCTGAACACATCACAGTCACTGGACCATGAAATAAATGTATGAATCCATTGCAGACTTTCCTGACTCTGAGCCTGTCCTGTGACAAATATTAACCTTTTATCTCTTAAAAGCTTTGACTCTTTACCCAGTAAGGCAGCTTCTTGAGCAGCCTTCATCATACCCCAAACTGACACTCAAGATCTGGAACTACAAATAAAAAGGAAAAAAAAGGAAGACAAGATCTTATAGAGCAGGTAGAGAAGCTTTTAAAATAGGAGCATAGCCTTGCCTACTGGAAATCATGATAAAGATTCTGTTATGGAACTTACTAATTACAGAGAAGATATAATTTGGTTTGTAAAAGTCTGTTTCTGAAGCATAAAGAGCAGGAAATAAGCCTTCAGTTAAGCCTATCAGACATTACAGCGGCAACCCCTGGCACATTAAAAAGTTAATGTGACTTTAATAGGTCATAATCACACTAATAAAGTTTATAGCCACTGTAGTAGTCAGAGTAATTCGACAAAGCTATAACTTTTGTTCTTGGGGTTTGTTTCAGACCCAAAGTACAATTAAGTTTAACAGGGCAGAGCTCTACTTTAATGGGGTTCAACAGCAAGGGACTCAGGCCCACTTCTTGTTAAGCAGCAGTTGCACTGAAGTGGGGCTAAAATGTCCTGCTGCTCAATGTAGATGTGCACAGCAAACTCCATCTGCAGTGGAAAGGAGAGGATTGAACATACCCAGGGTGCATCTCTTGCTCTGAGACATCATGTACCTCCTGGAGGTCACTTCAAAGACCTTCCCTGTCTGCCCCAGCCAAACCAATTAATGCTGAAAATATCACATTGTTCTGTGTGCTTTCTTTTTGGCTGAATAGGCTAGAAAATGTTTCCATTGAAGGGTATTTTTTATCCCAAATCAGCTCAAACCAATATACTCACCTTAATCTGAAAGATCATTGAGGTGAACCCCATCAAACAGGAAACATTTTGTGTGCCAATTTGGCACTGCATGAACAGAGAACAAAGTGGCCTAAGCAGGATTGGAGATTGATATGGGTAAATAAGATTAAAACTTATTTGATGGGCAGTTAGAAAAGCAGTCAATAACATTATGCTTTCCTTTGAGTGATGCCATACTCCCCTTGCCCACAGCAGAAGTATTTATCCTTCAGTAGAGCTGGCAAATCAAAGGTGGATTGGTCCCACATCACTGCACAAAGACAGTGACAGCAACCCTCATTTTCAGAAAGGTCTATATTGCATGAAAAAACATCAGGGGACTGAAGGCCTTTGAAAGGCAAAAGAGTTCCAGTCATTTGAACTTTAGTTTATCTGATAGAAATAGCTGTCCGATATATTCAGCTTCTCTTTCTTCTTTTCAGTGACTCTGAGACAGGACCTATTGAGATAAGCCTAAGAAAGAGGAAGAAAGGGCAGATAGTCAGCATAAAGCAGTTGTATTGTGTAATGTGACAGAAAAGAAAGGCTGAAGAGCTCAGCTGGAAGCCTGTAGTTAATGTTTTTAATATTATCCTACTGAGCTTAAGTGCTGGCCGAAGCAATTTCATGTTAATGACAATTCCCCTTTCCAGGCATTCTGCCTAAAAGGAAAATCGTGCTGTTCATGCATTTAGCATTTCTTCAGAGAGAGACCTGCCTCTGGAGGCCATGAAGGGTAAAGGGGACTGGCTCCTTGGTCCAAAGACAAGGGAATTTCTCACAGTAACTCCTGAGATGTTCCTCCCCTGCTCAAAAGATGCTAAAGGATGATGAATGGAATTTTAAGATTATTCTGTTCTGGTTTGCCTTAACATCAAGTAGATTATTGATATGATAATATATTTTTCAGAAGTGCATTAATTAGGACCTTTCTAATCACCTTAAAGATGCTCTATGAGAAACAGCAGAAGAAAAAAAAGAAATAGGAGGATACATATTTACACTTGAAACTCACAAATAAAAAGAAAGAAATAATAAAACAAACTAAGGTCCATTCTAACACTTCTGGTGGCATTTTTCTTGTATGAGCATAGCTGCTGTGGTTCCCTGCATGCATGTGGGTTAAAAATGCTTAGATAGCAAACATACAATTTGAACTTTACTTTTAAGATCTAAAGCATTTTAGATAAATGACTGAATTCCATCCCTTCCTTTTCCAAGTCTTGGTTTAAAAACTTCCATTTGTCCTGACAGGATTAGCATTATTGATTGTAAAAAAGTCCATATACAGTTCCAGTAGCTTAGCCCTAAACTGTCCTTTTTCCAGTACTCTCATTTTCAATTAAAATACATGCTTTGGGATTTTTTTCTGTTTCCTCCACATGTATTTTTGGGCAGCATTTGGGCAGATATTCAGTTATTATTTTACTACAGGCACTCTAAAAACAAAACATTTAACCAAAATTCTTACACATTCTTAAATATTGGCCAACAGTAAGAGAAATCACAATAATGGGCCAATCCCAGATTATGCTTAAAAACTTAACAGTAGTTAATAATATCTGCGTATGGTATTGTCTTCTTGTCAACCATCCCTGTAATGAAGGCTTGATTCTGTGAACTATGTTCAAGTCAGAGAATATTTTCTATTTTGTTGAAGAGGTGATAGCAGAGGCTAGGAAGCAGCATTTACTTCACAACAACATGCTAAATTGCTTTTGCAAGTATTTGTAGATGATTTGCAGTAATGAAAATGGCTTTATTGTATGTATGCAACTTGTAATTGAAGGCACAAAGTATCAGCTCTGAATACAACTACAGGCGTAAAGACAAAAAGTATCCTGGATAAATGTTAGGGTGTACAGTACAGGTGTCTGCATTTCATAGAATCACTGGCTTTTTTCCCCCTTTGGCAGTGCATGGAAGCCTGGCCAATATTGCCATTGAATTCTCTGATATGATTCAGGCTGTATTAGTGTGAGCACATATGGGTCAGCTGGAGATGCATTCACTCTTAGGCTTATTAGGTACAATAGGAACCTGAGTTCTTTCTCAGACTAGATTTTGACATTCTGAAGCTGTGGGCTTGGGAGAGCTCAATCCCCCACAAACTACTTCTCTAATTTAGGGACTCAGATTGCCATGCTTTTAGAAAACCATAAATGAAACCATACCCCAGGTAAATTCATGCTGGTCTCTGGCTGGCTGAGATTACACATTTGGGAGTCACATTCACATAGTGAGGAGTAGGATTTTGTGATGAAGAAAATTCTTCTTATTTGTTTTTTCTAAATCACCTTGAACAAGGGAACCCTGGGCTACTGCAACAAGACATAAAGATGGTCTCTAATACTACTACTCATTAAAAAATAACCACCCAAAAAAAAAAGCAAAAAAGACCAATTTGTCTCCACTTAACAAAAGGAAATAAGAAGGGAACAAAGCATTATGCCACTCAGGTGAGATTTCCTTGGTGCACAGATGTGTTTGTGGTGACATGAAGAAATTTTATGTAGGAAAATCAAGTTCCTTTACTCCCAAATTTGTCTGTGAGATCTAATGATGGCTGAAGTAACAGAGCTTTTGAAAGGCTTGGGAATAATAAAAAAGAACAAACTGTGCAAGACATGAATTTTTCTTCTTCCTGCCCTTTCATTTAATAGGAAACAGATGCAGGATCAGTTGGCAACCTGGCATCAGTCTGCATGGCTTGTTTTAAGAGAGTCTATTGTTCATAAAATGTTAGGAATACACTTGCACCACACATGTGTGGAACTGAATTTGTTGTGATGTCAGTGTAATAAAAACACATGAAAGATTCAGAGGACTTTTGGTTGTGTTGCCTCATAATATGTGGGATTGTATGCAAAACCACTAATAAAACACAGAACCTGTGCAAAGGACTCAGATGTTGGCTGCTGGGTAAATCCATAGTTATTCAATATTATCTTAATGAAACCAAGAAAAAGTTGTAAGGACAATTACCTAATATTCTTCAGCCTCCTGAGACATCTTGATGATTGCTTCACTATTGTTTTGATATCAAAATTTCTATAGAAACCTTGTTTTCTTTTAACAACAGGAGGGTTAAGAAGAATCTCTATTTCATTTTACAAAAGGGGAAACATAATGATAAAGGAATAGAAAAAAGACTGAGATGTTTCATGCTACCTTTGCCTCAGCCTTTAACGGGAAAAACTGGTTCTCCAGGTACCCAGCCCCTCAGCTGGAAGCCTGATAACCCAGGGGAAATGGTTGGTGACTTGCTACAACCCAAGGGGAAATGGTCACATGCTACAACACTTACACAGATAAGAGTCTGTGGAGTCATCTGGGATCCACCCCCTGGTAAGGAGGAAACCAGCAGCTCTCACCACACCATCTTCATGCATTCTCCAGCAGTCCTGGTCAGCTGGGGAGGTCTCAGCTGACTGGAAGTTGGCAAATATGATGTCCTTCTAAAGGAAGGGCTATAAGGAGGCTCTGGGGAACCCCAGGCACGTCAGCATGACCTCAGAGCCAGGGATGGGCATGGAGCAGATCACCTTGAGTGGCACAACACTGTCATTCATGGGGCTATACCAGGTGATCAGGTCCAGCCAGTGAGGGTTTATGAAAGACAGGTTCTGCTTGACCAACCTGACCTCCTTCCAAGACAAGATGACCTTCTTATGGAATGAGGAAAATGCTGTCAACGTTTTTTACCTGGACTTTACTAAGTGCTTTGACAATATTTCTCACAGCATTCTCCTGGAAAAACAATCTTCTGTGGTGTGGAGAGTTGCACTGATTTGAGGAAGTGTTTAGCCTGGAGAAAAGGCTCAGAGGGGACTCGATTGCTTTCTAAAACTCCTGGAAAAGAGGTTGTAGCCAGATGGGGATTTGTCTCTTCTCCAAGGCAACAAACAACAGGACGAGAGGAAATAGCCTCACATTGCACCAGGGCAGGCTTAGATTGGATCCAAGGAAAAAAATATTCACTGAAAGGGGAGTTAAGCATTGCAACTGTTGTGGAGACGCCATCACTGGAGATATTTGAAAGATGTATAAAAGTGGCACTTGGGGATGTGGTTTAGTGGTGGACTTGGCAGTGCTGAGTTAGAAGTTGAACTTGACAATCTTTGAGCTCTTTTTAAGTCTTAATGCCTATGATTCTAGGCATACAGACATCAGTCAAGGGCTGGGCAAGTCAATGATCAGGATTTATTAGGGAATGGTACAAAATGCAGAGGAATTGCACCACTTTCAGAATAGTTTCCTATCCTATTATTATTTTTTAATGAGGAGAGGTTATAGTTGGGATCTTACAGTGGGTAACTGCTGTAATTCCTTTGCACTGCAAATGGTACCTTGAACAGCAGCAGCAGATTACAAATTCATTCCTAAATTCCTGAACCACTACTGAGTGTGAATGGGCATTACATGATGCTCCCCTCTCATGAGTTATTTGTCAAGTAAAGTAAATGCAAACCATGTTTCTGTAGAACCAAGGAATTGTTTGGATTATCACTGATGGCCATGTTTCATGGGACTGAATTGCAACGCCTTTGTCATCCATCAAAGTCTTGGACCCTACACACTAGAGTTTTATAAAGGGAAGGCAAGTCATTAGGGTTCTGGGTTTTTTTTTTTTTTAGTTAGTTTGCTTTTTTTTTCACATTCACAGATTTTCCTTTCCTGAACTTTTCATTCCTGGTTACCTTTGCTTTTGGCAGAGTGTGTAACATTGGGGCTGAGGGGCTTATGGGGCTGGACAGAAATGCACATTAGTCCGAATCAAGAATTTGCATGTGGCTGATTGAATTGAGATCCTGCTGTCTGAGCTAGCTTGATTTGTACAGGGTGTAAAGGTGGCTTAGACACTGATTGCAATTTTGAATGTCAGTATATGTTGAAATTAAGGAGAGTTGTCTATGGAACTAATTTTGACTTCCAGTGTAAACCAAGGATTCAGTTACCTGGTCTCAGATAAATATCTAGGAATGAGCACTTTATTAATAGAATTTATATAAATATTATTTTAATCTTCAGAAACTTCAGAGAAAAAAAATCCCAGAGTTTTTTCTTCCCAGTTCCTCTTTTTTTAATATAGAAAGTCAATGACTGATAACCACCTTTAACATTTGCAAAGTGCTGTGAATTTAGAAGCAGCATGCTGAGTGCTACCTATCATTATTAAAAGCTGCCTAGTAATTAAAAGAAGAATGATAGCATTGCCTGCAAGGTGAAAGTGCTAAATAAATATTTATTTTGCACAGGGCAAGTAATCTCACAGAAGCAAAAATATGTAGTATAATTACATGGACCAAATCAACACTAAAATGAATGAGATCTTCCTTCTGCATTCATTCCTGGGCTACTCAAACACTTTTTAGGCTGCTGTAACCTTCCAGTTATTGACCCCACACTTCCTTTGTGGAGGCTGATGGAGGTCCTAAACACACAATATTCACTTTCAAGAAAAACTTTTTTTGACAAATCCAGGCATGGAGATGATGCTGCCAAGTGTATTTATCTTGTCAAGATGCTGGTTCAGCATTTATCTTCTGCTTCCAATTGCTTAGAGACAGGAAAACAGAAACAGACTCCTCAACCCACATTCCTAATGAAGGTCCCTTTGCTAGAATAATTATTACTATGTCAAATTTGTTTAGCTTGCTCTAAAGAAAAGGAGAGAAACCTCTCCCTTGCATGATATCATAAAGAAAAATATAAAATTTAATCTGGAGGTCCTTTCTAAGCCCATTGCTACCTTTTCCTGGTACCTTGCCAGTTCGCTTGAAGTTCCCTTCTCCTGTCTTACTGTCTACTAAAGATCCTACCAATATATCTCAAAAGGCAAACTCTGGAGTCTATAAAGGAAGGCAGCTACAGTGAACCCTGAATTTACAGTATGTTGGTAAGGTAATTCAGCTAAGAGGAAAATAACTAGAGTTGTTTAATTAGGTAACAACTGCATGAATAGCACAGAAGTAATTTGGAGAATGGGAACAAGATTTCAACTGTACTCCTAAGTAAGGCACAAAGGTCTGCACTCTGCAAGGCAAACCTGGATGTGATTTACTAGAGGTAAATGAGCTCAAACCAAGAACAGATGTACTAGGAATTTCTTCTGCTGTTGAACTATTGATTCCTTTTGGGTTGGTATGAATTATGAAAAAAGAGCCTTATCCCTCTGCAAGGGGAACCCACTCAGCCTATCTTTATGAACTCCTCTCAACCTTGGCACCTTCATCTTATACTTTTTATGACCATCATAATGCCTAGGCCCCCTTGGTGAGGGCTTGCCATCAACTCTCTTCAGTCTCCTGATTCTCTTTATCAGTTAAGCAATTGTGTGCCTAAATTGCTCCATGGATCTCTATCATTGTCTAATACGCTCACATACATATTTCAGCAAGAATCTAAGTGGAATTTCAATTTTTTAAATGAATTTCACATCTTCATTAGCCTAGTTTTAGGAAAATCATGACCCAGAATTTAGCTCAAAGTTAGTTAGAATTCAGAAAATCAGGTGTATGGGTTTGTCTCAGAACCATGGAGACAGATAGGACAAACAGGGATCAATACTTAGTTTTTTTGACAATTAACTTTCAGCTATACCAATGAGAAATATGTTAGCTAAAAAAAAAAATCCCATTTGAATGCATGAGTTTTTCACTTCCAGAAAGTATTCCCTCTTCAGTTCTAGTATTAGGGAAGAATCCCAAGCACTTTTTTCCCCTGTAAAACAAGTTTTGTTCTAACTGTTAGTACATTATCTTACACTCACATAATCCGTTATTTTAATTGCACAGCATCCCCCGGGTCTCACCAAGGGCAGGCACTTTATCAATAAAACGATAATTATAGCAACTTAATGAGGCCAGCCAAGAAACACAAAGAATCTTGATCCACTTGTCAGAAAAGCATGGATAATTTAGTGGAGCTTAGTCCCTTTCTGGACTGCAATCTGATAACTGCACTTTCTATCAATCACCCTATGGCAACCCAGAGGCTTCATTCTGAACTGCTGGCATGCTGACTTCAGAGCTATCCTCTGCAGGGTGAATTCCTTTCCCTTTCCCTTTCCCTTTCCCTTTCCCTTTCCCTTTCCCTTTCCCTTTCCCTTTCCCTTTCCCTTTCCCTTTCCCTTCCCTTCCCCACTCATTCCTGGGCAGGACAAGGACTCTCTGGGAAGCCAAGGTCCTCCATGGCTCAGACAAACACTGAAACCCCTGAATCTCAGCATGGATCTCACAAATCCCAATGGGCAGAGCTCTGAGGGCAGCAGATTGGGGCATTGCTCATCCCTCCCTAACAGCCAGAGCAATGCCAAAGCACTGGAGCTTTGTTGTCCAGCTGAGGTTTGGAATCCAGCCCCTCTTCTCAAACCCTTCATTTCTCCAGTCAAAAGTGGTGTCTTTTCATGGTGCCCTTTCAGTATCCAAGAGCCAGCTCTGAGCCCTGTGGTGGCACAAAGGACACTGCTCAAGGGTCACTGCAGAGAGGTTTCCCTGCTCTGAACCCTGTGGTGGCACAAAGGACACTGCTCAAGAGTCACTGCAGAGAGGTTTCCCTGCACACACAGCTCCTTCCACCTCTCCTGAGGTGACACAGGAACCTGGAGCTCTTTGCTGCTCAGCACAAGGAGCCTCAGGAGCGAAAGTGAGCATCAGGCAGGAGCTGCAGAGGGGTTCAGAGTGCAGCAAGGAACATGAAAGGCACCACAAAACACCTGTGATGAGGGACAAAGAGATCAGTTTCAGTGCCTCATCGCCACAGGGAGGAAGCTTGTGAGAAGGGCACACACGTGTTTTGTTCTGTCCCTTCTGCCCTTCCCAGGTATCACACTGCTGTTTTTAAAGGGAGAGAAGGGAAAAAAAAACCAATTTAAGTAGCCTTAACACGATTTTTCAGGCAACTCTTAATGGCATCTTCAGCAATTACATTTCACTGAAAGCAATAGATAAGCTGACACAGTTTCCAATATGCCCCTTCATTTTCTTTTTCCCTTGTGCTGGCAAGTTTTGACAAGTCACAGCTGTTGGTCGAGGATACTGAAAAGAGAAAAGGAGATAATATGCAAATTTACCCAGCAGTACTGAACAGTGAAATGAAGCACATTTCATTTACATTTTTAAAGAAAGTACGATTTTAGGAGCTGGTTGCATTTATATAGGTTTGTTTGTTTGTTTGCTTTCTCTGGCCCTGAGCTTTCCTAATGCAGGGTCTTCTGTTCTGGTTGCTGTTTTGTAATTTCACCCCATGTTTCTTAAGGTATAAAACAATTAAATCTTGACTTCCAAAGATCTCTCTGTAAAGACAAAGTATATCTTAACATGTAAAGTTTTCCATTTGGAAATTTACAATTATAATTGTGAGCTCACAGTAGACCTCCAGGGCAGGATTTATACTGAATATGAAATAGGTGTGAGGGTTTGGATTTTTGTTTTTTCCAAAAAAGTTTGAATATGGAAGCCCATTTCTGAAATTACTTGGACTCAAAGAGATATTTTTCAACCAGGCCAGAACAACTGCCTCCAAATTATTCTTTTTTCCTATATAATTTTACTTTTACTTCAATTTTACTTTTACTTCAATTTTACTTCATAAATTAAACACTTTTTAATACCGAGGCTTCCACTTAAAATAAGGCAAGAGGGTCACTGCCCTGATTACATCTTCATTACATAAACTTGTTGACTTCTAAAGAATAAATCTGCAAAGAAGCAAGTTCATGTCTCTCATCCCAGCTTTTAAAACCACTTTAAAAATGAATTATCTTTAAAATTATCCACTTAATTTACAGATTTCAAAACTATTATTATTATTAATGTTTTTGTTAATGTTATTATTGTTATTGTTATTATTATCTATTTATTCATTTCCAGTTTTTTTGAGACACCCATATGGAAATATAAGAATAATGACAGTCAACTGATTTTTTTTTAAAATGCAGATATTAGTCAAATTCCACTGAATGTCTATCTCTTATCCCTATGTTTATTTCAACAGTTGATTCAAACTTACTTTATCATGGTTATAGGAGACATCTGCTGACTGTCAGCATTAGTTTTAGAAGTGTTGTAAACTAAAGTAAATTTGCCATTACATAATAATTTTATAACCTATGAAGTGTTAGGTATTTTAAATGAATGAACAGATAACTACCAATAGTGGCCAATAAGTTCAAAAGCCTTTGAATTTGGGCAACTGGGTGGTCTCAGTCACCAGATAACTTTTCTCAATCAAAAACTTTATGTCATGGTATAAATAAAGACATAAAAGCACAGACAACATTTTGAATCTTCCACACTCTGGGTATTTTCTTTATTTTATTCTATTTTTTTATTTTATTCCATCTCACTTGTGTTTTGCTTCAAAGCCAGCAGGTTTAAGCTGTGAAAAACGGATCAATGCAACTCATGCTTTCAAGAGTAATAGTACAGAAGAAACAGAAAAAGAAAAGAGTGTATGACTCATAGACCTCAGAACAACATCAATTTAATTTTGGAAAAAATAACTATTTCTTAATAAGGAATTCTGTCTTGTGGGAAATGGATTTCTGGCTTATAGGACTAAGCTGAGACAATAAAGCAAAATCCAAAACACACACAAAAATACATTTTTGTTCCTTTCTATTTCTCTATTGTTATATATATATGCATACACATAGATATAAAGATATAATTTATATTTCTGCCCTTGTTCAGGTTAGTTTGACACTAAATTGAATATAACATCTTATGAACTTGTTGATTACTTTTCGTATTGTTTGTGTACCTTTTTCACTTGACTTATTATTCATTTTACTTCTATATTTTCCCAAATAAGCTGTTCTGCTTCTTGTAAACTTATGATTTAATATATTTTCATTCCTTGTAAAGCAGATTATTTATATTACAAGTATGAATGACATGGAATGGATAATAATGGGGAGAGAAACTCCTAATTAATGGGAGACAAAAATACTTTTTCTGGTACACTGGATTAAAATTTGAGCACATTTCTCAAGAGACAACAACCAAGGTCCTTCCCAACATTTTTAATATGCAAAAAAATAATATTGTTGCAAATTACTGCATTATCTTCATGCATGTCCTTTTTTGTCACTTCTCACCACAGGAAAAGGTGAGTAATATTTTTTTTAGCCCAAGAACAAAAAATATCTAGAAAATACTTTTAAGAAGCTGTTATATTTTAAAAAATATTTTATGTCCCCCCCTCCTCCAAAAAAAAAAAAAAGAAGAAAGGGTAAATCACAGAAATGCACAGAAGAAGTATTTCAAAATAGACAACACAAAACCCTCAGAATTGAGAGATCAACATTCACATCTTCCTTATTTCTGAAAGACTTTGAACCCACATTACCCATTTCCCCAGAGTGTGCTGTAATCTTATGTGGTATTCTCAGTATCTCCTCTGACTTTATTCCATATTCAACTCTATTAAATATTCACCAGATCAGTACTGCAACACAAATATGCCCTTTGGGTGTACTGTTGGCCAGGATACAAAGTCATTCCTTCTCCTACTGACGTTCTGCTGCTCTACCTCACGTTGGCTAAGCATGCTAACTAGGGAGAAATGAAGATATTTTGGCATCCACCATTTTGGGAATCTGATCGGATATTTGTTTTTTAAGTCTATATTTCAGGAGTGTAAATATACTTCGAAAATTACTATTGAATTGTTTTCATCACTTCATAATTTCCAAGAACATTTCCTTTTCTATTTACCCAGAATTATTCAGCGGGTTTAAACTAAATTCAGGAATGTCTAAAACTAATTTTTTTAAATATACTTAATTAACCCAAACCACTGATTGTTCTTTCACTGTTCCCATGAGAAAAAGAGGAAATGGGCAGAAACTGATGTACAGGAAGTTCTTGTACCTGAATATGAGGAAAAATTTCCTTACTGTGGGGGTGATTGAGCACTGGAAGAGATTGCTCAGAGAGGGTGTGGATTCTCCCTCACTGGAGATATTCCAGAACTTTCTGGACACAATCCTGTGCCATGTGCTCTGGGATGGCCCTGCTTGAGTGGAGAGGTTGGACCAGATGAGTCACTGTGGTCCCTTCCCACCTGACCCATTCTGTGATTCTGTATGTGGGATTATTTTTTTACATATTTAAGGAGAAAATATAAAGAAATACAAATGGATCTTTGCAGAAAGCTAAAAATTGTTAAAAAAAAAAAAGGAAAAAAATCAGCAAAAAATCCCACAACCTGATTAACAGAGAAAAGTATGTAATATCTAGAAAGGAGTTTAGGTCCTTAGATAAATAAATTTGGTCATTCCATCACAAGTATGAAATAAACTCAGCTCATTTTTAGCTCGCTGCTTATTGTCAACATGTGGCAAAATAAATGTCATTCTATTGACAAGAAATAATTCAGGGAGTGTTACTGTATAATAACCTGGAGGTTCAGGATCTTATTTGTTTATTTGCACAACAAATTCATCATATTAGTTTATCTTAGATACTGGCCATGGATTGAACAGATGAGAAATTTCAGTTTTTGCAATTAATAATTCTAGTTGAAAGAAATATGTAGCATTTAAATGGTGTAATAAGGGTAAATGTATATGGAAAGAGTTTGTCAGTAACTCATTTGTCATGTTCCCATCATGCAGGCTTTCTCGGTGGGCTTCAGTTTTCCCTTCTTCTGCATCAGTTTCTGACCACGGGACTTGTGCTGTGTTTGGGAACTCCCATCCAACACATGGGCCCATCATGTACATGAAATAAAACACTTGGTGAATGCCACCTGTACAGTACAGGCTGAACTGCAGCAAGTTTAACTTTTCAGTGTTATAAATCCTTTCTAAAAAGTGGAAAATCTACTGAAAGCAGATTCTGCCTGAAGTAATTTTACTTTTTTTTTTTTTAATTAAAAAATAGATACTGTTCTAATGTCTTTCACAGGCCACTAGTAACAGCGTGAGAGATTATCAGTCTCCTCTAAACAAGGCTGATGCTGGGCCACATCTTCCTTAGTGCTACACTGATCCAGACTATACAGGGCATGCCCCAGATTCAGGTGTTTAATTAACCCAAAAAAATCTACCTCAACCAACCATACAGCAATATCCCAACCAGCTTTTATAACACAACTCTTCTATTCTTCTCTGGAGGAAATGAGTGAGTGCATTTGGTCCTGGGAAGGAGGCAAGGAGACAAAAGGTGCTGCTTTAAGGTTTATCTTTGCTTCTCATTACCTAAATCCACATAAACTAGCAATAATTTAAGTAATTCTGACTGAATTACATCTGTTTTGTCTATGAGAGTAATTGGCAAGTTTCTCTCTACCTCATCCCTCATTCTTTTCCACCCTGCCCATCTGAGGAGTGGGAGTGCTTGAGCAGCTGGGTGGGCACTTGAGCCTTAGCCCAAATTCTCTCACCACAGCTCTTCTTCGTGATCTGTTTTCTTAGCACAACTGCATACCTAATATATCATCTGAACATCTAACCTCACTTCTGATATCAATAACTATCCAGGTATTGGACTGTATGTCAAACCACATGGAAAAGTTTTCTTGCTTTTGTGTAAGTGAAAAAAAATCCAGCCTAAATAGAACTTACTCTTCTCTACATGACATGCTTTTTTTATGCTTAACTGTTATAGCAGAAAGTGCCTAAAAACAATTTATTGTTTTATACCATAAAGTCATTTAGGACCTCCTGCTGGAAGATATTTTTGAAGCCAACAATTTAAATAAATTCTAACCTGTGGATGTTACTGTTGTGGTAGAAAACACTTGTGCTGAAATTTGGATCCTTTAAAAAAACCTAACTGCCTCTTGCATTTGAAATGCCTCATTCAGTACTTCAGAGAACTGTAGCATCTCACAAATGAGAACCTGGGTTTGCATTTTTCAGTTGCAGAGCTAAGCAGATTGGCTGCATCTTAAAATGTTATTTCCATTAGCTGTTTTCTATTGGCAAATAAACTTAGTCTGGGAGTGCCAGGGCCATAAAAAGACATACAAGAAGTTTCATACTACTTGGTTGTGTTAAAACTTAACAAAGGTTAAATATTAGCATGACCAGTGAATTTCTATTCTTTTTGCAGAGATGATATTTACCATGTTGAGATGAAAACACAAGTAGGATGTTTTGTTGATGGTATCCACTGGATGCCTACTCAAATCTACCTTTGAGAAGGCATCCAGATTTCTTGGCAGGATAAACCTTGTCCCTCTGAGGCACCTATGTATCATCAAATTGTGTAAAAATAAAGAATATGAATTTTGAAAGGCTCTTTTTTGCTGCTTGCAGCACCAACAGATTAATTAATGTCAAAAAAAAAATATCCTGAGTAGCTGCTGTAAAGCTGCCTTTAGGCTGTAGAAATTGCATTTGTCAGAAAGCACTCGATGAGGGGGACCCCTGGAAGTCAGGCCACAGATCCTAAAATAGGGGATAAAATGTGTTGTAGCTCTGAAAAGACTTCCTAAATTGCATAAAAGCTGTGGAAGTAGGAGACAAAACATGTGCTGACTACAGAACTAGGGTTATGAAGAGGAGAAACTCATAACTCAGTCAGTCTCAGCATGGACAGCAAAACTGCCTGAAGCTGTGTGGAGCACTGAGAAGAGTAATGAGCCTTCCTTGCACACAGGTATGCACAGCACAGATGCCAGGAGTGCTGTCTGGTGAGGGCAGCTCACTTTGAAGACAGCTCTGTCTCTCATCAAATCTTACACAGATCCCTCATGAGCACAACTCACAGCACAAAGCTCCCCAGAGTGGCCTCAGCCGAGCAGGGTGGGTGGTTTCTACCATGGGGTCTTGGAATAAAAAACAAAGATGTGTCACAGAGACAAGGTGAGGACTTCCACATCCTTGAGGGGACCTATCTGTGCAAAGCTGGGGCAGCTGGCTCTCCTGTGGCAGGAGGAGAAGGTGAGTGATTTAGAGAATCACAATTCAGAAAAGTGCAGCCAGCTGGGAAGGATGGGCAGGTTTCTCTGCAGGACTGACAATTTACAGAACTTCTTGAAATTAAAATAGCTGGGGAAATCAAAAGTAAAAGTATTAAGGGGGTATATCCTTAGAGACTTTAATCTTTCATTTTGGTATCAGTTCATTGGAAAAAATGTGAGCTCAAAGTCTACCTTTTGAACCCTCGTTTCCTGTTCCAGGCTCTTGTGGTTTTGGAACAATTGCAGAAACTGAATGTGATTCTTTATAAGAAAAAAACCCGTCATATTGACTGTATTTTGGTTTTCAAACCAGAACACACTAGAGTTCTCCCTTATATTTCGTTTCATTTTTAACTTTTCTCCTTCATTTTCAGGGTAAACACAGTCACTGCAGCTTAGCTCTGGCACCAGCTGTTCCAGTAGACATTTTAAATATACATTTCCCAAATTATTCCATCTCTGGGATTGCAAAAACCTCCAAGGGACCACTAGGTCAGCCCAACAGTTTAGCTGAATTGTTACTAAGGAGACAGCCTGATGCCACAGGCCTTGATCACAGAGTGCTTGGGCTGGCAGAGCTTTGCTGCTTTACTGAGTGGAGGGAGTGTGGGAAATACTGCTTTCATTAAAGGGTCCCTTTCCACTCAAATTATGCAGGCATTGACCCAGTGCCACAATCATACCCTGTGTGACTGGAGATAGTTGAAGAAGCTGCCACCAGTTAATCTGCTCTTAAGAAAGGGAGGTTAAAGGCAAAAGATGGTAAAGGAAAGAGGGACTAACTAATTAGCAGAGGTGAGTTGATTTAATAGAAAAAATATCCAGCAAGCGTGAAGCAAGAGTTGTGCAATTATTTGCATTCCCCAACTTAAGGTGTCTCTACATGGCAGACAGTTTATAGGTGATTAACCAGCACGAGGAAAATGATATGGCTATTAAGTTATATGTTTGCAGGAGGTACATCCTAAACAAGATGGACAAATTGGATTAACTCTATGTGCTCTGACTTCTGGGACTTGTTTGGTCTCTCCCTGGCTGCTTCTCAGAAATGGACAGGGCATAATGGGCCAGACAAGAGTGTATCTAATGAAGCACAGCACAGTATGAGATCTGTGAAGGTAAGTCTAGGTCGATGAAATATCCTCTGGTCTTCATTTCTGGGAAAATGTAGCCCATATGTCCACTGCTAATCCCCTAAAACTCTGCAAACCTTCTCTAAGAACACTCTCAAAGGCACACAACCTGAGTATATTGCTCTCTCAGAAGTTTATTCATTCAGAGCAATCCTACAGCCTGGGAACAGGCACATTCAGGCAAAAGAAGATGCTTTTTTTGTTGTTTTTTGTTAATGTTTTGTTGTTGTCTGATGCTTTTGTTTGTCTGAGACCCTCTTTTGGGGGAGTGTTGTGGGTGGGTTGTGTTGTTTTTCTTGTTACAAGTGTTTTATTATTTTTGGCCCTTTCCTGTTTGCATTTTATGATGTGAGTTTGCCATCTCTCTGTTTACAAATTCTATTTCACCTGATCACTTGGGATTCAGTGGCTACTTTAGAGAACATTGAAGAGGTGAGTATAAGCCACAAAAAGACTAAAATATATTTTTTCAAAATTTGTGCCTGAGTAGGGTATAAATCCTTTTGTGGACCTTATTCAGACTTTATTCTCTCCCTAAGAGATGACTGAGCTGCCAGCTAGACATAAATAGCAAATAAATATTTAGATAGCTCTGAATTGCTCACAGTATTGCTACCTGTTATTCATCTGCCTTATAAGATTAAAAAAACCTCCAAACATATATAAAGGATGTGCAGGAAACTGACAGCCATCCTCAGCCATCCTCTAGACTTCAAAATCTTTGGATTTCTAGCAGCTAGTTGGGATAATGAATTTGTGACACAGTTGAGGAACTCAATTAATTTCATATACAACTGCAGCAGAAATATTTCAGCAGGAATGTTTCAGTCCTTAATGGTCTGAAACCAGCTTTAAACCTGCAGAAAATGTCTCCATAAAGGCCCCATTCACCAGGCACTTGAACCGGCTCAAACCTTTGTTCTAAAATTTATCACAAAGCTCTGGGAGTATATAGAATCATGGAATCATTTATGCTGGAAAAGACCTTTAAGATCCTTGGGTCCAGCTGTTAACCCAGCTCTGCCAAGACCATCACTAAACCACCCCAAATGCCACATCCAGGGGTGTGTTTTGAACACTCCAAGGGGTGGTGAGCCAAACCACTTCCCTGGTCAGTCTGTTCCAATGCTTGACCACCCTTTCACTAAAGAAATTTTCCCAATATCCAATCTAAACCTCATCTGGCGCAACTTGGGGCCATTTACTCTTGTCCTATCTCTTGTTATTTGGGAGAAGAGACCCATCTCCACCTCACCACAACCTCCTTTCTGGTGGTTCGAGGGAGCAAAAAGGTTTTTATCTTGATCCTCCTTTTTTCCAGGCTGAACACCCCCAGCTCCCTCAGCTGTTCCTCATCAGACCTGTGCTCCAGACCCTTCTCCAGCTCCATTCCTTCCTCTGGACAAGCTCAGAGCACTCCCTCCATCTTTTTCTGCAGGAGTTGACATGGAACCTTTTGAGCCAGGTCCTTGCCTCTCACTCCATCAACTGAGTATCTCTGCAGATGTATGTATACAATACATATATATTAAATATATACAATATAAATTTATATCTGTTGCCCTGATGTTTTAGGATTTTCTAAGCCTTCTGATGTTTACATTCTTGTAACGAACTTTCTCACACACTTTCTGTAAATAACTTGTTGTTTTGCGTTCTTTTATGGAGGAGGAGAAATTTGATGGACTGTTGGTTTGTCCATTGTCATTGAAGAGGTGGCACTGTCACCCTCCAATCCACTGTCACTTTTGGAAAACTATAAATCAGATAATAAACTTCCCCTTCACCTTGAGAGCAGCAGTGTGTGCACTTGTATTGTTTCGTGTCCTATAGTGACATATATCTATTGTGCATACAAATATAGAAACTTATATTAAATCTCTTCATTTGTTTTTGTTGTTTGTTTTTTTTTTTTTTTTCCAAATGAAATTCTGTTTTTAAAGTCAATGTACAGAACTTGTGTCTCAGTCCTTATGTTGAGGTTGGCTAACGACTCACAGAACAGAATTTTGGGAAGGCTTTTGGGCCAGGATCATTCTGCTGTCCAGTGTCTGTGTTCAGAAAGAAAAGTTGATTTGCATTGGCCATGCCAGATGGCAAAGGCAGTTAGAGAGGGAAGAGGCTTGGTGCTCTGCCACTGTGTACTGGACAGTGCAGAAAGCCAGCAAGGTAATGGTGTGGAAAGAAATGAAAGGTTACAGATAAAATCTCAGCAGAAAGGTGATCTTTCCACAGAATTGAAGGCAAGGAAATTTTCAGGAAAATGGGAAATCACAAATGAACAGGTGAATTTTGTTTAAAATGCCAGATCCATGTAAAATAGCCATGTGTGAGGGAGCTCTGTGGTGGGTGTAGGGAGCTGCTAAATGTAATGGAACACCAGAAAAAAAATGTGAGCAAGACAAAGAAAATCCTGAAAAAGAAGAGAAGGAGAACAAAAGTGAAGAATGGGAAGAGAACATCTCAAACCAAAGGTCAGCATTAGGATAAAAGCCATAGGCACTCTGAAGTCCCTGCCCTTTGGGACACAAAATTCTGTGCCCATGGTTTCTGAGGACTTGCAGGTATTTTATTCAGTGGGAGAAAGCACTTTCCATTCATTTACATAAAAACATTTAATTCTTTTCATTCCTTCTTGAAAACAATGACAGTTATAAGGAGGATAAATTATCATGTTTTGTGTTTGGGAAGGAAGAACAGCTCCCATTGTGTGAAACTTATTGTTTCATAAATAAAATAAATAATAGGAAACTCAGAGGCAATAAGTGCAATTTTTTTTTCAGTTTTCCCCCTTATACTCCTTATGGCACATATAACACACAGATTGTCACTTGGCAGGGCTGAGAAGGAGCTGGGGGGAGAACAACATTTTTTAACTTGGAAGAGAGGAATGCTTCTCTTTATACTTTTTTTCATTATGCATCCTCTCCTCTCTTTTCTCTCTGCTCTTCTCCTTACACAGTAAAGAGGAAGGAAAAGAGCCCAACAAAAAAGAGCAATCTAGTAGAACACATTGGGTATCAATGGCAAAAAAAATATTCTTCATTTTATAGTTATTTTATTTAAAAAAATATATGAGGCAGATTCATCAGAAATTAGTGGGTTAGATAAGATAGTGGGAAAATAAGCTGCAGGCAAATGCAATCAACATCATCCACTTTCAGTGCAACAGTTGTGAATTACAGATGCTGAAGGCCTGGCCTATAACCTGTGCATAATGTGACTTTCAGCACTACACTCAGATTTTTTCAGCCCTCCCTCCCTGCACAAGGGTTGGCAATCAGCCTCCTGTTCTGAGAAATCATCTCCAAAGGCTCATTTGAGCACCAGCCATCCTTAACTGGGACTTCCCAAATTTACATGGTGCTACTGCTGCTATTTCATCTTGGAACTGCAAATTCCCTAAGTATGGGAATCAGCAGAATGTTGTGGGCAAACCTTAACATGTCACCAGAGCAGAGGGAAATGTCACTGCTCTCACATTGCAGAAATGCCAAACTGCTGGCCAATGAATGGGAAATTTCACCCTGTAAACTTATGGCCTGGGACTTCATCAGCCAAAATCTGCAAATATTATGTCTGAGGGCTTGGCTTATCCATCAGTGTCTAAGTATGGTTTATTTATCATAATAGATATATTTTTTAAAAAGAAGAATAAAATCAGAATTTTTTATTATAGAATGAGTGGATATTTCCCCACCTTAAACACATTATTGTTTCAAGTCATACACACCTGGCCTATTTTTTTTTTTATTGTTCCCTTCTGGGTGATAGTGATAAAAAGTAGGTCAGATTCAAATGAAATTGCTCTGGCTGATGTTTTTACTTCTACAGAGACTTTATATGAAGACTGCAGACTTCTCAGTCCCTTGTTGGTGATGACATCCACTTGCTCCTAACTAGATATGACCTTTTTTCTAAGATCTCTCTTTTAAATGACCAAACATAATATTTTCAATTCATTCAACAATGTTTTTATTTTTTTTAGGTGGATTTCACAGAATGCCTAAACACTGTGCAACATTAAATGTACAGTTACCTCCTGCATGTGTTTAAAACTGTTCCATGACCTCTCTTTATCAATAATTTATTTTTCAGTATTTTCCTTACTGAAGGAAAACCACCACTTCAGTGGTTTAAAGTATATCAATACAAAATTAATTTGTTGCAGGAGCTCAACAAAGAAAGATAAACAGACTGAAATAACAACAAGAAGCAGATCACAAACCCAAGAAAGTGAATGCCTTGTTCCCCTGGAGCCAGCAGCACCTCATGAAGGGCTTTTGACAATCTCCAGGGGGGTTTCTTTTAGAGGGAGCACTGCAACTGAGCTGGAGAGTTACAGAAACCCTTCCAGTACCTCTTTCTATGTAAATATAAATGGCATGTGAGGCATTTTTTGACAGCTTCCACAGACCAAGCTCTGTTATCTGAAACACTCCAAGTTGGTGTGAGAGCAGGCAAATAGCTGCACTGCAATCCATCACTGCAGGACACAACTCGTGCCATGCTGGGTCAGAGGTTCAGGTGTTTGTCAAATAACACTATAAATCATCTCACACAGGAGTTCCTTTAAGGGTGGGAGCTGGGTGCAAAGTTGAGTCTGGGAAACCAGAAAACACATCTGCTTCATGCTGGGATTTAGGCACCCAGCTGCCAGAGGGTCCTGTGACAATCCCAGGTGGAAAATAGACAATTATGGTGGTGGTGACCATAGAACATTAATTGAACTCTGAGTTAGTTCTAGGCAGGACTGTGAGTAGCAGCCTTTTCGTTGTTGTGGCTCATGTGAAAGTCTCATTTCTGATTCACTGTCAGAACCCAACCTGAGAGCAATGCTGCTCTGAGCAAACACATTTCAGAATGAGCTTTCCCAGCCTTGTGTATGGATTCTCTAAAAAACATGCAGATCCCTGATATTGTATCAAACAGATGCCAGAAATGTCTGGCTAAGTATATTGCTACATCTCTTGCTTTATTTTTTTTTGTTTTGGATGATTACATAAAGCAGTTTCCCTTTAACATCTGCTGCTGCCTCTAAGTGATGGACTAGGTTCCAGACACAATTTCTGCAGGTAACCAGCTGTGATACCCTGCAGTGATTCATAACACTAAAGTGTTTATGGAGATTTTTGAATTTACATGTTTATGAAGTTTACAGTGTGACATAAGAGAAAATAATTGAATTGATGTTGTTTATTTTACTGCAGCCATGTCTCTGAAGTGCTCAGTACAGTAAATTAAGTTAGCAGATACTTCTCACTATATGGTTGCAAACCTCTACTCAACAGGACATATCTTGTGGAGGGAGAAGTATGTGAAATAAAGATTTTTTACTCTGAAAGCCATTCACAATGACTCTGTAATACAATTTAGTCTTCAGATCTAAATTGTTAAAAATAAAAAAAAAAAACAAAGTCAAGCAGGGAATGTTTGTCTGTCTTTGTTACAGAATTAAGTATGTTTTGGGAAGTCAAACATGGACTGCAAAAATGTCTCACTGCATGAAAAAAAAGTAACAGGTTCACTGGAGAAGATCCCAAGGCAGGCTGCTGTCACAGGATTTTATTGTAATTCAATATCTTCTCATCCTGCCTGTCATAAGAAACACACTGAGAGGAGGCATCTGTTTCTGTGTGTGCAATACAAATTATTGTGAGGGACTGTGTTTTGGCACAAGCTACACTGATTAGGTTCAGGAGGGCTGCTGAGGTCAGGACTGGTCCTCAGCTGCACACACCAATTGATTTCGGCAGCGTTGCTGAGTGTGTGACAGTAACTCAGTGGTTCTGAAAGCACCATCCTATTTCTGGTGTTCTGGTGGAAATCAGGGACTTGGAGAAATTAGTGAACTATGAGGAAGTTTAAACTGGAATTTTTTTTTAATTGTACTTTAAATTGTACTTTCTTTCCTCATCTTTCCTAATTCCTCCAACATCCTCAGAGCATGATCTAATTTTGCCCAGGCTTGTGCTGGAATCATCATTCCATAGGATGATCTGTGCTGCACAGGCACCCCTGATGGCATGGGAGAGCTGGGATTGCCATGCAGCAGGAGGGAGGGCTATGGGACATCCCCCAGGAGTGGGATAACCTCACCCCTTCCCATCTGGGACCCTTTCCCCTCCTGCAATATGGGATTCTTTATCCCAGACTCCAGGCTGGACCCCATGTGTTTTATTGGGTCCTTCCTCAAATATTGAAATTGATCCTGTGTGCATGACAGGTGCTCAGAATTTCTCTTAGGTCTTTTCTGGTGGGTTAGGAAATGCAAGAAACAGCCAACATCTGGATTAACTATGAGAAGGAAGGAAGGAAGGAAGGAAGGAAGGAAGGAAGGAAGGAAGGAAGGAAGGAAGGAAGGAAGGAAGGAAGGA
>JAWWEX010000125.1:146418031-146453089 GCA_035583215.1 Arremon brunneinucha | reverse complement strand
AAGGAAGGAAGGAAGGAAGGAAGGAAGGAAGGAAGGAAGGAAGGAAGGAAGGACGGAAGGAAGGAAGGAAGGAAGGATGGCTGAAATCACAGTTCTGGATTTTTTGCTCGCAGAGGTGTAAAATTCACTTTTGCTTTAGCAGCATCTGGACTTTTCAGAGGAAAGTTTGTACTAAACAATCACATCCACATGCTGTTTTTCTGCTTGGTCTAGTTACCATTCCTGTGGCTAGCCAATTTGCAAATAAAGATGGGAATGAAACAGTAGAAAGAACTGAAATTTAAAGTGGCTATAGATAATAAATATCGAAATAACAATTTAAGAAGCAATTACAGGATTATAGAAGAGGAAAACTCAGAGCCTGATAATGTGGAAAAAAAAACCCTCAAAAAAAAGAAAAAAAAAAAAAACCCTGCCAAACAAAAGCAAGCAAAACTTGAGCACTTTTCAAAAGCACTAGAAGTAAAAAAAATGGAATATAAAAAAATTGCTCTTCTAAATTCAGATGATAACAATTATATATAGATTAGCATAATGTTACTGCAGTTAATTAAACTTCAATTTAACCAATTTATCTTTTTTAAAAACAACAATGTTGTCTACACTCTACTTCTAGAAAATGTTCGTTAAAATACATTGAAAACATATTTAAAATAATTTTGAATCATTCTAGCTTCCTGCTTCTTGCTTTAAAGCATTTTCTTAACAAAAAAATTATGTAGAACTCGACAGAAAATATCTAACGTTCAATAATTTGTTTTTTACTTGAAACTATAATTTGGTATTTAGTAGAGCATTAGATCCCTGTTATTGAATTCTATGAGATGACTCAGACATTCTACAGAGAATAAACTTTTTCTCTATTAAGTGTCTTAGGTTTTTAGAGTAATTTCTAGAGAACATCATTTATAAAGTCACTATTAAATTCTAAACTACTTTCTCACCAGGGTAAAAACAATTAACATGAGGCAGTTTCTTCACTGCCTGGCTTCTCTGCAGAGTGAATGAAAAATTCTTATGATGTGACATTGTACACATATTTTCTATTTATTATGCATTAAAGTAGAGGCCACAAAGTGCCAAAGTGCTCACTTCTCTTTTTTTTTTTTTTTTTTCCTAAAATTCTTAATTTTCAGGCTCTGTAATACTAATTCACACATGGTGTTCTGTGACACTTTTATCATTTCAGTTGTGCTTCACTGAGTTTTTTCAATAGTTTATCAATGTCCTTTGTGTACTCAGGGACTCAGCTGTGCCCTCTCCTTCACTGCCAGCTCTGCCAAGGCAGGAAATGCTGGACACAATTCTTCATGTCACACTCAAGTAGCGCCTATTAAGCATTTTTGGTGGCATACTCAAAGAAAGTTTCTAGGAACTGGATTCCTTCTGGCTCACCTGACTGGACTTCCATCTGTTGAGCACTGCCTTTTTATGTTTGATTTTAGTTAACTAAATGTAATTTTGTCTAATACGAGGCAACAATTCAGGTTGCAATGCCTCTCTTGAGTGTATCGTGAGTGTTGCTACAGGTCTTCTACAAAGCTAATTGGACTAAGAGGAAAAGACTGCTTAGTAAAAAGAGACAATTGAAGCAAAGCATATCTAGCTAATCTGAAATTGCCCATCCTATGTGGCAAATTTGGCACAGCCACATAAAATAAGGATCTTGATCTGAGAGGTGTCAGACTCAATATAAAAAAATACTGGACTCTAAATTTATCTTTCTTCTGAAAGCAATGTCATAAGCAAGAAATATTACTTTTTATTTTTGAGGAGGAAATCATTGTGGTGGCAAAAAAAAAAAGGGACATATAAAAGAGGCTTCTGGAAAATGTCAGAGGCTTGACGTAACATTTTTAAATTAGTGTCATTGTAAAACAAGAAGATTCCCCAAGAATTTGGGGTTCTCTGAACACTTTTGAGAAATCAACATGTCAAATGTATTTTATAATCTTTTATTAAAAAAAAAAGAAAGAAAAAAGCCAGAACATGTTTTCACATGGCTCTATCTTAATATCCCTGCAGAATTAGCTACAATTCTGAAAAAATGGACTAGAATGTCCTTCCATTTTAGTTCTGATAGGCTGGTCAATCAGTTGTTAAATGGCATATTGGAAATGAGTATTTTTTTGAATAGTCTCTTCCTAAAGCAAAATTCCAGCTATGGATTAAAAGATTCAGATCTGAGTTCTGTTTTGTTTTACAAAATTTCTCATGGAGAATAATTTAAAAGTAGACATTAATATCTAAAGAGAAAATGGCATGCAAGAAAAGATTTTAAATACTTACAAATTACAAATAAGTAATGTCTTTAAGGTGTCTATAAAGTAGGACAAACAAATTCTAATCAATTTTGTTTAAACTTTATCTACAAATGTGTCAAAGAATTTTACCTGCCAGTAAGCACTCAGTAGCCCAGTACATATATCCATGGCAAACTGTGCACCATGGGTACATTTTCATGCTGTAATTACCTCCAGAATATTCATACACGGGTCTGAGACAGACAACTCTGACAGATTACCAGCAGACCTTGAGAGCTGCCAGCACAACTCAAAACAAAGACTGGAGCAGAATATTTTGAGGTGAAGACAAGCAGCTTTGCAGCCAGAAGAGAGAATCCAGCCCTCCTGGGGATCAGATGTAGGACCAAGCACAGATCTGGTGTGAATGAAGCAGAAGCAAGACAAAAAAAACATTTTTATCTGAGGATGGGCCACCATGTCTTTGGGCTCCCAAAGGTCTGCAGGAACTACACAAATAAATGGACATTCAAGTGTTACTTAGCTTTGGTGTCTTTTCCATTCATACCTTTTTGGTTATGCTTCTTAGGAATCTCCAAATTTTCATAAAATCAATTCCTGGATGAGAAGAGAATCCTAATCCTCAGTCTCAGGAGGCAAGTGTTGGTGTTGAGTGTCCTAAGAAATGCCTGAAATTTGTGATGCTGGGGGGACAATTCAGGTTAAAGGGCAGAGAAATGCAGGGCTGAAGTGGCTGGAGCTGTGAGGCAGGTGGCCTTTATTCCTGTTGCTATGGGGTGAAATGGCATTTTTCATATCCAGGAGTGGCATGTGACAAGGAATCAAACAAATGTACAAAAAATAAACAAAGCAAAACCCAACAAAAATGTCTGCTGAAGGGAACAACCTGATGAGGTTTCTGCAATGCACAGAACTCTGATATAGGACTGATGAATTTAAGATGGAAAAAGACAAATATGGGAGTGAAGGGATGCATAAGCAGATGTGTTTACAGTGAGACAAATAAATGCATTAGGCAAAGAGAAAGCAGCACTGTGATAAAGCTATGAGTAAAAAACAATCAGAGAGACTGTTTTTTCCAATCCTTTATTTTCTTCTGCCTTGGAAAAGCAGCTCTGCAACTATCCACTGTATTATCACACCTGTTTATTTAATTTTGTGAGTTGCATCATTTCACCCTTGATCTTTATTTTATTCTTTTTCATTTGTTGGAAAATCAAAAAATGCTATTTTGGTAGGAGACAGAATTGTGAACTATGAGAAAAAACATTGCTTGAGGAAATATCATTTTCTCACAGCCTGCCTGCAAATTGGAAAGACCCAGTGAACTGCTGCCTATATATCTTACAGTGGGAGAATGTTTTATTCTGATAAATTATTATACATATATATAAATGTAAATGTATATATGTGTGTGTGCATGTGCACTTGCATGGATGGAAGGAAGAAGAAGATAAACAGAAGTGATACACCATTTAAGGAAAAGAAATGAAATCATACTGGGGAAAGCTCTCCAGTCTTATTAAATATTTATATCCAGGCCTTTTTAGGGACAGCTAAATCTCTTCAGATAGAGAAAACTCTCATATCACCCTTTATCCCTCCAATTTCCTTGGAGGGATCCACGCTTACACCCGGATTTCATAAAATATTTTCTGTGAACATGAAATAACTGTCTGCTTCATTATAATGTGTTTTTGAACCTAGGAAAAAAAGAAAAAATCCTACCGGAAAATCTTTACCTGTGGTATTTCTGGTCAGCTTTAGATTAGGAAGTTCCATTAGTTTTTAAAGAAAGGTTCAGTTTATGATATTTTGTAACCTCCAGAGGCTTGGGTGAGTCAGATAAGCTCCAGATAAACATCTGACCTTTGTGGGATTTATCCAATGTGAAGGAAAGCTATTGAAGTGCACCTATTGCTAATCCTGCACTTGTTCCAAGCAGGAAATTTCCACTGATGTTAATGTGAGCTCTGTGCACTGAGTGAGATGAGATTATCCAACAGATATTCACAAAAAAAGAAAAGCTAACAGCATATGAATTAGGAGACACAACAGTTCCTTCTAAAAGGCACTAAAAATTAGTTCTTGAGGTGTATGTCAGGCAGTTTGCTTTTTAAACTAGCAACGTTACCATATGAAACTAAACAGACTAAATTATGAACTGAAAGTAAGTTTTTTTCTGTCAACATAGACATCAGCTTTCAAGATGCTTCCATGTGCATGTACTGGCAAGATCTGAAAGACAGGAAAAAATATTATCACTAAAATCCTTTCATACTTTATACACTTCTTGCAGTGCTCAAGTTAAAACTGCTTTTCCTCTTGATTTAAATTGACCCTAAGCAAGCCAGAATAACACCATGTATTCTAGAAGGGTGTTTCAGACTTCATAGCAATTAATTGCTCCATTTCTTGTTTAGGCAAAACCAAAATTAATTACTCAAAGAATCATAAAATAGTTTGGATTGGAAGGAAGTTAAAGATCATTTGTTGACAAGAACCCTGTCATGAGCAGTGACACCTTTCACTAGATCAACTTGCTCAGGGCCACATCCAACCTGGCCTTGAACGTTTCCAGGGAAGAATTCACCAGCACCATATAAAATAGCATGAATACTGGTCTGAAACATCCCAGTCAGGAAAATTTGCTGGATGCTCTGCTACTCCTATGCCTTCAACCCTGTTAAGCACCAGGAAGAGCAAACACAGCTCCTTCTCTTGACTCTCTCAAAGCTCCATTACTTCTCGATTTGTCCTTTTGTGTTTACATTGAAGGAAGTTCAGGATGGAAAGCTGCAACAAGGGGCTTTGTATAACATACAAAAGATCACATGAACCCCTCCCCACCACAGTTTATTGACATGAGTTACACATGCTGGCTTGCCCAGTCTGCAGTGATTACTTCCCTCCCTGTTCTTGGCCTTAGAAATTCACTGGGAATATCTACAGCATCTTAAATAACGTGGCCAGGAAGAATTCACTGAAATTTTACAAACCAGGCTATACTCCCCCAAAGTCAGAAAATTAACAATAGTTTCAGAAAATCTAATGGAGGGAGATAAGCTATGAAAAGAGGCAAGTCTCTAGAATTACTAATGCAGCTGCGCCAATTTTTAGCAGCTGAAGATCCAGTCTTATATTCTGCCCTGATAAAGCTGTCTCTCTTTTAAAGATGAGAGAGTTTTCACTTTTTTTTTGTTACAATTTCTATTTTTCTGTCAGTGGGTTATTTGTTCATTGGAATGCAGAGCTGACCTCATCTGAAAATTCACTGCAAGTCCTGCATGGAAATCCTTATCTACAGAATCCTAGCTAAAACTCCTAGCCTATGTATTTCCATTGTCCTCTCTATAACTCTGTTAGAGTCATGATATTTTTGACAAAACACAACAAAAGAACAATGCCAGAGATGTGAATACATTTACTTTCTCCCTTGAGCAAAATGATACCTAGCTTGCCTCAGGCCTCCCTTGCTTGAACAAAGAGTTAATGCATTAAACATAGGACATAGTCCAGAATTTTAATAGGGTCTTTAATCCACCAAGCTTGGGTATATAATTGTTAGCATTTTGTTTTTAATTATGGAATGTTTTATGCTTAGGATACTCCAAAAAATGAACATCTGGTATTAATAACTTTCCAGCATAAAAAGCTGAACAAAACTGTGGCCTATTGTAGTTGGCAGATGGGTTACAAAAACAGGAAGAGAAAAAAATCCACAAGACACAGCTAGATTAATCCACTGCAATGTAGATCCTGATTGAATTCAAACAATGCATAATGCATTGACTTCCAACAATAGGTTGCTATTGTGAGAAGTCTTTTCATAGTTAGACATATTCAGTAATGATTATTCATGTAAACAGGCTTTTTGTTTAAAATTAGTCAGTGAATTGTTTTGACTGGTGTGTCAGTTCCAGCCTTGATGGAAGACAGCACGTGTGTGCTGCGGAAGGAAGAACCTCAGAAAAGTGGGAGAAGGCTCCCCATTGGAGAAAGCTCATAGCACCGAGTTTGCTGCACTTGGTTTCAAAAGCAGAAAGAGGCTGGACACTGACTTACATGACTCTGCCCCAAAGAATTAGGAAGGGTCATCACAGAGTTACAGAATGGTTTGGGTTGGAAGGAACCTTAAAGATCATCTCATTCCAACCCCCCTGCCATGGGCAGGGACACCTTTCACTATCCCAGGTTGCTCCAAGTCCCATCAAACCTGGCCTTGAACACTTCCAGGGGTGGAACATTCACAACTTCTCTGGAAAACCTGTTCCAGTGCCTCCTCACTGCCCTCTTTATCTGGGATGTCTTTGTGTGGGATGACATTTGCCACCATTTGTTACCACACACAATTTGCTTGAGTTGAGACAATTTGAATGAAGGAGAAATGACCAATAACTATATTGTCACATCTTTCACTTGAAAAAGGCAAATGAGGTTGACTTGACTCATAGGTTGTCAGCTCTGCTAGATGATTAACTTTTGCTCTCTGTCTTTGTGAAGACTTGAGTGCCTTAGCTTGCAATTTCTTTCTTTCTCTCTTTTCTTTTCTTTTTTTTTTATCCTCATTTTATTCTTACCAAAAGGACTAAGATTTATTTTATCACTTACAACCATGTTCACCTGGAGTGAGTCCAGGAAGTGAAATAGCTTTTCATGGAGATTTGTGTTACAGTAAATGATAAAATTCTAACTGTAGAATTTTCACCCTGAACTAATCCCGGAACTGTTCTGACTTTACATGATTGACTTGGAGGGTGTGAAACAGGAACCTGCTCCATCAGAATTGAGTTATTAATTTTTTCATTCTTGGAAGTAGAAAACGTAGAAATTTATTGCACATTCCTTTCCTTTATAGTCATTCAAAAAAAGAGAGATCTGGTGTAGTGGAAGGTGTCCTTGTGCCCTGGAGAGATCAACATTAACTCTTTGTTATAAAAACACCACTGTACTGGGTTTCCAGACAATTTCATGTGGGAGGGGGGAAGACACAAAAACAAACAGAAATAAGAATTTCTCAAAGTCACAAAGTGCCTCATGGCAATGAGGGCAGGGCCAGGTCCAGCTTTCATGTGGTACCAACATTCAAATAATTAAATTTGGATGCTGCTGTTTCAAAGTATGCATGTAGCACCACAGCTGTGCTCTGGGTAGGCATTAAAAGACTCAGACCACATTTTTCCCTATCCTAGAGCAGCAAATAAGTAAAATCTCTTCCACAGGACTCGGTTTTCTCAGTTCTGTACATAGCTATTTTGAATTATTTTAGTTAAGGTATCCTGAAACTCAAAGAAGGAAAAATTACATATTTTACTAATCAGATTAACCTCACAAATTTACTTATTTCATGTCACTATATGTATCTCTTTTGCCTCCTTCCCATATTATTGCTTTTAGCCTCTTGTTTATACTGGAAAAAGCTATTGGGAGCGGGACAGTTTCTTGTTGCACAGCTCAATTGCATCTATTTCTGAATCCTAGTTAGTGCCTGGGTGTTGTCTTCCTGAAAAGAACAATAAATGTTTCCGCTTGACAGCCTCCAGACTGAAATTTTCATGACCAAACACTGGTGGTAGATGACAGCTTTAGATAGAACGTGTTAATTTAAACTTTAAAAAAATTGAAATATATCTTTTAAATTTCTTTTGAAAAATTTTGAATTAAAACAACAGGGAATTGTAACAATAAATAAAAAAGTTACAAAACCCATAGTTTATCCAAACAAAAGGACACCATTTTTCTAAGGGACTCTAGTTTTGTGATATTTTTCCTCATTTCAATGTGGGAAAAATTACACACTTATTTTTTAAATGTTTTTAAATTGGCAGACAAGTTTGAAAATGCCCAATAAGTTGACAATACTTTTGGTGACTCCTCTTAGACATATTAGCTGTTTGAATCAAGCAGTGCCATGTTTTGACTCTGCAAAGGCAGCTTTCTGTGCAGCTGCCATCCTTAAAGGATAATACTCTAAATCTCAGCCTATAATCACCTAGCAAAATCTATGCCATATGTAAATATGTAATTCACATGAGATTGGCTCCCAAGGGAATTCCTATTAGAAGCATGAGTTGCACTGGGAGCTACAGCCTTTTTAGTGCCATTAAGGTAAATGAGGTGGTAATGGGAAGTGCAGATTATACTAACTTCAATAATTTATTTCATACTTCCCACCAGGGTAGCTTTTACAAACAGCTAGTGTTAATTGAAATGTAAATGAATGATAAATTATGAAAAAAAGGTATTAAAGAAAGGAAAACAGGGGGAAATAAAAGGAATAAAACCAAGATTCTTACAGCAGAGGAAAGAAAAATGGGTTGACATGTTAATTAGATAGCACAGAATGATGGGTAAACAAGAAAGCTTGCAGAGAACAGCCTGGGTGAATATGAAGCACACACATGCACAGGGTCAGTGCTGTCCTGCCTGCTGGTACTGAGCACACACGAGTGGCAGTGTGTCCTCAGTCTGTCTGTCTCTGCTGACCCACCATCTGGGCTCCTCTGTGTACACCCCTGACAGGAGGTTTGCAGTTTATGGCATTGCTCTGTGTCAGTGGAGCATGAGCTACACCCTGACCCCTCTGAAGGATCCTGGCAAGGATTTTCAAGGGTGGTCAGTGATTTTGGCTGCTTCAGACCTGCTTTTTCATCATATTCACTCTCAGGCTGTCCTAGCAGGCAAGATTGAGGAAAGCACGTTGAATTAAAGCACCAAAATGAGTCTTCTAGTATAATTAACAGTTGTGAAAAATCTTGATGCATTCCACTGAAGGTGGCCCAGAATAACCCCATTCATAGTGTCTCAGACATGCTTTCTTCCCACAGAAATTTAAAAATAGGAAAATTTACCAGGCTGAGAAAATTTAATGGAGGTATGAATCATGTTGACTTGTACTGCTGCAGATTAGTTACAGTACGTTACCATTTTTAAACTCTGTTAAATTTCACCAACAGAGCCTGGAGAGTACAATTAAAATGTTGGAAGGTCATTGATCCAGGCAGATACTGCCTACCAGAATTAAACACATGCCCCTCTGCAATTTCTGGAAATGTCTTTCCAAAAGTATCCCATGTACTTGAAGTCGCAGTTGTCTATTTAAAGATTAAGGGAGTGCTGGGAATTTCAGAAAATATTTGTTTGGCTTAGTTGTTAGAATAAATGAGCATATATTGTGCCTTCTATTCCTTTAAAAAGAGATAAATCTACTGAAAACAAATTTGAAAACCAAAAGCTGAAAAGTCAGTAAGTGTTCAATTAGAAATGCCTTTGTTCAAAAATACTTGAACCAATGTATGTCAAGAATGATTAAATATAAACTCATTTTTCATCATCAGTACCGTAAGACACATCAGTGTTAAAACTTTGGAAAAGCTCTAAAAATCTCAGATGTCATACCAGCTTCACTACAAGAGTGTCTGAACCTTATCTGGCAAATCTACAGAAACCTTCACTGCACAGAATTCTGTTATCTCACAAACCCTTGGAGGTCAAACCTGATGGACAGAGCAGTGCATGCAATCAGATTTCTTTCTGTCACACAAAGCAGCAAAGAAAGGTGAGCCATTATCCATTGATGACAAAACTCTTTGCATCTCCTTTAGAGACAAGCAGCTGACTGACCTGCCAACAGAGGAAATCACCAAGATGATTCGTGAGGGAATATTCTTTCCTGAAAATATTCAGCACAATATTTTGATAAAGCCATGAAAACTAAAATTCTGGTGTGGAAACTGCAGCAGCAGCCACCAAAAGAAATGCCTTTGGCAAACAGTTCAAACTCATTTATGGTCAAAAGACAAGACAAACATTGTGTGGACATTGAAGCTGCTGGATGACCTGGTCAGAGTCATGAACGAGTGACAAACATTTCTATATGCACTCTTTGTTGGGCTAGTTAGCCTGGAAATCTGTCAGGCCAAGGTATTTCTGTCACACCTCTGAAATACAGGGAGGACAGACGGGTGAACTCAAACAGCAGCGGTTTATCTATCCTATATACCACAAGGAGTCATGCAAGTAACTGGTGCCATCTCTATTTTATGTCCAAATGTAGGGTCTAGCAAACATCTTTCCTCTATCTCAGAAGACAGATAATCTCTCAGGGATGTTTTGAAATGCCTGGGGAGTCACGGTCACCAGGCTGCTCCTGACACCCCAAATCATGGTTCTTGTAAACATCAGCCTTGAGCTGCCTTGATGGCTGTGACAGATGTCACCGTGCCTCCAGGGCAGGAGCAAATGGCTGAAGAGCAGCTGCTGAAGTGAAAATCTGGCAACCTGCAGGCAAATCAGCCTGTCAGATAGGAGCTCTCAGGGATGACAGGTGACATGGCAAACCTAACAGCCAGGGAGGAGGCTCTCCCCTTACAGACTACCAAGCAATATTAACATGAAATAGAACACTTGTTTTATGACTCAATAGTTAAGAAGTGCTCTCACAACTTTATTTCTACTGAAGGCTTCAACCTTTCCTCTTGGTCTGCAAATTGGGATGCTGAAGAGAAGTTTAAGGAAGGAGCAACATAACTGTAACAGACTGAAAAGGATTTGATGACAAATGCATTTGAGGAAAGAGAATGGGCCCTGAGAAACTCTAGAGCCCAACAAACACCCTTGATTTTTGCCCCACGTGATTCTGCTCTAACATTTTGGTTGTGAATATTTGGACTAAGGAGTAAACCCCAACTTTATCTTTCCATGAATAATTCTAAACTTCTGCAATGTTAATTGAGTTCTCAAAGCTAACAAACATCCTTCTCATGCAAGCATGGCTTTACTGCTGTTACTGCCATTCAGAACCTTACAGACAAGTCTTTCATGAGCAAGGCATGAGCAATACTAAATAAGAACTCTCTCCACATAGAAGTTTCAACTTCAAGAATGTTTTTTTAAGAATGTTAAATACTCAAAATCTGTGTCTGAGTTGCAAGAATATAATTCAGTAGTTGAGTTTGTTGGAGGAAAATCAAAGAATCACAGAATCATTAAAGTTGGAAAAGATGTCTAAGATCACCAAGTCCAAGCATTAATCCTACACTGCCAGGTCCATCACTAAGCCATGTCCCTAAGCAACACAACTATACATAATAACTGAGAAAAAAAATTGTTCAAACTCTGGAAAAAAAATTACAAAGAGGAGAAATTGTGATGCCAGAGATGGCTACTGATATCACCACTTTTATTTTGCTCCATATTTTACCATATGTAATAATCTACTTTCAAATGAGAGAAAATGCTTAAGATCTATAGACAAAAGACATCTTCAGAGCAGGTTAGTCTTCAGCTCACCTGAAATTCACAATGACTAGATCTCCATTACAATGGCTTGAAATCTGTGGTGATGGGCTCTGCAGGCCCATGGATAAGCAGGAGTAACTACAAGTTATAATTAGAAGTTTCTTGAGACACAGTTAAATCAGTGATCTGTCCAGGCTCTTCAGCTCTGTGTGACAAATGAGAGAGAACATCAATAAATCAGAAACTGCCTCTCCCCACTGTATTTTTACATGTCCTCTCTTGTAAGACTTTCCTTCTATTTAAATCACATCACCTAATATTATAAAAAGTGATGTAAGATAAGTGTTTTTTTTTCATCTCCAGAGGCATAATCCAGTGTCAGTTTGCCCTTTTTAAGCTTTGTACTGAATATCTGAAATCAACAACTGATTAAGCTGTAACAACAAGAAACTATTATGTCCACCTCCTAATCACTTGGTACTATTTTTGCCCTTCTAAGCTAAACTTGAATCTTTATTGTTCCACTATATCTGTCTGTACTTCTCACTTTCAAGTCTCCATTTCATTCCAAAGACTCTCCACTTTCCTTAGAACTTTTTCTTGTGTTCTAGCTTAATAAGAGTCCTCTTCATTTTCCACCATGTGATTCACTTATCATTTCTCTGTGAAAAAGCAAAAAGAATACCAGGTCACTTTGTCAAAAAATCATAACAGATATGCATAGATGCTTAACTTACAGTGAAATAAATCATTTGGATGTATTTCTTCCAAGAAAAAATAAAAATTGTTGTTTTCCATAATGGCTTATACTTTTCATTACCTCTGCATTAAATTCTTAGTTATAAATCTCTGCTAATGTAGCTGAAAGGAATAGCACTGAAACCAGGCCCTTTTTCAAAGATAATAATTTAGTGATTTTCTTAATTCCAACATTCAGTAATTGACTTGATTGGAGGGTAAGACTGAAAATGGAAGGACCTCAGAAAATGAATTGATATAACTTTGACATTATATTTCCCACTTTTGTATTCCCATCTAGTTACAAGCAAGTAATTCTGCCTATTTTGCTTATTTTTGACTAATGATAATGACCAAAAACTGAGGGTCAATACCAAAAATCCTGTTCCAAACAATGCAACCTTTTAAATTTTCCTTACCTTCATTGGTTAATTACTCAGCTTTGGCATTGACCTTCCATAGCTGAGTGGAATGAAGGTGATAGAAAAGAAAGGAGGAGAGACATGGGCAGTTCCTTTATCAAGGGATTATCTCATTTATTGCAATGTTTTCCATTAGTCTTCAGTTATTTCCTTTATTTCTTCTTATATCTTTCTTTAAGGAGGATAAGTTTTACATATTTGATGCTGACTGCCCAGAAAATTAAAAAAAAATCTCAGTAAGCAACTTATAAATGGCTGAGGAAATGATCAGGGTGTATTTCAGGTTTGTACAGGGTTACCTACTTTTCATGACTTTTATGATGTTTACAGATAAATTGAAGTCTGGCATTAGTAGCAGTAAATTAAGTGCCTTATATGTGGCTTTTAAAGTTTGATTAATTAATATCCATAAAGCATTTTGCACTGTTCAGACTAAAGGTCTTTAAGTGCACAGAACAAAACACAATAATTATTAATCCTGTATTTCACTCTGTGTGGGAATATTGGAGAGATGCTTAGCCCAGGTGCTCTAAATTATCCAGTCCTATCTTCCAAATCCATCTCCAGCCACAGCTCCATTAGCTTTGCTGATCTTTTCCTGTAATGAATTTGCTTTTTGCTAGTTTGATGTAGGATGAAAACAAGGGGCTGAACAATGTTTTTTACAGCTGTGTGCTTTGACACACAGAAGATATTTCAGCTTCCATGATGACAGCATGTCATTCGGATGAAATAATGCAGCAGCCACTTAATAACATGGAAGGAATAGATACAACCTAAACATGCAAATATGGTAATTACCAACCTCAAACACAATTATCTCATGGGCTAGTACTCATAATGAGAACAATATTTCTGTACTGTTTTTGTTTTTTCTTTTTTTCCCCAGAATCATGTGCAAAACACTCACTCTGTCTCTTTCCTGCCTTGTGGAAATTTGTCTCTCCCACAAAATTTCATTTTCTGTAATGACACAAAAAACACAGGTTCAGTGACCTTGGCAGCTCCTTCACAGGGCACATAACTTATGCTGTCTTTCCACCTTTATATGAATGGTGTGTCTCAGCCCCCAGGAGCTGATCAGAGGGCCGTGCTCCAGCCCAGCACGTGCATGGCTGAGGATGCAATTACTGGAACAGCCTTTCTGAGCTGCCCAATGCAAGAGCAAGAGGTCGGATCCTCTGTGGGTCTAAAACCTGGTCCAGTTTCATAATGGCACTGGTGTGATTTATGCTAGGAGAGAGCTTGTGCTGGCTTGTGTGTCCATATCAAATTTGCTTTTGTAATAAGACTCCTCTGAGATTTTCTTCTTTAAAATAGTTACAGCTGTTTGGCAGTTTGGTACTTTGGCTATGATAATGCACTGGTCACTACCCAGAGTTAAAAAGGTAGGGGGCTACTGTTATGTGAATTCAATATATCCTAAGGAGTAAATACAGTAGGTTTGTTTCAGAGATTTGGAAAGTGTCAACTGGGAGAAGTATGTACCAACAACACTCTTCTAGTTTCATGAAACTTTTTATTAGATGAGATTGAGTGGTTCTTGTATTGATATTATTCCTGACAATCAAGTACAAAATATGACATCATCAGAGACTGGCATAAAAATTTCTGTAAAAAATGGTGTGGGTTCCTCAGAAGCAGAAAATAATAATCAATCTGAGCAAAAGGTTTCTGCAAGATTCTTGGCCTCTTTTCCTTAGACTGTATGTTTGTTTGTACATTTCAGGCAAGACCTGATTTCCTGCATGTTCATAAGCACCCAGATTCTGAACCCAGTGGTAGTTCACATGCAGGACACTCAGTTATTCCACACACCTGGTCTGCCACAGCTCAAACTCAGCTTTCTCTGGAGATCTCATGTTAAAACAAAACTGCCAGCAGAACCCTAAGAAATAACTTTTCAAACTATTCTTTCCCTGAAAGGGTCCAACTTAGATCTGTAGTTTTGTTTTTCTTTTTGCTTTGATAATATAGTTCAACATAGGCACGAAAATCACTTGGAGTGTCGGGCTTGTTTTGGATTTTGGGCCAGGTATTGAGGCAGAATTGCTTGAACACCAGACAAGTAATCTGTCACATGGGACAATGAACAAATACAGATAAATACTGCCCTTTGAGAGGTGGTATCAGCTACCAGAATGATGCAGATTGTTAGCCATCTCTCATCTCCTGCTTTTAGGTCTTTGTTGACATTTTTTCATGTGAGGATATATGAGAAATAAGTAGCCCTTTCTGCGAAAAGTGGCTCCAGCAAACTGTTGATTTTCTTTCACCTCCAGGCATGGTGGGAGAGTCAAACCAATATTCATTAAAACTTTGTCAGCTTCTCTGGTCAGTTCCCACTTTTCAGGGACTAAATAGCAAGATCAAGTCTCACCTTACCACCTTATTCCATCAGTTCTCAGAATAATTACCTTGCTGATTTTCCAGTTTGATAAAACTAGGTACCTACTATAATTTGCAATTTTATTATTGAAATAATATTTACATGGTACTATGGATCAGTGAAAATATCAAAAGTAATAAAATATACTTTTAGACAAAAAAAGAATCTGAACAGCATATATACTCTGTAATCCATTTGTTTGTGGCACCAAAAATCTATGTAGCCTATTAATAAATGATAAAATTTGAAAAAATTACAGATCATTAATAGTTATATAGATGGCAAAACTCAGTAATTTAAATGTCAGCCAGGATTATCCTCTTCATAGACACCTACTGAAATGATTTTCAGTCTTCAACTCCTTTCTTGCAGCTGTGCTGTAAGAAACTCCACAGTTTTCCATTGTATTATCCTTATTAAACTCTGGATGTCTGCAGCTCCATGCAACACATTTAATGAGTGCAAGACCCACTCAGATGAAAAGAGAGAGTTCTTTCATCGTGAGACTTGAATTTGACCCCATTTTTTCTGAACGAGGACTGCTTCATGGCTTTTCCTATCAGAGTGGAAGCCAGAGTGAGGTTTCTCTCCCCCAGACTGGTGAGAGGGGCAGGAGAGAGCTGAGCTGAGAGCAGAGGGATGCCAGCAGGAGCTGCCAGCCAGTGCCACGCTCTGCTTTGAGACCAAAGAGGTGCCAGAGGCTGAGGGCTCGGGGTCCCTGAGCTCCAGTACTGCTGCACAGGCAGGGCTTGAGGCTGAAACTTGTGGGCTTGACCCAGGAGAGGGTTTTATTCCACATAATGAGAGAGAACACTGCATGACCACACATGCCATGTAGGCTGAGGAACTTTTTATGCTCAAATTTCACTGCAGATTTTGGCCTAAGCCCTGCAGTTATCACTACTGATGGCAGAGCCCCGTGTCCCATTGAAATTAGTGATACTGTACCCACAGTAAATTATTCTAGTGCAAGCCTCCATCCCCTAAACTACAGCTGTTCTTGAAAGGACTCTCAGCATTATCACTGTACCCCACTGAAAATTAAAAAAAATATTTAAATTTTCCACACAACATTGGAAATGTGCTGTTCTTGCATGAGGTCTTACTGAAAATAGAAAAAAAGCATTTTAAGTTCGAAAATGAGTGACTTTGGATTCATGATTTTTTTTTTCTATGCAGAGGTTACTTTAGACTAGAAAATTAAAGGATCAATTAGCTGAAATTCTTCATGCTTAATTCTTTCAGGGCAATGGGATTCTCAGCACTACAATTAGAAATAATTTTGGTCTTTATTTTCTTTGTTTTAAAATCTTCCTTGTAGTTTCCCATAACAATATCTTTCTCCTACCTTGATTTGACAACTTGCCTTTGGACCAGACTCTCAGTAAGTTTAGTAGAATTTTACTTCCTGATCAGGGCTTTACAAGAGGAATTACATTGCAAATCACAATGTTTTCATGTCCTGCTTCTTCAGGTCATCTGCAGTGTAGTTCATCTGAATAAATTTTGACATTTCCACTTAGGACCTCTTTGTAGTCCATGAAGAGAGATGAATCCTTGCACAGTCTGAATTTAGACTACTAAAGTAGGTCATGGGAATTATACTTATTCACTCATGCCTTTTCTCTCAGCTGACTACAAAGAAACCTGGGGTGGTTGGCACAGCTGGAGGCACTGCAGTGAAGATCTCTAAACCTGGATCAGGTGAATCCCACTTCTGTTTCCTAATAAAGGCAAATTGTCAGTGACAATGGAAAGCCTGATCCTCTCTTGTTTGGCCCCTTGTTCTGTTATCTGAATCTCTGCAGAATGACTATAAATATATTGCCACTGACTTTTTACAACATTTGGGACAAATCTACTTATGTTACAGATGGCAATGGAAAAGAATGTTTTATTACTCTTGCTCAAGTAAAAGACTAAATCACTCCCTTTGTTATAAAAGGCCTACAAGTGTTTATCTGAACAGGAGACATTGATATTCTTTTATCCTTTTCTTGCAGCTGAGCAGCACACTGGGAAGCCCTGATGTGGAATTCACAGGGATCCCTAGAGCTGCTTAGAAGCTTGATTTTCATTTAACTTAAAAAAAAACCCTCCAAAAATCTGAAACTAGGATAAAGGAAGAAGGAAAAGAAAATGATGAATTATTTTGAAGAGCTTTGGATCCAAGCAGAGACTTGGCCTACTTTCATTATTTAATAGTCAGGAGAAGAATTTCCTCCCTCATGTCTTTTTTTTTTTTTTTTTTAAGAATACCATCACCCTAAACACTTTTTCATGCAGGTATTATTTCCAGCTTAGAAAATGAAATGGTTTGTTAAAATAAAAATATCAAAAGTTGACACATAATTGAACAATTGAACTTTTTCTCTTTATCCAGGTAGATCTTGAAAATTCTTTTATTTATTTAGGGAAGAGGCTAGGGACCGAGGCTGGCTGTTCAGCTGCTCATGGAGTACAATCTCTATTGTTTATATTTCATTAAGTGGGCTATGCTAATCTTGAATTCCAGAACAGGGTAGAGTATCTCTGCTGAGATCCTTACAAATATTGAGATAAAAAGGAGAATGGAAATACCTGAAGTCCTTTTAAGTTCTTTGGTGAGGAGTTTTTCCTTTCTAAATTTTCCTGGGAGATTATTTTTATGGTTTCTGTGGCACAGATATGTTTGATCTTAAAAAGGAAAATGATCTTGGAAACAATTTACCTTGTAGACTATCAGGAGGTAACCATATAGCCAATTTGCATTTGTATCCTATAGACCCTGAAAGTGGAGTCTAGTCTGCATTTCCACTCCCTAAAGTTGTAGAATCATAGAGTGGTTCACGTTGAAAGGGACTCTTAAAGGTCCTCTTGTGTAAAACCCCCTGCACTAGATCAGGTTTCTCAGCCACCCCATCCAACCTGTCCCTGAATGTTTCCAGCCATGGGGCATCCACCACCTCCATGGGCAGCCTGGTCCAGTGTTTCACCACCCTCAATGAAAAAATTATAAAAGTTTTCTTCCTTGTATCTAGACTAAATCTACCCACTTTGGGGTTAAACCCCTACCCCTTGTTCTATTACAACAGGCCATCTTGAAAAGTCTGTGCCCATTTCTTCTAAGAGCCCTTTCAGTATTCAAGTATTTCAGTATGTAAAGCCACAATGAGGGATACTCAGAGTCTTCTCCAGGCTGAACAACCCCAACTCTCTCAGCCTGTCCTCACAGGAGAGGTGCTCCATCCCTCTGATGGTGCTCATGGAACCCAGGAGATTCCTCTGGCTGCCCTGGAGGACTTGAGACCCTGGCAGGGGGCTCAGAGACCTTGGCACGGAGTCACAGACACCTGTGCCTTCCATTTTAACCCATGAAAACAATTACCAACCTTGTGTGAGGAGTTACAAGCCATAAGGGTTTGAGTAGAATGTTAGTGAATTTATAACAGGGTGAAAATGCAGAATTTTTGGGATTTAGAATGGGGGTTCAAGAGGCAAGATGGAGGAATTTGGGTGTGTCCTCTTCTTCTTCTTCTTCTTCTTGTTCTCTACCTTATGCTGTGATGGTGGCACTTTTGGATTGGTTTAGAGTAGAGACAGACTGTCTAATATAGGTGATAGGTACTGGAAAATTATTGTAAATAAAGTACATGTTGTTTTTAGTATAAAAAGATAACACCACCCTGAGGGCAGTCAGTGTGCCACAAACTGACCTGCTGGACAAACCTCGGTGGGTCAGAGAAAGAATGTTCTAGATAACAGAAAATAAACAACCTTGAGAACCAGAGCTGAGGAATCCTGACTTCTTCTTTGAGCATGGGGCTGGGAAAAAAGATTTTTTAATACCTCGGGAGCCATTCCAACAACTCAGAACCCAAGACACGGCCTCCTCTGAACACACTCCACAAGGCCCACACCCTTCCAGGAGCCTGAACTGGACACAGAACTCCAGGTGGGTCCCATGAGAGAAGGGCAGACAGAGACAATCCCCTCCCTCAGCCTGTAGGGCATGCTTCAGATGCAGCCCAGGATACTGTTGGGTTTTTGGGCACACTGCTGGCTCATCTCCGGCTTTTCATCCACCAGAGCCCCCAAATGCTTCCCCCAGAGCTGCTCTCAGTGACTTCACCCACGAGCTCGTGCTGATACTGGTGGTTGCCCCTGACCCATGCGCAGCACAGTGCACTTGGGTTTGTTGATCACTAGGTTCTTGTGGGCACATTTCTCAAGTTTGTCCAGGTCCCTAGAGATGGCATCCCATCCTTCGGTAGTGTCAACTGCATTGCACAACTTCATGTCATCTGCAAACCTGCTGAGGGTGCCCTAAATCTCACTCTCTGTATCACTGATACGGATATTAAAGAGCACCAGACCCCTGAGGGACACCACTCACCACAGATCTCCACCTGGATATTGAGCCACCCTCTGGATGTGACCATGCAACTGTGCAAGTCACCCAAGTCTCCTTCATGTTATTTATACCTTGTTTTGCACATCCATCTTTGTCTGACTTATTATTTTTCCCTTTCTCTCCATTAATAGAAGTATTAGTCATTTTGGGGAGTGGGAGAAGAAGAGAATGGAATCTTGAAGTTGTTGCCACTGATTATACTTCCAAGTTGACAAAAAAGTGCTGTTCCCAAATTTAGTATGGTGCACTAGATTGCAAGGAGCAATGCACCATAAATTACTGTATTTATGACATGCAATATAATATACAGACAATTTTCCAAAATTTCTGTGACAAGTGCACAAGAATTATTGAAAAAATACCACCCCATTAGGCACCAAATTCAATGGAAATTTACAGCCACCTCTGTTTCCACACCTGCAGGCATTAGTATCAACATTATATTTCCCCTCCTCTCCAAGTCTTGAATGCTTCATGCTGGTAACTTTAGAGTGAAAAAATCAGCATTTGTCCATCAGGTAAACAGCTCTGTCTATGTGTGTGTTGAGGACAAAGGTATTTTTCTTCTTTTTTTTCTTTTTCTTCTTTTTCTTCTTTTTCCTTTTTTTTTCTTTCCCAGTATTGTATGTCTGTGCACAGGTTTCCCAGGGGACCAGGGAGACAGAGCAATTTGCAAAAAAACCTGAAATAGGGAAAAGGAAAAGGGAGCTTGCTGCAATTTATGTGGAAGGAAGTCTTCTTTTATAAATTTATTACATACAGCATCCCTGTAAGCATGATTATGACCACTGATATTTGTTATCAGAGAGAGGTGATTTCCCAATCTGTGTTTTTGCTTACATCTGACATTAACTTGCATGACATAACAAATCCTGTGGCCCATGCAATAATAATGTGTCACCTCTGCAAATCAAACCTTACATAAGCTAGCAAACAGGAAGAAAAAAGAGACAGGAGCTAATTGAGAGCTAATTGTGCTTGACAAACTTCTCAGCCAGCATATGCTAATATTCCTAGTTAGGTGGCTGGGCTGGATCTTAGGAGATTTTACCTGTAATATCCAATTCCTCACAGATGACTATGACTTGGTTTTTAAAGGATCTGTTTAGGCTGCTAAATTCATTTAGATGCTCCCAGAGCCAGTGTTTAGATTCTCAAAGACCACTACTCAGTCACTACTGAAATATTTCTGGCTTTTCAGATTTCTCCCATATAGCCTCAAGGTAATCAATACCAGGTACACTCAGACTTGCCCATGGTCATATAATTTTAGAGGGAGCAGTAGGGTCTGAGTGTTGGATGACTTGGATATTATGCCAAATGCCTTCTTTTTAAGGCCAGTAGTCGGACTTCATGGGATGCACCTGCTGGCTCTGCCTGTGTATCTCCTATACCTAAAGGAAATTCAAGGTAGTCCTTCAAAATTGTTACTACTTTAATAATGTCTGTTTTACTGCTGCTCTGTTATTTTTTTTTCTTTTTTTCTTTTTTTTTTTCCCAAGTGAATTTGAATGCATATCTTCTGTACTGTGTCTAGTGAACAAACTGGAATATTCTGTATAAGGCCCCCTAAATCCCTACCGCTAAAGCAGTTCCAGTTTTCATGACACTACAAAAAAATCTGTGGACTAAAAGCATTGGAATAGAAGTTGGAGTTAAAGAATGAAGGGGATAGAGTCAGCTTAGGGAAATGTGGCTTTGTAAACCTATATTGGCAAACCCACTACTGAAAAGACTTTGGAGTTAAGCTCTGTTTCCACCCAAAGCCAGGAGTTGTTGCTTTGTAGGCACTTCAATTCTGTTCCTGAGAATTCTCTCTGCCTCTAAAAACAAACTAATTGTATTTCTTGACAAAGTTATCAGGGTAAACACAAGAAGGACTTCGAGATGATCAGAAGTCCTTGTGCTGCCTACATTTGAGGGGAAAAAAGCCCCAAGCAAAATAAAACAAAAGCTCAGTGACCCACCTAGAAAATGTAGACTTAGATCTGTGATTTGATCAGGCCAACACTGATTATTATATATGTGCCTCTCTATGGTGCTACATTGAAAAATGGGTCTGATTATGCTCTGTTTTCCTCCAAGTAAGCTCTGCTCTTTTTTTGGATGGAAAAAGAAAAGATTAATCTCAATGTTCCCTCAAGGTCAGCAAATGACTTTGGGCATGTATATCTAATACCTCTTTTCCAAGCATGAGTCTTTTATTTATATTACCCTTTTTCATTCTAAATGTTATGAGTCCGGTTTCCCTGAAGAAAACATTGTAAAAGGAACTATTTTCTCCCTGAACATGAAATCAAAACACAGCATAAACCCCTTATTTCTGTTCTTACAAACTAGTTGAGTTACTGTCCAGTACTTTGTTCTATATAACACTGGTGTGTTGGGTAGCATGACCTGGGTCCTTCTAGATGAGTATAACCAAAAGATGTAAATGTTAGCCCTAATAGGAATATATTACAAGGAAAGAAAAATAAATTAACTTACCAGATAATACAACATAATTTATTTCCTCCAGAGAGCATATTTTCAGTGCAGATTTTATTTTAATAAACTTGTCTCATACAATATTTCCCAGTACCACTTTCAATCCAACTTCAAACACATAACAGCTTTGGAATATAAATTATCGTTTACCTAATGCAACTTGAAGATTCAGCTCAGACTCCAGACTACTGATTAGTGTTCTCATTTGCAAAAGATGATGGGTCTGGATCTGACAAATTTTGAGACAAAATACTTATCTGCCTCTTGTGTCACAGACTTAGGTTTATTTTTGTCTCTTCTTGTGTTCCCTTCCTGTGGCAACTGAATAAACTTACTGTAAACCTCATGGGGCCTGAATAAATCATCAGAACTAAGTTTTGTAACATAAGAAATTAAATAAATAAAATAAAGGACGAAGATTGTTTTTGGCAATGAAGGATTTGCTGGGAGGTAATAAATAACAGTTGTATACCTTCAGGGTCCATTTGGTAAAGAAAGTTCTCTTTAACACAGAGATTATTCTGCCTCTGTTTTGAGACTGCCCTAAAGCCAACAGGGAGTAGCCTGTCTTCTACCATCATCTATCACCACATAAGGTCATAAATTATGTCACAATCATAAAATATGGTTGAGATAATTTAAATGGCAAGAAGATATCTTTCTCTTAGCAACACACCACATGTACTCTTCTGATAACACCCCCTGGCATCTGAGCTGAAAGAAACCAAGCTCAGGTGTGAGCCACCACTCATCTAGAAAGCCCAGATTTTGCCACTGTAAGTAATTTAGGGGCCTTCATGAAGAATAACTAAAACCTGCCCTTTTTCTGTGTCTGTAGCATATATTTAGGGCTGCATCTCCCACATTCTGGAGGAATAGCTTTTGGTTTTCTGCACCTTACAACTAGCACAAGTCCCTACTGATGAGTTAAGTCCTTTTGTCTCTGCAGGGTGTCCCAGAACCAGTAACTGCCCAAGTAGGAAGGATCCCTGACTGAAAGGAAAACTGAAACAAAATAATAAAATTAATATCTCTTTGTTTTTGCTTGCTGGGTTGTACAATGTAACTAAAAGCATCTTATTGGAGGAATAAAGAAATAGAAGTGAGAAGAAAGGGAGGTGTGTAAATCAGAAGGTTAAATTAAAGAAAACACTGACAACAATACAGGCAAATCCATAAAACTGTGGACCTGCTTGAAAAGGTGGATTTGACCTTAATATATTCCATGAAGCAGAATATGTTCTCTCAGCATTGTGATCCCTGGAGATTAATACAAAGGATTTGTTAATTTGTTACCCACTGAGGCACCTGTAGATGAATGTGCAGAGAATGCAACTGATTGCACTTCTACTTTGTCCTTCTACCTGCTCATGATGACCCCTGATTTAGTAATCATGGAATCAGAGGAAAAATTTATCAATCCTTCGTATGTAATCAGAATTACGAAGCAAGATGCCTTAATTGCCACCAGTGACGATTGCATGCTGATATTTGAACTTACAGAAATTTCTATAAAATATTTTGAGTTTTATTGGAAAAATGAGATGCAATTTCAGGATGTGATCAGTAGAAACACCTGACAATGCAGATATGAAGATGCAAAGTAGCATTTCCATTTATATGTGATATTTAAACCTGTTTTATACAAGTTTATTATGCATTGTATTTTTTGGTGGTACCATTCCTCCATCTGTGATAAAAATAGAGAAAAGTACAAGATTTCCTGGAGGCAGCACTATTCCTATGAGATTCACTGCTCTAACTGATATTAATGTGTTTACAGAGCTTATCAGTTACAATGAGCTTGGCTGGCTTCAGCAGTAGAAAAGACACCTCAGATCCTGTTTGTGTTCTTCCACAAGGACATCCTGATCATCAAACAGTTTTGTTGGAAGGGACCTTTAAATGTCACCTAGCTCCAACCCCCCTGAGTTCTATCAACTAAACCAGGTTGCTCACAGCCCCTGATGGAGGAAGGTTTCCCTGCATTTGGTAGAAAGTGTTGTTTCCATCAGAGGAATGTAATAAGTTGGATGTAGAAAATTGGTTCATTGTCATCCCCATCACCTACAATGATGTCAGAAAAAGGGTACAGCAGGAAATGGGTGACATGATACATACTGTGGAAAAAATACTTCCTCAGAGCAGGAATTGCAATCAGTTTTGCTCAGGCAAGTAAATATTAGGAAGATGCAGAGCTTGTTTTTTTCTAAATGTAGTTGGCTTTACAAAAAAATCAGTCTTATGTATCAGAATAACTTCTACCATCTAGCACAGGGCCGAAGGAGGGTTCCAGCACTGCTGAGACCTTTGCAAAGGAGTGGGCACTATTCCTCAATACTTCTTCACCCCTCAGATCAGAGTTGCCCCATCAGTCCCTTTGAGAACTCGTCTCCACATATGACAGAGGTTGTGGGGAACATGGGCTGCAACAGCATCCCACTGCCTTTATTTGGGATATTACTTTTATAAAGATCTAATTTCCCTTTTTTCCAACTTTAAAATCTCAGCTGATTTCATTTTTGAATTTGGTTCTAAAAATGGAAGTAGAAATACAGCTGAAAAACCCCAACCAAATAATCAAGCAAACTGAAAAATCCAGCAATAAATCCCAGCCTCTTGCTCTGTCAGTCTTGCTAATTGCCATTCTATGCAGTACCTTCCTCTTCTGCTAAAGGTTATTGAGAAGGATGCTGAAGCCAGACACACTTGCAGTCTGGTATTTTAGTAGAGATTACACTGTGAGATTTTCATCTAGGCTCTCACACGAGGGACTCCCTCTGCTCACTGGTCCATAATGACTGACCTACATATCTCTGCTGACCAGGGTTTTGCTGGATGACTGCATTACCCAGTAGAATTTTACTCCCCTCACTATATTCATTTGTCACAGCAATTAAATCCATGTGTTGATTTATTGAGTGCAGGCCTGGTGTGAAATGGAGGAATGCACAGGACTCTTTCTTTTCTCTCTGCCATTAACTCTGCCTGAATGGCATTTGGCTGTCTTCTTGTTTTCAACTTGCCTAGACTTACTTTTTTCTTTTAGTAACAAATAATGACCACATACCTTAATTTTGTAATATCTCTTTTTTCCTCTCTTTCTTTCTCATTTATATTTATTAACATTAGGTTCATTTATATAATGCCTTGCCTTTACTGTCCCACATGGAATTTACTCCATCCCTCAACTGACATTTTGTTATGAAGATTTGAGAAAGATCCTGTAACCCTGCCTGGGGATTCAAGTTGGAAGTGAGTATACTGAACCCCAAAAATAAATACAGATCCAATGTGTCTTTCATTAGCTTATCAATTTATTGTGTGTCTTTTGAAAATTAGGGATTATAAATGGTTCCCCCACAGAGGCCATGGGATATATCCCAAGATAAAAATGGATAATTGACAAATGAACAGTGAAAGAGAGGAAAATGAGGGCTAAGATTCCTCTGATATTTTGGGTGCAAATCAGGTAATCTGTGTATGTAGTGGGAAAACAGGGATGGAAAGAATCTGGAGAGTGAACATGTACTGAAACTTTTAACAAAATATTCACCCATGGCTGCAGAACTTATGACAAAGCACAGGAATGGCCTGATGCCCCAAACCAGTCAGTATGTAACCCACAGAATCACAGAGACATCAGAGAGTGGCTTCAGACAGAAAGCACCTTCAAAGATCATTTTATTCCAAACCCCTGCCATGGGCAGGGACAACTTCCACTCTCCCAGATTGTTCCAAGCCCCATCCAATCTGGCCTTGGACCCTTCCAGAGATGGGGCAGCCACAAATTTTCTGGGGCAGGCTGTTCCAGTGTCTCAGCACCCTCCAGAGCCTTCTCTTTTCCAGCTTAAGCAGATCCAACTCTCTCAGCCTGCCTTCATGGGAGAGGTTTTTCAGCACTGGAATCAACTTAGTGGCCTTTCTCTGGACTTGTTCCAACAGGTCCACGTCTTTTATATTCCTCAAGGAAATTCAAAGCTTTTTTCCTTGGCAGTCAGATCTGAAAAAGGATTTAACCTAAAGAGTCTGAGTTCAGTGATTGCGTTCACATCTTTTTTTCAGCCTCCTCTCCAGCCCTCCCGGTGCCCAAGCTGTGCATGCAATGGAGTATTTCACATTACGGTGAATCAGGAGGCAGAAATTTTTCTTCAGATGGGGCTGAACAGCCCAGTCCCAAGGTCATATGCACTGGTTCCTTAGGAGAAACAAAGAGATATCCTCTTTTAATGCATGCCTACTGAATCAGAGACTACAGCAAACCCTTGACCATTTCTCTTGATAGTTCAACCCTGGAGTAGGCAAGAGCAGTCCTGCTCTCTATTCTTCTCTGCAGTATAAAATCTACATGGTTGAAATGTTCTCTAGGAATTTGCACACCAATGGCTTGGTTCCTTCATGAAACCAAGAAGTCCTAGTCCATGTTTCCCCTGCAGAAGAAAACCTTTAAAGAAGTGTGAGACAGAAGAGTATAATGTTCTGAAAAGGGCAAGTTATCCCTGTCATTCTGTGCATACCCAGATGCCAAAAGGTGGGTGTTCAAGCCTCTATCACAACAAGGTGATTTTATAACTCTCAGTGAATATTTGTACTATTTTACTGTTGCATTAAATGCAGAGAAACATTGGAAGAGGATTGTGGTTTGTTATGTATATTTTGAAGCCTTTGCTGTCATATAATTTTCTAGATATAGGAGCTCTGTGGTTCCCTTCAGAAACGGGCTTGGGGCAATGAGCGGAATGCACAAAGATGTTTTAGAGTAGCCTTGGGAAAAATGTCCCAATATTGGCAAAAGGAAGGATCTAGAGCAACTTTCCAGTCTACTTCATCACGATTGTGTCTACGGGATCCCATGATGTTGGGGCCCTTTGGGGAGGCTGACTTGTCCCCCTCTTTAATGTGATCCCAGACAGGTTTCAGTGGCATCCGCACACTGGAACAACGTGAAGGTGAATTGAGAGAATTGATTTTATGAAGAAATGTACTTCACATATGCTTAAGACACAGAATAGAAACAAATAATACACTTTCTTGATTATTTGGGACACTGCACACACAGTGTGTGGGATTGACACAACAGCACAGAATTAAGGAAGCTCATAATATATAGGAAACCTCTCATTTGCTTCAAGTACTGAAGATGTGTTTATAAACAGAAAGTTCATATTTTTCCTTTCCACAAAAGAATTTTCAATAGTTATATTAATTTCCTTTTTAAATTCTTCCCCTTGGGATGACCTTACACCTTGACACAATCTAAAAAGAAAAATAAAAACAGCAAAGTTTATAATTGAATAAAATATATATTTATAAGTAACTGTCTCAAATCACCCCCTGTACAAGAAGAGATTCCCCAGTGTCATTTCTCTCCACAGAGAGAGTCAGACAAGCAGCATGAAAAGGATAGCAAGGAGGGGTTTCCTTGGCAACATGTGCTTGAAAGGATTCAGAACTTCTCCCTTCATCCTAAGACTCATTTCTGTATCATTTTTGTATTTTTTTAACGTTTATTTTTTTTCACTCCTACACAGCTTTGTGGGAGAAGGAGGCAGGATTGCGAGTCAGGCCACTGAACCTGTTCCTTCCATGCTGCCAGAAGCAGTTGCACACATCTGACATGGGATTGGGACTCCATTAGGGCTTTGAAATAGCTCCTGATTGTGATGGACTTTGCCAGCTCTTGAGTGAAAATCAAACTCTCCTTGGTGTGTTCAGTATCAGCATTCATTGTTAGTCCTGCTTGGATTCACTCACCCACAGGATATTAATTTTTTTCCCCCATGTTTTCCTTTTCTTTCCTTTAAGGCTAAGCCAAGAAATGAAGTAGGAACATTAGATCAAATAAGCAGCTTATCAAAGATTTTAGATGATCCAGGTTAATTTCACCTGATTTCAGATGTCTAAATGAAAAATGTCACCAGATCATTCCACCAGAATGGAATGACTGTACGTTCCCATTGATCTTGTAAACACCCAGAGTAATTCTGGGCTGTTTGGTTGTTGGGTTGTTTTGTCTTCTGCAGGCACAGTCCAAGATAGGATCATAAAACCACAGAATTGTTAAGATTGGAGATGATCCTCAAAATCACCAAGTCAAGGCTTTTCTGTTGAGCCAGGGATGATAGAAAGACTATACTTCTGTCTTATGTATCTCACTGGGCATCTGAAGGCCTTGGAGATTCTCTATTACCATAAAAACACCTCAAAGAACAGAAGGGTGCAAACTTACATCAGCTTCCAATCAGTCCTGCAATAACTGTTAAAAAAAAGTCTGTTTTTCTTTCTAATCATTCCTCCAGATTTCTAAATCCAGTAAATATTATCTGATAGTTTCAGGCTTTGGTTCTTTTCAGGTCTTTGAAACTACTCCAGACTTACCTACCTTTGAAACTACTCCAGACCACGGAACTGAAATGAGATAATTAAACCTACAGATAATACTGAGTGAAGTGTAGAGCCAGGAGCTGGGCTTGATGACCCTGGTGATTCCTTCCCAACTCAGCATATTCTGTGATTCTGTGATATGAGATTTTGGTCCCATTAAAGTCCATGGAAACTGCCATCCTATTGAGTATAATTGTCATTCATAAATGTAATAGACTTCTCTTGAATGGGGAATAAACTGAAAATATATTTTCTAGTTGATCTGATACGGGTGAGGAAGGCCGCAGTAATATTCTTTTACCCTTGGTGTTCCACTTACTCAAGTGTGTTCCTAATGCTGCATCAGTTTTCAGCCCAGGCTGGTTTATGAAGTTTCACAGGAGAGTTTCTTGTCTGGGAATGTCAAAGAAACCTTGGGAAGGCAATTGAGGACTGATGACTCTTTCCTGTATGTAGGCCACGGGATGTGCATGGTAGGAGTTGTTAAATTGTGTGGCCTAGGCTTCTGTCCCCTATGAACTATTCTAACAAACTTAATAGCAATTCTATTTTGTGAAAGAACATTGTGTGTGGATGCAATCCAACAGTTACAGTCAATGGCCTAGTAATAACCTGCAGTGCTTTTGTACTGGGCACAGCCTCTTTCTTTGGAGTCCTATGACAGCTTTTTGTCATTAGACAGAAGAAAAAAGGACATCAATAACAGCAAAGTTTGGGATAACAGATATTCATGTATTAAACAAAAAAAAAAAAGAAAAAGAAAAAGAAAGAAAAATATTTATCACATATAAAGGGCCAAACAAAGGCAGCTTGGAGTAAGGATGAAGTAATTTCAATATTGGATTCAAGGAGGGGAACTCTGTGACCTTTAGTAGGTAGGCAGTCAGGATATCAGAGAATCATAGAAGAGCCTGTGAAACCGAGATGGGAAATACAGACTTTCAATGAGAAGCAGATTGGGATGCAGGGCAAGAGGTCTTATTTACCCTCTCTGAGCTTTGATCTCTTTGAATTTAATATCTGGGGTATCATACAAAGCAAAATGAAGCTTACACTCTCCTTTTGCTTATTTGGAGGCAGATTACTTGGTCTTGGAAAGTAATTAGGGTATTTTGGTGACCGCATATTTTTTGTAAAAGCTATTCCACAAATTCACTTGTTTTCATAGTAATTAATTTGAACAAACTCCAAAAACATGTTTTAATACATCTGCAATTCCCACTTGAATAAAGCAAATTGCATTTTTACATCAGAGGACAGATCAGTGACTCTTTCTTCTGGATGCACTAGAATCGTGAAAATAAAAACCCACTGGGAACCTTGCAAGGCCTCAACTTCTGATTTGCTTAACCATAATTGCATATTTATAAATTAGAACAGACTTTTCTAATTAACTTTGTATCATGTGAATAGCATTGGTTAGTAACAACCTGCTGTATTAGTGAAATCCTTGCCAAGAACATGGAAGTCTGGAGTCACATTCAGTTTGAAGAGAAATGAAAGGCAGCCAGAGCAGTGACTTGCCTTTTGTTTCACTCGTGAGAGGTAATTACCAACTCCAAAATACAAGGATAAAAGCCTTTCAATAAACTGACACCTTCTGCACATTAAGCCCCCAGAATGTTTTTAACTCTGTCAGGCACAAAGGAGATGACAAAATAAAAATGCAATTTCCAGTCAAAGTAACCGAAGCAATATTACTTGGCAGAAAAAGGTGGTTATGATGGATTTCCTTTGTGCCTAAGCAGTCAGCATATGGAACAATGCACAGCTCCATCCTAAGATGTGCAGAATTATCTTTGGTGACTCTAGATCCTCAGGTCTTTCTGCAAACAAACTGCTTTGATTTGTAGGCAGGATATCATTTGAGTATGAGCTGGCAGCAATGACAGAGAATTTATGGGAAATGCATAAAACACAGCAGCTGTAAACCAGGCAGGATGTCTCAAAGGGCATTAAATGCTTGTGTTTAGGTAACTGAATCCTTCCCTTGATCTCCACAAGTCCATTGTACATGGTCTTAATTCTGCCTGAGATCAAGCAGCTTATAAATCCCTTCTGTTTTTATAAGGAAAATCTTGTTATGGCATCCAGTTGTCAGAGCTGGAAATTGCTCTTAGTGTAATTAATGTATTAACTTTCTAAGAACAAATACTACCTTCCTTATTAGGCCAGGCATATCACTATACAAGTACTGACTGATTTAGACAGACTCTAGCAATTTGCCCCTTTTCTTGTTATGTTTTTACCCTTGGCCTTGCACTGTCTCCCTGACTGCCAAGGTCAATGTTTCCTGCATTTCCCAAGGAGGAAGGGATCATGATGAGTTACCAATATCCCAGGTTCTCCACCCATCTTCACATGATGCTTACAGTGAGGAAGTTCTTACTCCATAATCTGGGGAGATTCCTGGGTACACTTTGATGCTTTCTTAACACAGTCTGCTTTTTTTCATTGATTTCAAGAAAAAGAAGTGCTTCACCATCACCTTCTCTCACTTCAATTAACACAAAGACATGATATGTTTTTTTCAATGACTACTCAAGTTTGCTAGATCTTTCCACACAGGACATTCAGAGATAAGCTAAAATGATTTAGGCTAAAACAATTTGGGCAATACTCATCTGACAGCTGGGGAACTGTTATTACACCTAAAACAGGTTAAAATCAGCTCGGACTGAGACTAGGCTGGATAAATGCTGGTTCCAGCCTTTGTGAGTTCTTAACTGTTTTACAAGATGTCATCACATAAGTGACATAGTTGGAACTGTCAGACAGTGCCACAACCTGTGTGTACTCTTAAAACCCTTCCAAGCCAAGGGTTTAGCTATGGGTTCCTCTTCTGGAGCTGCTTATTGGGATCTTTTCAGAGATCTCTGAGAATAATGAAATAGTTTAAGTGGATATTTCGATATGGAAGATATTTCAGTGAAAAGGCAGCTAGGGAGTATCCTCTCAGTTTTTTCATGGACCTGAAGGTTTCTCTTGGCTTGTGACCTCTCTTTGTATTTTTCATTTTTACCTTGTATAAACAGTAAAGTTAAAGTGAGGGCTGTCCTGCACTCCCAGGGCAATGCTGCAGTGTGCTGCCTAGACATTAAAAAGGTCAGCAAAATCACTGGCCTGAGTACTTCAGCCAACACTTTTTCTCCTCAGAAAAGTGAAAATTAACTCAAGAGCTGAAAAAGAGATCCTAAAAAATTTTTCTCTCAGAAAAAGTGAAATCTTGTAGAGCAAAGTATTTTTGCACACTTTTATGGCTGATGGCCTGTCTTCACTGTGGGATTACCAATTATTTTTAAAACTTATCTTTAATGGTAGCACAAATCTGTGTGGACAGGAAACACAGGCAAACAAAACTCAGTTTTATTCCTGGAGAAACGATGAGAGCAAATGAATTCCCCATGATCAACATTAGTCACACCAGTTGAGGTTCTGTTGGCAGGCATCCAAATGTTGCAATGATGATGGTGGAATAATGACTTATAAAGAGCACAATCATACAAATTATTGGAACTAACACCTCTCTTGTTCATCTCATTTGCTTGAAGGGTGGCAGATCACTGCAAAGGATGTTTGTAATGCAGATCCCAAATCAAAGAGGAGTTTGGAGCTGTTGTTGCAAATTGCTAAGAAATCTAGGATTTAAAAAAGCAACCACTGTCTATTTTTATTTTTCTTTTGGCAAAGAAAATCTATGGGCTTCTGGATCTATAATATCTGATTCACAGTCAATGTAAACCACTGTCACTGAAGTGCACTGGCTGGCCCTCAGGAAACACATGTATTTGGTGAAAACTGAGAAAAACTAAAAAATTCAGTGGAGTTGGGATACTATAAATGCCAGCTGAGAATATGGGCAATATTGTTCCATTCTCGTTCTATTGCAAAGGAGAAACATGAGAAACAGTATCTGCCATTTCTGTGGCCAGGTGCAAAGTGACAATGGCAAAAGCTTATCCTGCACTTGAATTTTTTTCTGTTCCATTATGGCAATTTCTGCATTCAAGATTGGAATTCTCAGTTTTAATGTGTTTGCTTACATGAAATGCATGTTGTAATTAAATTTCAGCCTGCTTAATTGTGCCTTCATTTGTATAAATTAGAAAAAGAGATATAATAAAAAAACACCTTTCATTTTCATTTCCCTCTCAATATTGCATCTGAATTAATAGTTAAATAACAGAAAAGTTGGGGTTTTTTAAAGAATCATTGTTAATTAGCTTTCCCCAGCCTGAGAAGGGTATGCTGCCACAGAGCATGTATCACTTGCTCCAGAAAGACAAAATGCTTCAATAAAATGTTTTTCTGCCCAGGGAGTGAGAAATGAGCACTGGCTTAGCAAAGCAGAATTCAAAGATTTTGCTTCATCCTGCTCATTACGGGTAATTGGAGCCAGCTCTGAGAATGGATATAAGCTTTTAAGGTCAGATTTGGGTAGGATTAAGGCACCTGAATCCAAAAGTACGTAGAACATTCCTTCACTTGGACTTAAGACACTTAAATTGAAGGAATTGAGTTTGTAATAAACCATATCAGCTTTCAGACACCAGGCAGTGTCACGCTCTTGTGGGCACTCTTAGGCCCTCAGGAATGCAGTAATACAATACACAGATAAATTTGTGGATAACAAGCTGGTTACCACACTGTCTTCCCAGAAGTGGGTTTGCCCATGGGCACTGCTCTCCTCAAAGGATGCAAAACTCATGGCCAGCTGTTTGCTAGGGGTGGTGTTACAGGGAAATAATGGTTGCTCTGTATTTCCTCCTTTGAAATTTTGCCTGTGGGAATTCATAGAATCATAGAATGGCTTGGGTGGGAAGGGACCTTAAAGACCACCAAGATGCAACCTTTATATTAAATGCAATCTTAATATTTATCTCAATAGCTTTTACTATATTAATACCTTGAAGGTATTAAGAAGAAATTCTTTACTGTGAGGGTGGTGAGGCGCTGGCACAGGAGAAGTTGTGAATGCTCTATCCCTGGAAGCATTTAATGCCAGGGTGGATGGGGTTTTGAGCAGCCTGCTCTGCTGGAAGGTGTCCATGCCCTCATCAGGGGGGTTGGAACTGGATGATCTTGATGGTCCCTTCCAACCCAAACCATTCTATGATTCTCTGATTCTATGATTCTCTGAAGGGACATATAGGTACAAATTTTCTTGATGGAGAAAAACCAAAATAATTTCAAATGCTGAGAAAGATATGAATATTCTATCAGCATTCACTGAGCCCTAAGTGACATCTCTTTTAATTTTTTATTTGTTGCTATTGCTGTGACAATTCTGGATATTCTGGGTATCCTCATAAATCACCAGCAGCTTATTAAACCAACCTGCATGTCATCTGAGCACCAGCTGCCAATGGGAGAGACATTTTGAGGTCTTCAGCAGACTTTTGCTTCCTTGCAGTGGGGTCTCAAATGAAGGAAGTTTGTGTTGATATTAGCCATGACAGAAGGTACAGGTGAAGCTGGCTGTAAAGAACAAGCAGGACAGAAGGGCCTCACAGCAGTAAGGCATCACTGGGTCATGGTCTCTGTAACAAACCTCAGGCAGATGGCTCCCTGTGCTCTGGGGATTGTCCTAGGAATAAGGCATTGCCAGGACAGAGTTTTTGATCCTAACAAAGAGCACACACTGCAGGCATTGCTGTGTGGAGGCACTGCTAGCTCTGCTTTCTGTAAGGTTTTCTTGCCTTCCTCATTACACTGGAAACTAATGGGGACACTTGAGAGCAAACCAGCACCATGCACAGATGTAGCTACTTCAGATGCAAAGCAGAGAGGGACTGCATCTTGGAATGTCTCCTTTGTATTAACACTGACCTGGTTTGTCTGCAACAAGAAAGGGCTCATTCAGCATTGCACAGGGCTGGCATTTCCCTAGGCTGACACACACAGCATCTAAGTTTGTGTGCCAGGGCTGCCTCCCAGAAGTAAAGCCTAATGGTAGACCCTTACTAAAATCCATAACTTTCTGTCCCATTCTTTTTCCACGTGGAAAGGTGACCATACACAAAACAAGTGGGGAAAGAATCTGAAATTGTTCTACATCTTGTACAATGTGTGGGCATAATGCAGGAATACACAAGACAGCCCATGTGGGGAAATTCCAGGGAGCATCTCTGTTCCCAGGGACATCCTTTGGAACTATTTACCTCAGCAGGAAGACATGGCTGGAAAACCAAGATGGAGCCCTCTGTTCAGTGAAAGAAAGCAGAAAAGTTGTTACTAACTCAGTGGTCCCTCACAGGTTAAAGAATGAAGCAGAAGGATTAATTATTCTTGACTCTCAAATAAAATAAATTTTATTGGGTTTGGGGTGTAGGATGCTGGCAAAAGCATTTTTAATTGTTCAGCTACAGTTGAAGGTGACTCAAGTTGACAACTATTCATACTTATCTTTAAAAATCAGGGCCTACATGAAAAATGGGAATAACCCATCTTCACATCTGTTTATTTGTTTCATATCAAAGTATCACAGTAAGAACAAAAAGTTGAATCAAATCTTTCTTAACATACACTTTCCAAGAAAATCTTGGAAGGGGAAATGCAAGGGCTGGGAAGGGAATGAAATGCAGCCCTTTATAAACCCTGAAATTCTCTTAAAGAATGCTCACTACTTCTCTAAGTCAGAGATTCAGAAAGCAGAGGTTCTGTACTGGTTTGACCAGGAAGAAGTGGGAATTCTGGGATGCTGTGGTCAAACCAATGGGTGCTCAGATTTTGATATTGGCA
>JAWWEX010000125.1:146391971-146417931 GCA_035583215.1 Arremon brunneinucha | reverse complement strand
CTTATTCCTGGTCACATCTCACAGCAGACACCAGGGAGAGGGTATTCTCATGGGGGCACTGGCTCTGTGCCAGGCCTGAACCATGACAGGTTCCATCTCCCTCCTGCACCCTATGATTGTGTTTTTCTGGCCTGGTTGGTTTGGAGTGTTCTGCTGCAGAGGTGCCTTTGACAGAGCAATGCAGTGTTGCAACCAAGAAGCAATGTGGCTATGCCAGAACTCCATGCCTCATTTGCTTTTTGGGATAATACATTTGCTTTTTGGGATAAGCTCATCATAGCTTTGGAAGTCTTATTTAATTTCTCTTGAATATCTTTAGTTTTGTTAAACACATACTATTTGTGAATCACTGATGCAAACTACTCTTTTGCTGTTGCAGTTCCTATTATCAAGCAATATATTGCATCAATAGACAGATTGACTTATACATTTAATAATCTATTATGAATATTCATACTATGATTGGACTCTAATACTTCAATCAAGGGAATAATTTTGTGACAGCCATAAATTTTGTTCATATAATTTTTAAAACGGCTAGCAAAATAAAAAACTTTGGAGCAAAAAATGTAACTAAATTTGCTGTAATTTTTTTCTTCATTTTTGACATGTAAAAATCCTGTCACCAAAGCAAGAGGTACAATCAAACATGATCCAGGATCAAGCAGACTTGAGAATGGCAGCTTCAGCTGCTGGTCAGATTTATCTTTGATCCACCAGCTGATGCATTCCTAATCAAAATGTTCAGAATCCTTTTAAGCTTTTATCACTATTCATGAAGGAGAAATCATTGTACGTGCAAAATTAGAATTACCTACTTGATAAGCCTGTGATAAAAGTGTAGCTGACTACAGCAGAGCAGCAGCTCTTGCACCTGAGAGATAAGTCAGACTCAAGAAAGAAATGTCTATTTCTTTCCCCTGGTTTGGAAGGTCAAGAAGAGGCAGAATTTGGGTGTGATACACTTTTCTCCAACAATGGGTGTATGTCTTCTTGTTTTGCTGAAATACAGACGGGCAAGGACAATGCATCACTTCTGAACCAATAGTTTGCTAATATTCATGGTAGAAATTTATTTAGTATTTAGGATCATGTGAAAAATATTTTTCATAAGTCTTTACTGACAAAATAACAGAATTTGACATGAGTTTGGAGCATTTAACAAGTACATTGAAATAAATTGCAAGGGTTTACTTTCTTCCAAATTTTTTGGGTTTTTTTTGGTTTTTTTGAGGAATTATAACTATTACACATACAGACTAATCACTGAAAAGTCTACCTGCATAGTGTTTAAAATCAAACAAAATACTACATCTGCCCAGAAAAACATGTTCAAGCATTGCTGGCCAGCACCTCCAAGTCCTTTTCCAGCAGGAGCTTTTCAGCCACTCTGCTCCCAAGCTGCAGCATTGAATGGGGGTTTTTGTAAGCTTAGTGCAGGAACTGGCACTTACATGAAAATATAAGCAATCAAATGTAGCCTTTTAAATTCATATATTTCAACATTTGGTGACTGAGATTGTAAAGACATAAAGTACACCACACAATTTTAATCAAACTTTTATTTAGGGCTCCCAGGAAGTGGGAACAGGTTCTGCCCCTTTGACCTCATTTTCACCTTTTCCATATCAGTCAAAAACTGAAGAATTTCCTCTGTGAGCTTCAAGAACTTCATTAACTCCTGGAATATTTGTATCTGCCATAACCAATTATCTTAGATGCATAACCTTATCAAAAGTTTTTTGAAACTCAAAGGGGTTTTTTAAACCCTGTGGTTGCACATCTCACCATAGCAGGAATGACTTCAGAAAAGTGTTACCTCTTTCTTTGCTCTGCACATTCCATCCTGATACATGTGGAAATATGATGGCTATTATCAATAGTTTTTATCTCTCTTTATTATAAAAGTAACAAACAAAGAACTCTGGTGTTAAAAAATATATAAATTTCTTACCCTGACCTCCGCCTCCCCAGTAGCTTCTACATTGGTCTGAAATATTTGGGTTTCTTTTTTCATCTTTTATCCATTACAATGTTTTGGGAGCGCCACCTGTGGTTATTTAGCCAAATTTAAGTCAAATCCTATGGTGTAACTCAGTGATGAACGAGGAGCAAGTGAAAAAAGCAAAATGCTTCACTGAATATAAAAAATTAAAAGAATAAAAAAAAAATTTTGGAGAAACAATTTAAGTAATTAGATTTGAGTGTATTTTTAAAATATACTATTGAACAATATAGTGGTCACATTTAAGTCTCAGTAATATTTTTCTTTCTAGCCTAGAGTGTTCATTCAACAGATAACAGCTTCTTTCCTTCTTTCAATAACTGACACCATAAATGTCTGCCCTCTCATCTACCTAGCTATCATTGCACCTTACTGTTTCTCTTTTCTGCTGTTACTTTTTTATAAATTCAAAGTGACCTTGACTGTCCTTTTAAAATTTTATTAGAATACTTTAAATTTTTTGTGTTCGCCAAACTGTTTCTTTCCTTCTTTTGGGTATTTGACTTGTTACCATCTTGAAGTAAATGTGAATGGACTACTGGATCATTTTAACTATTTTAAGTGAGATGTTGTATTGACACAGTATTTGTAGTACACTTCTGACCTTTTTATTTTATTTTATTTTTTTAATATAGATGAGAGGTTTGGAGTGCACTTCAGTTTTATTATCTTTCTTTGAAAGCTATTGTCTCATAACAGAAATAGATTTGAGCTGATTAAACCATGGCTCCTAGCCATACTGGAAGCTTTTCACCACATTGTTTGTATATCTTTCTTGTAAAATGATGATTTACATACTTTTGGGACAAGAAAGAATTTCTCCTTCAAGTTTTGAAGGGATAACAGTGGTAGTGTTCTATATTTTTCAACAGTACAGTGTAATTTTATAGACTCATAGACTTTAGCCCTCATAGCATGAGAAAGATGTTATGGATATGTGTGGAATGAAGATTTTTGTGAGGAATTTCTACCAAATATCTGGTTTCCAAGGACCCTGAGCCATACAGCAATCCTGTGTTCAGCTAGTTATTAACAGTCTTATTCTGCTATTCAAAATATAGGCTGTGAATAGCCACACAAAATGAATAGGGATCAAAAAGCAGCTGGGGTTCCCATAACTCTGAAACCTAAGGACTGCCAGGTGGATCAAAATGCTCTTGGTAGAGTCTGAATTGTTCCCAGGTTCCCCTCTACACCAGAGAGAGGAGGTCTATTAGCAGGAGTTGCAGGGCTGCAAGGTTTAACATGTCCTTTTTTTCAACCTTTGTCCTAGAAAACTCCCTTGAAAATGGAAATTTTTTGACTACACTGATAAGTCAGAAGCCTTGGTCAAAGAGCATATTAAAACTGCTTTTCTCTTTAGCAAAGTGATTCTTTAAACCACTGATTTAATATCTGGATGTCTCAGTTCCAAGATGTTCCTGGTTTCTAATATACAAATATTGCTGATGGTAATAAGAGGAGACTGAGGGGAGAACTCTACAATCCACATCTTCTTCACAAGGGGAAGGAGAGACAGAACTGATCTCTCTGTCAGCAGTGACAGGACCTGAGGGAACGGCTGGAGCTGTGTCAGGGGAGGCTGAGGTTGGGTAATGGGAAAATGTTCTTTCCCCAGAGGTGGTTGGGTGTTGCAGACATCTTTTCATGTAAAATCCTTTCCTTAGGATTCTTTTTCTCCTGAGAAGCTGAGAGGCCTCGGGGACAAAATGTAAACAATAGTTATCTGTTGCTATGGAATGCAACAAGTAGATCTTTGATTGGCCCATCTTAGGTGTTTATAATTAATGGCCAATCACAGCACAGCTGTCTCAGAGAGAGTCCGAGACAGCTGCCTTTGTTATGATTCTTTCCATTCTATTCTTAGCTTAGCTAGCCTTCTGATGAAACCTTTTCTTCTGTTATTTTAGTATAGTTTTAATGTAATATATATCATAAAATAATAAATCAAGGCTTCTGAAACATGGAGTCAGATCCTTCGTCTCTTCCCTCATCCAAGAGCCCCTGTGAACACCGTCACAGTTGGGCACTGGAACAGGCTCCCCAGGGAAATATTCACAGCACCAAGCCTGACAGAGCTCCAGGGATGTTTGGACAATGCTCTCAGGCACACAGTGGGATTCTTGGGATGCTCTGCACAAGGACAGGAGCTGGACTCGCTGATCCGTCTGGTGCCTTCCAACTCAGGATATTCTGTGATTCTGTGATTAGTGGGAAAGGACTTTCCACCCCTACTAATGCAGAATGATCTCTACTTTTATTTAGAAAGGCATCCCTAGAGTTAATTTATGCCTGGAAACCACAGGTCTCACAGAGAATCGACTAAAATCCCAGAAACAAATAAGAGAGTGAGAATTTTATTAGCAAAATTTTTGGAGCCATTACTTCATCTACCTACACTCTCACCATGCTATGAGTTGCATGGAAGTCTTAGTTCTAACTCCCTCATTACCCCTCCAATTTAAATGCTTTGAAAGATTCAGTTCATCAACCCAAAATGCAATCAGCTCAGCCAGCTAAGTGAACACAACAGAGAAATCTATATCATTTGCCATGCAAGGAAGAAACACTGAGACTGATTCATTAGAGTCTGTCTTTCTTATGCTAACCTGCTCAATCAGAAAGCACATCCTGTTGAAAATTTAAAGGACTTCCTGATAACTTAATAACAATATGGGAGCAGAACCTCTCTGTCAGCAGGTTTAACTCTGTAGTTTTCCTTTAACTTCAAATTCCCTGGTATAAATCACTCTTCTAAATTCCTCAGATGTTAGAAGCACAGGGTCTTGAGTCATAAAATCACTTACATCTGGTCATGCCTTCCCTCAAGGGGCAAAATTAAAGGCAAAAGCAAACAAACTAACTAAATTAATTCTGCTGCAGTATTTTTAGCATGAATGGGCAACAATTGCACAGATCATAATCTATCACTATCAGGATAATTTATTTCCAGATTTTCTACACTCCAGGACAGAATAAAGAGAGAAATCTCAAATGTACAAAGGACTTTTTGTGTACCTGCTACCTTTAGTAAAAGTCTCAGCATTAATTTACAAACTCCCACTTCTGTTTGGAGATAGGAATTTACCTATCTTATTTGTCTATCCTCAAAGGTTTCTGCTCAGTTAATGAAGTGTGAATGGGTTTCAGAGAGGAGCACAGGGCTTTTTGTATTCAGGTTCTCCATGAATAAAACACTCTGGTCCAGATAAATGGACACTCTAATTTAAAGATGCAGTTACTCGTGTTGGATCATCAGGCCTACATCCTTCCACCTCAGAAAAAAAAATATTACCACGAGTTGTGAACTATCCTTTTAATGCATGAACTGGTGGCTGAGAGTGTTACTGATTCACCAAAGAGCCTCTTTCCAAGTGCATCACTCCAGGGGCTGTCTGAATCTAAGTGAAAGTAATAGTGCAGTTACTGTGAATAATACACACTTGCAGCAGTGTCTGCCAGCCCTCTTATACCTCACTGAATGCTCCTGGATTGTGCAAACAATAGAGTCTCTCTAATCCTATTAGCCAGGCTTCAGATGCCTTACACATGGCCTTTATCTATGTTAACAATTTAATATTGACAGTATTAAATTGTTATTATAGTAGTTGAATGTTTTATTTTCCTTAGACTTCCTATATTGCATATTCAATTTTTCTATTTATATATATATAGCAATTTTGGGGGTTTTTCGGTGTTTTTTTGTGTGTGTGTGTGTTGGGGTTTTGTTTGTTTGTTTGGTTTTGGTTTTGGTTTTGGTTTTGGTTTTGGTTTTGGTTTTTGATTTTTGGTTGTGTTTTTTTAGATTTTGTTTGGGGTTCAATTACTGTAATGTAATTGGTAATCTTCAAATGATAGATCCTTCTAAGCCTCCCTCCTACAAATAAAGGTGCCTCAGTGCAGGATTCCGTACACAGGAGTCGATATATAAGCAAGATGTGTAAGTTCCCAGTATGGATCTAGTTTGCTGGTTAACCAGGATGGACTTGGATTTTTTCCCCTTTTTTTTCCCTTCCTGAACACAGATATTTAGTTCCATTTGCGAGGATATTCAAGGGATCCATTTAAATGTTTTATATATAGATCTGCTGTGAGTTTTGCAACCAGGAGTGGTACCTTATCCTTATAGTCCAGGGCAGAGTGAATTCCCATGTACTGTTCAGACACCTACAGGGAGATATCTCTATGTAACAACCTTTAACTGGAGCTGAACTCCATCCTAGCTCTACAGTAAAAAAAACAATGGAAAGCTGCATCTTTACCTAAGGTGGGACCAGGTTCTGTGTTGTCCTGGAAAGAAGAAAAGTTTTCTTACCTATTCCCCAAGTGCTTTACATCCACACACAGATTTTCCCAAGAAGTCAGGAAGGATTTTTACATGGCTGTTATGGTGAAGCAGTTGAGTTGAAGAGTCCTCTGAAAATAAAGATATGTTGAATTCAATAGGATTCATTTTGTATGATGAGAAGTTGTTGTGGTTTGGCTTCCAGCAGCCAAACCCTGGAAGCTGCTCCTTCACTCTCCCACCAGTGGGATTGAGGAGAGAATTGGAAGGGTAAAAGCTGGAAAACTCATGGCTTGAGACAAGGACAGTTTAATAGGGAAAGCAAAAGAACTCACACAAACAAAGAAAATCAAATAATTAATTCCCTGCTTCCCAAGCAGGCAGGTGTTCAGCCATCTCCAGGAGAGCAGGGCCCCATCATGCATAACTGTGAGTTGGTAAGACAAGCTCCATCATAAAAAAATATCCCCTGCTTCTTCATTCTTCCTCCATTTTATATACTGAATATGATGTCACTGGAATATCTCTTTGGTCAGTTTGGGTCACCTCTGCTGGCTGTGTCTCTTCACAAGCTCACCTGCAGTCAAAATTTCCTCCCCAGTGTGGCTGTACAAAAAGCAGAAAAGGCCTTGGCTCTGTGTGGGCCCTGCTCAGGAATAACAAAAACATCTCTGTACTATCAACACAAATTCAAAACACAGCCCCACAGCAGCCATCATGAAGAAAATTAACTCCACCCCAGCTGAAAGCAGCACATATCCCCACCAGATATTCTTTGTACATACGTACAACAATGAACAGGAAAATGGAAAGGTTTGGCTTGGATCTGGGTTTTGTACTGTTTGGTTTTAATCCAATACTTAATAAAAAAGGTTGTCTGAAGTATAAACATGTTTATTAAACATTTGCTGCTTTCCCTATGCACTTGAATCCATATTTTATGTTAAAGGTGAGTTGGTTTCAGAGCTGCAAAAGCAAAGTTATTGCTTTAGACATCGTAAAGCACCTGGTTAAGCACGAGCCACAGATCATTAAGATTTGGTAGCATTCTGCATGTGTGCATCATCTGAAAAACTAAATTAGAATTGAACAAACAAAACAAGCAAACAAACAACAACAACAAAAAAAAGATAATAAAACCTGAGGTGTAGGTTTCAGCAATTTAAGTCTCATTCGTCTTCAAACAGACTTAATGTGCTGTATTACAATCCAGCCAAATTACATTCAGATCAGCATGAAAACAAATTCAGGTGCACAGTGGGCTTAATTATACTACAGAGAAAAGCATCACTAATAGCAGAAGGGGGCACTAGAAACTAGCTACCATATTTTCTGAATTTGTTTCTTCTTTTGCAATCACCATAATATTTATAATATGTATTAAATAAATGCATGCATATAGTCTATTTATTAACTAGTTGCCTTCGCACTCTTTCCCAAGGTCTTACTGGATGTACTGGGATGTGCATCCCACCTTCAGCCTTTACCTTTTGTGACTGGTGCTCTAAAGTTGCATAAGAGTGGCCACTTCAGCAGGCCCAGCAGGGGTAATTGCACCCTACAGCAGTTCCCTTTTAGTAAAATGTGAGAGCAAGCTTGCAGCCAGGCAGAAACAAAGAATTACTTTCCAAATAAAGCATCATCTATTAACCCCTTAGAGGAATAAAATCACTTGGGGCAAAGTACAGGACCAGCTGAAGGGGTTGAGTACTTACAGTGGCATCCATATCTCATTAAAACTTCTCTTCAAAGAACCTGGAAAGTTCTCTGGAAGCAAGAAGGATCACTACCTCCTCTCAGTAGAAACATTTCTTTGTCTTTCCCATGGCAAAAAGATCTTTTTTGCCTCTTATATTCAACTAGTTTCACTGAAGAAGTTTAACTATACCAAGACCTTTGTGATTTTCAGTTTACTTTGATTGCAAGCATGATCTTAGGAAAGAAAACTTTTCCAAACAAGAGGCATTTAGAAAACAGTGGCTATCCTGTTATCCTAGCTAGTTTAGGCTTAAAGCTGTATGGGCTTTTAATCATAATAATTATTTAAATTTCTTTGGCTTCACTCAATGTTGGTATTCCCTGGTCCATCATTCAAACATAAAAATAGAGAACCCTTCTTAGAGCCACAGTAAGCTCCCTAACTTGAAAATCTTCTCTGCAATACAGTTTTCTCTCTTTTGTTTTTTTGTTTGCTAATTTTAGGTGCCAAAGAACTCTTCCCTTCCTTTGAAAAGCCATAGACCTTTCCATGGGCCATCAAGTTTTATAGCCAGAGATACCTTTTTTATTTATTGTCTTTTGCCATCTGTTAGCTAAAGTAAGGAAGATGTTCTATCCAAGATGTCAACATAAGCTAAATTTCATGTTTTGACATGTTTTACTTGGAATAGCATTGTCATATGTAAGGTGCCTGTGCCCATGGCAGGAGGGTTGAAAGTAAATGATATTTAGAGTCCCTTCCAACTCAAACCCTTCTAGAGTTCTATGATTTCTGACTCTTTTATTTATCTCAAATTTTCCATTATTAAAATTAAAGCTATTATGTTTTTCTTCTGAAGAGACACTCAGAAATCTTTCTTTTCCCAACTGTCCTGAAATGAAATAAGAAAGGGAAGAAAATGTGCTTTAAAAATTTATGTTGAGAGGTTGTGGTGGATGACCCTGCAATTAGAGGCCAAGAAAATGCTAAAGGCATGTTGTCCTTTTAATGGAGGTTCTAATTCAGATCTTTTTTTCTCCCCATGTAGAAGCAGGTACACAGGGACTCTGAAAGGGATGCACGCAGGATCTGCTAAATGTGTTTCTAATTGTCTGAGTTTAATAATTGATAATATAGACAGAGCTCAGGAATTTTTCTTTTACATAAAAAATAATTGTGCCTGAGTTTCACATAGTCTGAAATTAAATGTGTGAAGTGCTCCAGGGAGCAGCGTGTACGTGCTATGAAAGATCATTCCTCTTGATAAGGAGGAGTTAGAATATGTAGTAACTTTTATTTATTTGGACTGCAGTGGCGTTCAAAGAGCTAAAGCAGGGCTGGTGAGCCGTGGTGACAGGGGATGACCATTCTCTTCCCCACAAGGAAGCAGTGGAAGCTGTTGCCTACCTTCATTCTTGCATTCTTTTGCTCTCATCTGAAAGCTCAGAACAGGACCTCTGGCCTTCCAGGCTACTCCCTCTAAGGTGATCCACCTTTCTTTTGTGCAGACCTCTCTTTTATCCCCTTTCTTTCCGTCTCTTGCACCTCAGGGAAGCAAAGAAGAGGCAGAAACATCTGCTTCAGATTTCTCCTATTTTCTACTCCAATTTGGTGGAAGAAGGATTTTTCAAGGACTGGGAGTAGCAAAGGGCACAGGGCATATGAGTGATGTCTTAGGAGGATATAAGATCCTTAAATTTGGAGAAAACAAAAGCTCTGAAAAGGCAGCAAGGGAGATAAGGTGAAAGCTGGACACTGGGGGAATCTTTCAGGAAACAGGTTAGAGGGCATCAGAAGGAAAAGAGATAAATTTATGCTGAAATATGATGGATGAACAAAATGAGACAGTGAGCAAGAGAATGAAGGAATGAAAGAAAGAAGTAACAGAGAACTGTGAGTGTGTAAGATTCTTAGTCTGTGCTTTAGAAGTTGAATAATTATGATTAAAAATGTGTCATAATCTTTACATATTTATAGAAAAAGACAAAACTCACTGACCAAAATTATAGGAAGAGTCTAGAAAATGAAAAGAAGAACTTTGGAATGCAGTAAAAACTTTTTTTCTTTCTCCTGGATTTCCAGAAGAAGATATAAATGTGGAAAAAGAAACTTATATCAGGAAGCAATCATTTTAGCCAGGATGATTTATGTTTGCAGAAGTCAGGGTTAGGTCTGAATGGAAGCCCATCAACATCTAGGTCAGTTTTGTGTCAAAGAGCTTTGGATTAGAGTTCAATGAACTCCATCTGTTGAGAAGCCTGATGAGAAGTGTTTTGGTTCAGCAAACAAACTATAACCCAGCCTTATGAAGTCCTTATTGTGACAGACACAGAAAAAAAAGGTACTTTCACAACATTCTGTATGCAGTCAAGTGTCCACAGGCAATTTGGAGTATTCATTGTGACCATCTTAACTCCCTGCACTGAGATTTGGTGAGGGGCTGAGAAGGGCAACCACTGACAAAACAACCTCCTGAATATTTTCCATGCCGCTTGCTAGACCCAAAGATAATTTTGCAGGTCCAGCTTTCCTGGCATTGTTTTTCTGGGAGGGTGAGCAGCAAGACATCACCTTTCAAGAGGCAAAGTGAAGCTCTTTTGTCCCAGTATTCTTCTGTGTGGGTTTGCAAGACTGTGCTCTTGGATCATCAAATAAATGTGCAATGAATGCTCAGGAGATGGATTGGGTTCTTCTGGGCTTGTTTTGCTTTGTAATGATGCTCTTATGCACTAGCCTAGACAGTACAAATAATACTGTGCTGGCAAATCTTCTGTGACTTTCTTGAGTGTGCCTGCATTGAATGCTTTTATGTGTTTGAAATCACAAGCTTTCATCTCTCATTTGAAGGCACAGCAGCCCTTAATGTGTGTGGTCAGGTGCCTGCAATTGCTTTCCTTCAATGCAGAGAATCAGCACTCCAGAAAACGAGACACAATTCTTATATATGGGAATAACTCTGGATGAAAATGACTCCTCTGTTGTATTTCTGTGCTAAAACTGGCTTCATGAAAAGATTTCTCTCCCCACTCACACCCCCTTCCAAGGAAATCAAAGAAATTCAGTGAAGCACAGGAAGCTGGATGCCAAATAAAATAAAATAAAATAAAATAAAATAAAATAAAATAAAATAAAATAAAATAAAATAAAATAAAATAAAATAAAATAGTTGTCATTAACATGGCCATCATCCTTAATTTTGCAAAATCAAAGGCAAAAGCTAGCCATGAAATTAAGATATCAGAATGAAATACACAATGGTTAATTTAAATGCAAAATTGGCTCAGAAAAAATGCTTTTCCAGTAGTGAGAAAGTCTGTGTGAAATTAGAGCAATGTAACAAATGGCACTGGTTAATGCACAGATTCTGATTGGGAAGATAAATGCCAGTGATGCAAAGTGTGATTCTAAAATGTGGATGAAAAGAATCACTATCATGTTATGGCAGAAAGAGACGATATTTGAAATGATTAATTTATGACAATAGTCATTAAAGCAAATCTAGAAATAAAACAGTGCTGGAAATATATTTGTGTTATATTAAAGACATGCTCATAAGAAGTTTGTGAAGGGTTACTAAGTGGTTAATCAATTGCAGAAGACTGTTCCAGAGTTTCTTCTTTCTCATTGATATTATACCCTCGATAGACCATTATGATCCTTAGATCAAAAAGATCTTTAGATCAGTGGTTTCTTTTTTGAGATAATACCCTTTTTTCCATTCCTGAATTAGTCCCAGAGGTTGATGGTCTTACAAAGCTGAGCACAGAGAATTGTCACTTTGATACACCGTCATAGACTCTATAAATAATTACCCTATATTTTCAAATAAGAAGTCACTTGAAACAAGACTTCATACTTTTATTTTAAATAAATGAACATGCTCTATAATGAAAATTCAATATTTTATTCAAGAAATGTATGAACAAAGGAGACCAACATATCTCTTGTAAATGTATATTTCTTAGCAAAAGTGCCTCTTGAACATGGATCTTAATAGCAATATTCCTTTTATATAATTCATTAGCCATGTAGGACTGAGAAAAACTCTGTCATTTTATCTCCTCAAAGGATGAATATGGATAATGTGAAGTAGTTGAGGGGGGGAAGAACTCTTTCCTTTTATCAGAGGTTGAAATTGATGTAGACACACCAAAGACTTTGAGCCATTTTCCAGTGAAAACTCTATTGGGATATTCTTTACAGTCGTGGCAAGACTATGGGATTTGGGTTGTGACTTGGAATTATGAAATTTAAGTTTGTTCATTAGTTATAACAGTGGGATATCTGTTTTCAGAGCTGTGCCTGTTGCACAACCAGTGCACTCAGAATCCTGCTGGCATGGTCCAAGAAGTTTCTGGACAGGCACCAGCACAGGTGGGATAATGGATTGCCTGGAGACAGCATCAAAAGTTAAAAACCACATGACTGATCCAGCTTTTAGAATTAAGTATTGGACTGTGTATTACAGGAGCTATTCAGATGGGAACAAATTCTGAGTCAGCTTCTGCTGCATCAGGACCGTTTCATACACCTAGGTAGGCTGAGTGAACTCCTGGGTAAACTAAGCCAAAGATTTTTTACATCACTCCTGAAGGAGTGTTGTGCATAGATAATATCATTGAACATAAACAGTAGAAATACTTTCTTGTGGACTTGGTTGTATAGGACAGTCTTTTGTATGTAGTCAAGGCATTATTTTACATGTTTAAAGTGTATTAACTACCAAGATTTGCATATGCCCTGGGGTTCTTATGTCAGTTGGGCCATCGGGCTTGTAGGAACAGAGTAAAACAGTATTTTGGGACAACTTCCTTGATTTGGGTCAAGATACTGATGCAAGGACCCTCTCTTGTAACAGGGGCTCCCATGTCCCCATCAGACATCATATAGGTGTTTGGGCAAATTAAATTGTCAAGGCATTACCCTCTGCCAAAATCCCAAAAAATTTTTCTTTCCTTCTAGCCCTTTCCCTCTTTCTTTGTTTCTTTCTCTCTTTCTTTCTCTCTTTTTCCTCTCTCTTTCCAGTTTTTGTATCTGTGTAACAGTTCTGATCATTCATGTGTAAGTAAAAAAAAGACAGTTCAGGCTAGAATAGGTATTGAGACAAATGATTGTACACAGACAATGGAAAACCATACCTCGTGAGAGTGTGCTGAAAGAGCTTGGTTATTTAGCATAATAAAACAAAGATTGTCATGGAATATAACTGTGATCTGTAAATATGCCAGGGGAGTAAACATTAGTGAGAGACAAGTACTGCTAAAGCACAACCTTTTTACATAGCTACTGCAATGTATCTATGACTAGACAAATACTGAAAGCTAGACATTGATCCCCATGCAAGAAATGAGACATAAAGGATATTCTGATAAAACCAATATGGGTAAAAATATGGGAATTGTATACTGAAGCTATAGGTTAATGTAAGGGAACACATGATGCATGCCTGGGACAGAAAAACACTGGTTTTCATGGCCCAGAAAGTCCCTTCCTTACCAATATTCTGTGTTTCTTTTTCAAACTGTAAGAGAATTATGGTCTTTGTTGGATTAACTGTTCCTTTACTAGATTGAGGTATGTAGTGACGACTATCACTGTCACTGCTGTACTTTTTGATTTACAGCCTAAAACAGAGGTCTACAGGGTTTTTGCCATTTGAATAATTGTCCATCTGGACACATCACCAGCCATAGTAATGCCTACTAATAGCTGTGGTTCCTACATTTGTGTAGTGAGTAAAATAAAGTGGGTTCAGAGCCTTTTGAAAGCTGAAGAGGACCATCTTTCAGCCCAAACTCAACCACAGTCTGCACAGCCTTGATTGACATCATTTCATATCATAAAATTTCAATAAGCAAAGAAATCACTGATTTCTGGTGGAAAATGGTGCTATCCTCATCTGTGTTGGTGATCTTAATTAAAAGTTCATTCAGTGATTTTAACAAAGCTATCAAATTACTTACAGGATTCATTATTCTTCAGCTGCATCTGAAAATCTTTCATTTAGGCAGGATTCTCAATGCTCCATCAAGCTATCCTGCTCTGCAAGTCACTTAATGGTACTGTCTGTATGAGTATAGTGAAATATCTGCATAATGGAGAAAGCAAGACAGGAGTCTGCAGGTCCTGTCTGGATGTTTTAATGATACCCCTGTCTGGCTAGACTCATTCATAATGCCACCTGTGAAGTGGGAAACATCTGCAAGATGGATTTTTCAGAGGAAAAAAAAAAAAAAGAAAAAAGAAGAAGTGTTGCTACTCTTTTAAAAGTAATTAAATTGAATTCCTGCTTTCTGGCAAAGTCCATAGGCAAGAAAAAAAATTACAAATGAAATAAACCAGCAGCTGAAGGTAATCACAAGTCACGTGTGAACAACAGTTTTTCAGAGAGTGTCTTTAATAATGACATTCACTCCATTTCAGCAGGCACTCATCAACAGCATAGGAGTCTTATTAAAAGCAATCACAGTCTTTTTGCTCATCTCTCTGAACACTCTTCACTTCAATAAGCTTCAGTTCAGTCCAATTAGTCAGTGCAATTTAGTTTGTTCTATGCAAGTCACTGGGTTTTAATTGAGTCCAATTAGGCACAAATCAATAAAAGTCAATTCAAACTAATTGTCTCCTATGCAAATCAATAGGATTCAATTAAATTCAATGAGGGTCTTACTCACTCTAATGACTGACCTGTTCCCCCTCTTCAGTTAAAAAAAGAGGCCACACATTGTTCATTCTGGGGGTCCTTGACAAGTATATCTCTTTTATTGAGGGGATATAAATCATTAGGGAAAGTATGGAGAAAAAGATATGTAACTGGGTTATCCTTTTCCCATTTCTCACTCTTCGACAGTGAATGTTCTGCAGTGAAATCTTCTCATTCAAATTATGCAGAGGGTTGAATGCATGTGCAAATTTAGACATACCTACATGAAAACTGAGCTATCCAGTCACAGAATTGAAAAACTGAAGAATGTATTTAATCTCATTCACAATGTTTATTTTTAACCTAGCAATTTCTCTTGATTTTAAAATGTGATTGTGCTAAAATGAGAAGTTTGCTGTTAGCCATATGTTTAACTTACAACAGCCTTCTGAGGAGTTAATCCATGGAATAATAAGTCTTTCAGTAAAGACATTATTACACAGTTCTACAAAGTGTATTACAAAAAAAGCCTCACTATAAAGAGAGGGGAGAAGGTATACACTATGATAATCACATAATCATTGAGATATGTGCTGGGTTTGGCTGGGATAAAGTTAATATTCTTCATAGCATCTCATGTAGTGCTTTATTTTGGATTTGTGACAAGGACAGTACTGAAAACAGAGTGATGTTCTAGCTGTAAAAATACAGTTCAGCAAAAGCTCTGCACAAAGTCTTCCACCATTTGAGCATGCTCACAGTTCAAAAGTGGGGTGGTTTTACACTTGGAAGGAATTTGAAAAGTTTTGATTTGTGTCCATTACATTTCATCCTGTCAGGCAGCAGAATCTGGTTCCTTCTCCTTCATTCCTTCCCATCAGGTATTTGTACATGGGGATAAGATCCAGATGAGCTTTCTCTTTTCCAGCCTAAATAGTGCCAGCTCCTTCAGCCTTTTCTCATATGATAATGCTGATAGATAGCAAGAAAAAATTATGTAACTGAACTCTTTTTATGGTATTACTTCGTGCAAATATCTTTTTTAAAAGCACATTTCTGCCTTGTGTTTAGGAATCAAAAATTTTCCTTTTGTAATTAGTACCCAAATAGCACTCATTAAAGACCTTTATTTTTGGGAAAATTGAAAGCAGAAAACATATGAAAAAGGAAGCCCATGCAGGTTTTCCTTACAGTTGACTAAGTATCCTCTATATTTAAGATACATCTAAATTTGTAAGAGTCCTCAGAGGCAAGACTTGATTGACTGAACAATGTGGTCTAGTGGAAGGTGTCTCTGCCCATGGTATGTGTGGGAATCCAAAACGGAATCCAAACAAAAGTTTCTTTTTAGGTGAACCAAGAGAGGGAATTGTGGGAATCCATAAAATCAGAAAGTTTTGGGAAAGCTGCAAAAGGCAGGCCTCAGAGGCAGCAGAACTGTGATTAGAGCTAAGCAGTAGCCATGAGATAGGTGAGCAGAAAAATTATGTAAAATGTAGAAAAGCAAGACAAATAGAACAATGGTGTGTGTATTAACACTTGTCTAGAATAACTCCCTAAGCTACAGAAAAGTTTATCTAGTGAGATATTAGGAAGTTTTAAGCTTTATAATGGAGCTCTTTGCATTGTGTTTTAAGGCTTACAAGCAGGTATTGTATTTGAAATAAGCAGGCATTGTTTTAACCAAAGGTACGTGTGCTTATAGTGGTTGGATGAAACTACTGTCAATATGCTTTTGCTTTGTGTGATTGGTCAAAAAACTTATAAAGTAAGTTGTAACATTAAGTTCTTGGTCTGCTGCCTGGGATATGAGCTGATGGCATCTTCTCATTGTCATAATCATGTAATAAGGCTGATGCTGGAAAATAAAATAGCTCAAGGCACGTTCCTAGCAGTCCTGTTTGTGATTTGTACACAGCCCCCCCACCAGCGATAGTATGGAGGCTGAAACTAAGTTATTTTTTGGTTCTTTTCTAACACAAACCATTCTATAATTCTATTATCCTGTTCTTGGTGAAGAATGTGGCCTGAGGAATAATGCCCCACACAGTCCAGGTTTACTTTGGAAAGGACATTTGCTATGGAAGGCAATGATTAATGGCTTAACTTGTTTAAAATGTTGCTGTGTTGTGAAGCACACCCTCCTGGTCTCCACATGGTTAGGAAGCGGGTACCTCATAGTTCCAGCTGTGCTAAGCTTTGCTCTCTAAACAGTTTTAGGGGCTGGGATAGGTGATTCAAGAAAAGGTGGTAACTCAATCCTTCAGGCACCTCTAAAATTCTCTTTCTATTCTGGTAATGCTCTCTTTGAGCTGTGCAGACTGCCTGAATCCAGCAAATGTTGAGTCAAGCCCTTTGGAAGGATGGAGCTGAGGGAGAGGCAAGGTGAAAGCAGGTGATGCTGAACCTGCTGAATGAGAACAGAGAGCTGTATATGTCACACAAAAGATAGGAAAGGCATGTAAATGTGAATTGAATAATGAGAAATTAAGGAGAGAAGTTGATAAACCAGCAATGAAAATCTAGAACAACTGCACAGCAAATCATCCCTTAACTTCAACAGTCAAGTAGATATTCCTTCCAAAAGATCTATACCAATAATTCTCGAAAAACAGGAAAGGTAACAGGATAAAAAAGCAACTAATTATTATTATTATGGATTAAAAAGCAACTAATTATTAAGAAATCGAACCCTATCTCCGCTAAAAAATTCACTTTAATTTTCTTCACTATTTTGAAATATAATGTTGATTTCATAAATGGTAAAATAGATCTTGTGGTGTATTATTTTTATTTTTGCATTAGATGTCTGTATGTGTTCCTCTAAAAACTAGTTTAAAAATAAAATTTTGTAGAGAGTTCATCAAACTGCGGTAGCCCTTGAACATGGAATAAAGTAGTAGAGATACTACCGTGATTTCAGACTAAAAATTATGTTACATTCTTTAACATATTTGCTGATCTTAATTTTGCATTTTTCCAAAATGCTTACATTTTTGAGGAAGATATGATATTGTTTTAATTGTATGAGCAACAAGAGTGTATGCTTGGGGCAGTTTTAAAGCTTGGAAATAAAATCTGAACGTAGACTGAAACATATAGGTATGGCATAGCAGATAGATTTGTTTGGGCAACTTAAGCCCAATCCTTTCTTTCTATGCCTTTTGCCATATGTATTACATGCAGTCAACATTTAGCAGACAATGAAAACATCCCTGTTGTCAGTTAAATGTTTGACATAAATTAATGAGCTTATTCATAAATAGTGAAATTGTCCTGACTTGAAACAGGTTTCAAGTGCAGAGATCTGCGATAATAATTGCTATTTTGATTGAAAAACAAATTAAATATGTGTATATAATGAAAGCCCAACCCCATCTTTTTTAAATGTGGGAAATGTGTAGTTTGTTGGCTTCATAGATAACAGCAGGACAAGTATTTAAAAATCTTCAGTTAAGCCCTGCAGTGCAGTTTGAAAAGTGTAGTTGGAGATGTAGTGCTGGGTGTGCAGAGTGGCTTTCACGTGGTATCAAACTGCAGTATGGGATCAAGCTACTTGTGTCAACACATTGAAGATGAGATTATAAAAGTTGTATCATATCCTAAATTATTTCAAGCTTGAAATAAATTAGAATGTTTTTTGTTCTACACAAAAGGGAGTCACGAGTAGCAGTGAGATGAAAATTTCTTATGAGGCTTTTCTTAAAGCCTCATAAGAAAAAAAAAACTGTTTCCCAAACTTTTGCCCACGTGTATGTTTTCAATTTCAAAGTGACTAGTTTTCCATAATATAAATTACGACTTTATACTGGATTGTTCTTGCTCATGCTGAGTAGTAACTATTTCTATGTCCCTACTGATGTCAAGAGCTTTGTATGAGCCTAAAATACCACCTGACTTCCTGCAGAGATCATGTTATAACCTAGGTATGCAAATATAAAAATAGTGTTGAAATTATTATGATTTCAAGGCATTTTAGGAAAAAAAAAGGTAGAAGTTCTACTTTATTTTAAATTCATTTCTGCTGTAGACACATATTTATTAATAAAGAGGAAGAAGGGATAGAATCTTTCTCAACCTTAAAAGTCCTCAATGTTCCACCATTTTAAGTGCAGCCATGCCTTACAAAAGTTTATTATAAATTTGCAAAGTTTCTGTTAAAGTAGACGCTCAAATGCTCAACCCAGTGGAGTTAAATGGATATGGAGGTATTACTTGTCCTAAAAGTTTCTTGAATTGATGGGCAGACTGAAAACAAGAAAAGACACAAACTATTCCTGACTATATAATTCAAGAATGCACATAAACTTGGAAATAAGAGCTGGAGGAACAGCATAACAAAATTAAATTAATGCTCTATTGAAATACCATGAAAATTCATCAAATGCATAAGCAATTTTATACTATATAAAAGGGATGTAAAAAGGCCAAAGTGCCAATTACTAGATTGATAAGGAAAAGATCTTCTAGATTCACTGTACGTATGACTAGTCCAGGCTCTGAGCAACCTGGGCCAGTGGAAAGTGTCCCTGCCCATGGCAGGAACGTTGAAACAAGATGATCTTTAAGGTCCCTTTCAACTCAAACCATTTCATGATTCTATGACACTACAGTACTTATTCCAGTGCCAAAATAAATCACAAGAAATAGGTGTGAGTTGGACGAAAAATGTGTATCTTCATATTTGTGTACAGAGAGGCCACCCCAGATGATATTTTCTCTGAGCAATCTCTCAGCTTCCAAGGGTTTGCTGCTAAGGATTTTCCTGAGTAATGGTGGCTACCTTGCTGCTCCATCTTCTGAAGGATTTCTCCTCCATGACCTTCAACAGCACCTTTTAATCTGTAGTGAAAGAGGTTCTTTCAGATTCTGCAAAAAATCAGTCAGAATACAGTTCTTATTGCAGTGAGCTCCAACTACTCTTCTTTCTCCAGAGCAGTCCTATCAGGCAAGTTTGAGGTGATTTACTGTCTTCTGCATATCCCTATAAAAAGATTGTAGTAATCATCTAATTCCATTGCTCAATTTCTCTACTTTTTACTAAATTTTCAATATATTATTTTTAATACTCTCCAATCTATTTTCTTCTGTAATTTAATCCATTCTGCTATTATTTTAATATTTTTAATCAGTTTCATGCTGTATAGCACATTTTGTTTCCCTGTGTTTCTCCTCCTTGTTAGTTGATATTTCTAATTAATTAGTGAATGAAGAATGGTAGTTTGGAAAAAAAAAGTTTTCATTACTGGAGATTTAAGGGAAAATAAAAGATGCTCAAAACCATCTGATCAGTTGAATGACCCATAAAGAGTGGATTTCACTACTTAATTTCTTTTATCTAGGAAAAGAAAAAGTAAAAGGAGTATGATAACATATTTAAAGAAAGAATCAGAAAAACTGTATTTGAGGGGTTCAGAGAATACTCATAGAATCGTAGAATGGTTTGGGTTGGAAGGAACCTCAAAGATCATCCAGTTCCAACCCCCTGACATGGGCAGGGACACCTTCCACTAGACCAGGTTGCTCAGAGCCCCATCCAGTCTGGCCTTGGACACCTCCAGGGATGAAGCATCCACAGCTCCTCTGGGCAGCCTAGTTCAGTGCCTCATCACCCTCCCAGCAAATAATTTTTCCCAATATCTAATTTAAACCTACTCTCAATCTGAAACCATTCCTCCTTGTCCTATCACTCTCGTAAAAATTCTCTCTCCATTTTTCTTGTCAGCTTCTTCAGGTGCTGGAAGGCCAAAATTTGGTCACCCCAAAACCTTCTCTTTTTCAGGCTGAACAATCCCAATTCTCTCAGCCTTCCTCCCAGCAGAGGTGCTCTGATCATCTTGGTGGCCTTCTTTGGACTGGTTCCAAGTTTGATATCATTACTGTGATGGGGACCCCAGAGCTGACTGCAATACTCGATTTTGTCACTGTAATTTCCTCATCCATAAATCCACCTTAAAGGTTAGAGGATGTGTGCAGTAATCTTGGAAGGGTGGAAGGTACTGTTCAACAAGAAGGAAGGGTGGGAGGAGGGAACTTTTAAATTTTCATTCTTCCAAAGCAGAGTGCTTCATGACACCAGCAAACATCCCCTAAAATTTTCTTTTATTTCTTTCAAATATTTCTCTTGAGTCGCCTGGCAGTCTAATGTCTTTTGTGTGTTAGTCTGAAGACAATTTAGATAAGGGTGGGGAGATTCTGAAGTATGAGAGAGTAGGTCTATAACATTTCTTTTGAGTATTAGTAGATAGGTGGAGGAAAAGTTGGCACTTACTCTTCGAAAGAATTTTCTTCTATTCCCTGTTTCATAAAAAAAAGGAAGCATTTAGAACTCAAGTTCCTCAAGCTGGGAATGGAAATAACCGTGACACTTACTGAAAAATTGAAAGTTGCACTAAGAATTGGTAGAGGATTCAAAAGAAGGCTTGGACAAAAGACTGAAGGAAAATGGATAGACCAAATCCACATGTACTGATGACTTACTTATAATTTATTTTACCCTTGGAAGTTAGATTTGTATGATTAATAGTAATAAAGTTTTTGCCCAATGTCTTAATGCCTTCAATAAATTTACTAATTTTTTAAAGAAGATCAAATTTCTCTAATGACTAAACTGAGAGAATAGGGACAATTTGGCTGAGATGAGCGCAAGTATTTTTTTGGACCTGGACCATGAGGACATAGTGTTGCAAAGGTAGCTCCCTGCCCACTTTCTGAACCCAAATCAGTGCCACATCCTCATAAACTATAGATCTCACACATCCAGTTTGTTTCTCTCTCATACTCAGAGAGACAAGGTATGAAGTATGGATTACACAAAGCCAGAATCTCCTCAGTTAACTCATTTGGCTTCTTCCCCAATATTTTTTGATGTTTCAGTGGAACAAATGGGATGTTTTGGCCTGCACAGCAGTCAACAGAAAACATTTGTTTGAATTCTAATTTTGGCAAACATTGCTATCAAAGTGGCTTGGGGATATAAATGATGTCTGGTAAAACCAGCTCTATTTTGTTAGGGTCACCTCCAATGGTGGTAATTGAGCCAGCTCCATTTAATAACTGTTTAATTCTCTTCCCCTTTAGTGTCACATTGAATCAAAAGTTCTCATTTTTATTTTCTTTATGCTTTATTTCAAAGCTAAATGGACTGTACATATTACTCGTCTTAATCCTTCATGGAACTAGTGCAAATTGACATTTTCCACATCCCAGGGTAAGACAAAGATTAATTAAAACCTCATGCTGGCCCATTATCCTCCTGTATTAATTTTGTTTCTAATTCCCATGAATTTTTAGCTAAATTTAAAATTATGCCTTTTCCAAATATGAATAAATCCGAGCATCAGACTCTCAAAAAAGAGAAAAACCCTCAGGAGACACCCATGCATTGGCAATATGCATGACCAAATGATGATAGGAAATTTCCCAAGACATCCAGTTCTCTAGCAAATCCCTGGCCAGTTTTGCAGAGTTCAGATAAATAGAGATGAATACCCAAACTTCTAATTGCTCATCCAATTAAACACAGTGAATCATAGTCATATTCACCTTAAAGAATTACCAGGAAGAAAAAGGCAGTGGAGTTGTGGGGAAAGCTGAATGGGAAATCACTCTTATGGCTCCCTGGTTTCCACATATTACAATTTCATCTCATATGGAAAGACAGTATATTATTTATTTGTGTGTGTGTTTTCGTGTGTCTTCTCAATGATAACAAACACACCAGTAAAAGAAGATAATTTGGAATGAAGATTTTCACAATAAGGGTGCTCTTTCTTGAGGATAATTAAGGAGGTAGGAAAAGATGATGAAGAAATTTGGCTGTTGCCACACTGGACTTCTACCACTTTCAGTATTGGCCATAACTCTGAGAAAACCTATTTTGATTGGTAATAATTAATAAATAGAAAAATTAGGCAGCCTAAAAATATCAGAAAAAAAAAGATGCAAGTAAATAAATTATCTGTGATACTCTGGAGGTTGAATTGTAAGTATATTCAATTTAGAATTGCTAGGAGTTTGAAGAACTACACACAAAATATATTTTCCTTATGTTTTCCTTCAAGCACCTGACTGTACTACAGAAATCTTTGCTTCCACTTTTTGTAGGGTTTTGTATGTTCTAAAATACTCAAGAGACACTCAGAGGCACCATCCCACCACCTCTTAAATCCTACCTGATATAAAATCCCTACTAGAGATGTGGAGATGTCTTCAATCCTGATTAGGGTCCAACAAGCCCCATCCTGTGGGGGGACTCTATGTCACCCACTTCTCTAGAAACTCTGGGCAGATGGAGAAAATACAGATGTGAAAATTGTGATGAGGGTGGCATAGAGCTGGGAAGGGCACAGGTCAGGTTCTTTCCGTCCACATTGCAGGGAGAGACAGGTGCTGCTCATGGGGAAGGAAACCATGGGCCAAACAGAGAGAGTTTTACACTTTACACACTAAAAGTTTTACACTTTTCCACCTTTCTTTTTTTTTTTTAAATCTGTTTAACTTCTTACTCCCCATCACGATTTTCACCTGGTCTATTGCTTTCTATAGCCACAGACTACTGGCATGTTTTCTCTTTGGACTCACATTGCATAGGAGGAACACAAAACAGGATCTTTGTTCCAAAGAGGAAAGTACAAACCAGTACACCCCCTTGTAACCTGTCACAAAAGCAGAGTTCACCTTGCCCACATGTTCATACCATGTCCAGTTGCAGGAGACAATGTCAGCTTTATTATTCCTCAGTAAATATCCAGAACATATTTATGAAAATCCAGAGGCATCTATAATTTGTTATAATTTTTTTAGTTTTTTTTTTATCAAAGGTTATTCATTCACAGAGTCTTTTCCCATAACTCTTACTGTCCTTCTGTATTAGTCTTTTGTTTGTGTGATTTGTCATAGCATTACCACAATATGCTGTTATTAAAAGCTAAAAAAGTTATAATTAGTTGAGAATGGAAAATAGAAGACATAATCTTCTGTTGTAAAACTATGTGATGAACTGGATTGAATAATACAATTATACAAGATTTCCTGCCATGTAATTATACTCCCCTGAAAACAGTCAATTTATACATCAATTTGAAATGTTTTAAACAGTGAATAACTGCTTCAAAATGCATTTTTATTATTAAAAACCTCTGTAAGAGAAAAGTCAGAAAGTCAGGAGTAGGAAAAAGTTATATAAGTTATTTAATACAATTATTTAATACTATTTTTAATATATTTGCTACACCTTTCTAATTTATACAATATTTTCTTGTCGCTATGCTAGGTAGTACATAGAAGGAGAACACATAATTCATTTTGTTACACATCAAGCCCCCTTATTCTTGCTTTAATTCTACTCTATTCTTCACAGCACATCACCACTGCCTTATTGGGTTTTTTCCCTAGAAGTTAGTGAAACAGTGTCATTACACCTTTCCAATTCAGAAGTCCCTACTGTCTCTTTCTCTCCCATTTTCTTAAAAAAAAAAAAAAAAAGGTGTTAGGCAAAGGTATTTTTTGTTTAAGTTGTTGTTAATACTGTATGGTTTCTAATATGAAGGATATGGTCCAATAGCCCATTTCCAACCTGGAATGAAAAATTTCAGGCTGTCTTCAAGTTCTACTGGGAGACCCTGGAGAACCAGGGTCAGTAATAATTCCCTGCCCTGCACATTCTGACACTCAATTCCACCCACCTGCACAGTAGGACACGTGACTGGGGCTGCATGTGGGATCAAAGGTTTTTTTCTGTGCATGGACACACCGTTTCTTGAAGAAATTAGTTGGAAATTCAGTGATGCTGGAAAACCTACTGTCTTTCCGTGCAGCGTGGTAGGAACTTGTGTGCCACAGGGGAAAAAGAGAAGGAATTGCAGGAATAAAAATGCACACGGCATCAGGAACACTGTAAATGACAAATGTAGCTTCAGGGAAACAAAAAAAAACCATCAAAAGATCCCCAAACCAAAACCACAAAATCCCCATAGATTTCTCAAAACATTTTTCCCTTTCTGTACAGAAATCTCTACTTTTCAATTTTAATCTATTTCTTGAATAAATAAACTGCTTTTCTTGTTAATGCCTTCGTAACTAATTTCTTTCCTTTGTAGCAATTATTCATCTGTATAAAATTTTAGAAAATGATGATAAAGAAAAGCAATGTCACTCGGGTGATGATGCTTTGAATAAAAATGTATTGGCAAAGAACACCACTGGTAAAATTAAAAGCACTGCTATTAATCAGCTGACCTGGCTGTTATTAACTCCAAGTCACTTGTGAACTGGATAATCTCAGCAATTATTAAAGCATGAATGTGAATTTAGCTAATGCCCTCGTCCTCCACATCATTATCTTAGGCATAATCACCCTTTGGTCCTTGGATGTCTTTTTCATCTGAGAGCAGAAAATCTCATCGTGCTGTTTTCTTTAATGACAGGAATACAAGGCAAAATTCCCTGCTAACACAGACCCTATGTTTTGCAGTATTCTTCTGCCATATTTGGAGGGGTTTTATGCCATTAATGAAAAAAAGAAAATAAAAATATAAACAATGTATTTTGCAGTAGCACTTTTGCACTGAAATATTTTAGATCTAAACTAGACTTGTAAGTGCCTCATGTAAGCTGTGGCAAAAGAAGACTTTGCAAAGACAGATTTATTACATCAGGGAAGATGTCAAAGGCAGGTTGGATAAATTGACCTCTCCCAGTGCCTGCCTCTTTTCAGTGACTGCAGAAGGTTCCATGAGAAGAAAAAGCTCGATATCTGTGCTGGATGTTAAACCTCTCCCAGTTTGCAGAATGGGCTGAGTGAAGAGGCAAACACTGTGCTCTCATCCCCGGCAGTGATGCATTGTGCAAGCTGGACAAGGAACTCTGCAGGCATCTCCTTTGTGCCCCTGGGGCCTTGGTTTGTGAGATTTTCATGGGAGTGACTCCTCAACTGTGTCTTAGTTCCTTTTATCACCATAAGAATAATATCCATTACAGAATTTGGGCTGTTCTGCTCTCCAGAAGCATCCTTTCTTAACCAATTAATGTTTCCTAGAATCCTACAAGATAAGATAAAAAAGGAGCTGACACAACTGTAGATACACAAGTAATGCCTTGTAATTAAATTTTTTAATTATTCATATCTACATACATAAGTGTAATGGCTGCTTGTATGTGTGTGTGTGTTGTTACTGCGACTGTACAAGCTGTGCATAAAAGAGAAATTAAATTTCTTCTAAATTCTGTGTTAGGAATTAATCAAAGTGTAATATATGTGTTCCCATGTTGCTGAATAAGGGAAGGGAAGGGAAGGGAAGGGAAGGGAAGGGAAGGGAAGGGAAGGGA
>JAWWEX010000125.1:146374370-146388220 GCA_035583215.1 Arremon brunneinucha | reverse complement strand
AGTATTGTGGCGGGGCGTCGGCCGACCCCTTCGAGCTAGCCGGATACTCAGGCCACCTGCGCACACCGCCGCACCTAGCAATAAATTCTACTGGTAATCATTATTCAGGCTTAAAACCATACAGTTTTGTTCTGGGCCTGCGATTTAAAGAGCCACTTGAGTTCTAATTTTGTCTTGTATGATAGTACTGCAATCAGGTCCTGGTGAGGCAATTTCATTTTAATTGATCAGCATTATTACTAATAATAATAGATTTATGCAGTTTGGTTTTTAATGAGGCACAAATCAGATAGTTATTCTGTGCAATATAACTTCTAGTCCCTGGATAGCTGCCTTTCATTTCAAAATTATGGAGAAGAAAATCCTAAATTCTTCTCTATTAAGTTTTCTTCTGTTCATTAACAGTTTATTTGTTCATTTTAAGAAGAATACATTTTAGATTTTATTCCTTCTTTTCTTACCATTGTGATAAAGACTTAACATTATGATCATACTTTGAAAATAATATTACCTATTTGTTTCTAGTTGCTAATGTATTTTACGTATTTGATTCTAGTTGCTAATATATTTCTGAACTATTAATTTTAATAGAGGTTATTAGTGCCAAAAATAACTATCTGGGGGAAAACCTGAAAATAATTGTTGATCGGATGCCATGGAAGTGGTAAAAATCTGAAACAATCCTTTTTCTAAAAGGTCATGGTATTTGACATTTACTTTTAATCAGAAATAGGTGAAAAGTAAACAACAATAAGCAGGAAATTTGACGTGATTTTTAAAAAAAATATCACGTGAAATAGTTCTGAAAAGGTATTGGGTATTCATGTAGTCAGTTGTAAGGGAATAGGGTATTCCCCTGCACCCAGGAGGATCAATACTACTTAAACCATACCATTTGAAGCTTAATTTAACTTTTCTTTTAATTCATGGTTGACTTTGGATGCAGACATATACTTTAATGATGAGAAGTTAGGGATAATCCCAATTTAAAACTAAAAAAACCCCAATGTTCCAATTTAATTATCTCAAATTGCTTCAAGACACTGAAACTATTTTGCTCACTTAAAAAAAAAAAAAAAGAAAAAAAGAGCTTATGTTTTCTACATATCTATGAGAAGAGTATGTTTTGCCATAATAACATTTTTTTATGATGATGAAAATAAATCTCCAGACATTATTTCTGAAATTTCACTAATTGACTTTAATTATCTGTGTGCTTTGAGTGGGACGTTTTTTGTCTTTTTTAATAGCCATTTAAAATTTTAGACAAAAAAACAATGACAAAAAAAAGATTAAACAGAGAAGGTAAGCTTCAAATTCCTCAAGAATATAACTTGCTATTGTCTCTGCTTGTGTTCCAAAATAGGAAAAGCCATTGCCATTCCCTTCCTCAGGACTGTTGGAGCCTGCTGGAAAGGTCACTTTGTCATTGTGCCACAGGCCCATATCCCTCTTCCTTTTCTGAGGGATGCTTCAGGTCATTCAGGTCTATGAAAACATCTGCCCAGGTTGTCATTTATCCCTCTCCCAAATTAGGCCTTTTGGGAGATATATTTACAAAACACCCCATTATTAACACCCCTGCAATGGTCAGCTCTAAAGCTCTGAGTCTATACACAAACTCCATTTTTTTCCTTTCACCAAAAAAAATTTCTCAAAAATTGCACTTCTTTATTTTATTAATGTTTAAAACTAAAGCACTTCCCATTTGGTATTGTTCTTGTATGCATATATCACATTGAGCAGAGAGGGTTGAATGAGCAGAGAGGGTTTAGTATTTAGAAGAAAGCAAACCAAAATTTCATGTTTCCATGTGCAGATGTGCAGAGTGATGCCTCTTTGGCCCTTCAGCTAAACTTTATTTTTAGTTGTATTAGGACCTCAGCAATGTAGCCACATAAACAGTGATGCTAAACCTTCCTAAAACAAACAGCTGGAAACACAAACCAAAGAAAGATAAAGAACGACTGGGGAACGATGACTGAACATTAGGTTTTCTCTTTAAATGAGCTGTTGATATTTTGCATGAAGATGGTTAAACCTACATTTATCCAGGAACTTCACATAGATTCCTGTGAACTGTCAGGGTGGTCAATCCAGGCATATCTGCTTACCGCTGACAAGCTCTTCTGCTCCCCTTGATACCTGTCAGTTCCTCTACTGACTTTCCACTCCATTCTCTGCCCTGATTTTTACAACACAAGCCCTTCAGAAAAATGGCAACTTCTGATGATGCATCTGCTGGGAGCACCATGTAATGTATCAGTTTATAACATTCATAGCAGTAGATATACAATGAACTGACCAGCAAACAACATGACTTAGGAAGGCAGCAATTAAAGATGAAAATGAATATCTGCTTTATGATTGTCACAGAGAAATGGACTGAATTTTCAAAGTTAATGAATTTTTCTGGCTTTAGTAAAATCTTAAAATGTACAGACCACAAATTATTTCTATTGCTCTTAAAAAAAAAAAAAAATAAAAAAACCAACAACTGTTTGCATGTGGTTTGCTAAATATAATGTTCTTTGCTGCTGATGCAATAACATATTTTTATATTTGTTTATTTCAGGTTTATTTATACTAACAAATAGGGGGGGTTGTGTAATTTTTTGACTGGGATGGCTCAGCAGAGATGTAACATCTGCCTGCTCAATGAAATCTTGCATTTCACCCAATTCCCCCCTAGGTTGACGAGAAGATAAAAATCTAAAATTGATAAATACTAACCACTTTTTCTGTGTCTGAGAAATTAATTTCCAAAGTTCATTGTAAGACTGCACAGCAATCAAGAGCACAGGCAAGCAGCAAAAATAATGTTGGTTTAGTGTATCATATTGGCAGCAACAACACTCACCTCTAACTGCTCTGCCTTGGATTTCACTTCAGAAATATGCAAATGCAAGGTTGTTAAAGTAACTGATCATAAAAATATGGGATCAGTAGAGGTGTTAACCTTGCTACCCTGGCTAAATTCCAGTTCAGGTAATTAAATTCCACCTACTTAAATTCCCTCATAGGTTTTATTTCTTCCCTTTCACATAAACTGTAGATATTTGGCTTCTAAACAGTGTGGCTTTGTTGTGTTTCAGTGTCTCACTGTGACATGTCTGTAAATAAAAACATTCATAGTGTTTTGTCCACATGGATATCTTTCTTTATTCATAATAATTCTGACAAAGAAATCTTGGTATGGCCACTTGTGGCAACTTAAATTTCCTCTTGATTTTAAAAGAAGAAAAAAACCCCTGTGATATGAGTTTTCCTTCTCAATAGATATAGAAAATAATTTTTTATAGTTTTTCTGTGCGAGGAAACAAATATAGGAATGCATTAATACCCATCCTAACCACCAGGGGTCAGTTTTAGGATTCAGAATGTATGAATCTGGTGCTGGTTTGATACAGATATAGAAAAAAAAAGAGGTTTGTGGTGTTGTCTCTAAGCCAGTTTTGTGAACTGGATGGGAAGACTCTAACAATTTGAAGCCAAGGGGGAATAGCTTATTATCTCTTCCATAACTGCATTGATAAGAGGAGGATTTACCTTGTAATTATGTCTGGCTGCAGATAAAAGTCTATTTTAATATTCTTTCTCCCAACTCTATTCTTAAGAAATTCTCATCATAGATAAAGAAGCATTGATCTCTTAATTTTTGTGAAGCTGGTAAAATAACTCCAAGATTGTGGGTCCAATTCCCATACAGGCCAATCATTTAACAGTTGGACTTGATGGTCCTTGTGGGTCCCTTCCAATTCAAAATATCTGTGATTCTAATGAAGAGTAATTTAAAGGTATTAAATCCAGGGGAAAATAGATCATAGATTGATCATTTAGTCTTTTATCTATTTGAAAATCCATTCCTTCTGCTCCTGGAAGAGGCATAAGAATTATGTTGGTGCCACCATCTTCAATGGCTGATCCTCAGCCCCTGGATAGTGTGGATCATGAGGCCCCAGACACGCTAAAGATTTAAGTTTCATTTTACACATTAAGGACCAAATTCATTGCACCTTACTGCAAGTGTTGACTTGAATGCTGATTTCAGGATTTTAGAGAATTTTATCAATTAAAAAAAAGCTGGAACTGCAGAGACAAAATCAATTTCTAGTGAAAAGTATGACTCTTGAAATAACTGTACTTCTGCACTGGTAAAGAGATACTAATGAATTCAATACTTTACATAGGTCAATGTCTAGTGACTGTAAGGAGATATCTGAGTCCTCACCTGCAAACAAAAGTTGTGGATACTTAAGTACCTCCATTTAAAAAATGGCTTATGTGAATTGGAGGATTTTTTCTGCACAATGGCAATACATTGAAGCTCTATTTGTGAAATACCTTTGCTTTCAAAAGTGCCAGCAGAATCCAGTGACTGAAACTGAAAAGATGATTTCAATTTGCAACAAAATTTGGGAAATTTTGGTTGTTTAAAACTCAGTGGCAATCCCTCCTGGGAAGCTGCTTAGCCTTGGATCATGTTCTTTGACCTGAAAGTTAAATTGACATTTGCATTTCTACCTGCAGTGAAGCTTAGACCAGTTCCTGTCAAATTCAGGCCCTTTTTAGTGCTACTATAGCCATGAAAAAGAGCTTTAAGTCTATTAGGCTCCCCAGCTTGTAAACTAAACCCCATGCTGAGGTCTTTGCAGATTCAGAGTCTATTAATTGTATTACCAGTCTCATTTTGTCTATGCAAATAATATTACTGTCAGGTTCTACTGTTTATGCATCCAAACCCAAGGGTAATTGTATGAACTTTCCTTTCATTTCCATCATGTTCATTGTATGAACTTTCATTTCCATCATGTTCATGTGGCAGTTCATTCTCCTTTATTTTTGCCATAGAGACAAAAATACAGTAAAATGAGGCTTGAAGTTTTCAGCTTGAGCAAAGTTGTAATAAAACCTATTTTCTGTGCCTTCACTTTTATTTACCAAGGCCATCAAATTTGTTATTGCTAGTAGATATTTTACAGTTGACATACTTAATCCCTGGACCTCCTAATTCCAACAAAATCAACTTTTCACATAATAATATAGAATTGCAATAAATGTGAGAACTAATTGGCTTGAAAGAGTGCATTAGGAGTGTACCATCAGGTCATTAATCGGTGTCTGAGTTCCTACAAATTCAAAAAATAGTCTGCTGACTAGTAAACCACATATGAATAATAAAAAGATTGGAGACTGGGCTATTAAGATAAAACTATCATCTCCTTCTCATCCTGACATTTAAGGAATATGTCAAAAATTAAAAATTTCCTTGTACCCATGATATACTTATTCCATCAGGACTATCTTAGAATCTCACACTGTTGACACTTTTGTGATTATGCCTGCCCTTTGTAGGAAAAAGCTTCCTGTTTAATATTCTGATCACTTTGGAGCAAAATAAGCCTCTGTGGCATATAAAGAGTACCCTGCCCTTTATTACTGGATTGGTTTTTTTGGGTTTTTTTTTCTATTTTCAGTTCGTATTTATTGAATTTTTGATAATCATTACTTGCATACTTACAGGAGTACACAATTTTTCTATTTATGTTTTTTTCTTTATTTGAGTTATTAAACATAAATGGTCCAACAACCTTTGCTAAGAAGGAGATAGATAAATTTATGTTATGCTGCATACTGTGTAAAATAAACATTAATTTCTAAACTTGCTCCTTCCTTAAAACTTCTGTAGTCAGAAATCCACAACATCTTGCCTTTTTATGGGAAGTTATTTTGTATGTTTAAAAAAATTCAGATATGAGTATTCAAGATGCTTCAATGCATTTTTTTTCTTAATTTCCTCACCAGAATTCTTCAAATTTTTTTTACCAAAAACTGCATGATGATACATTTTTTAAAATAAATTTCTGTATTTTGTGTTATTTCTATAGAACTGCATTGAATAGTAAGTGAAAACTGGAATTTAACATATGTTTTGTTATCTTCCTGTGTGTTCCAAGTTCACAGAGGATTTTGTACTTGGAAGGGTAGTTATACTGGCTTCCAGTTTTAAGGTCATATTGTGCTTGGAGGAGGTTTTAATCCTGATGCCTGTAAATTCACAGAGTCATGGAATGGCTTGGGTTGGAAAGGACCTTCAAACCATCTTGTTCCAACCCCTTGTCATGGGCAGGGACACCCTCCACTAGACCAGGTTGCTCCAACCTGCCCTTGAGCACCTCCAGGTGAGGGCGTCCAGAACTCTGGGCAACCTGTGCCAGCACCTCACCATCCTCAAAGAAAGAATTTTATTCTAATACATAATCTACACCTACTAAGTTTTAATGCAAAGGATGTAAGCAGCCAGAGCAAATAAAAAAGTGTTGAAATGAGATTTTTAAGGCTGTAAACTAGCTATAAACCAACTGTGTCTACTTCTGTGTGACAGCATGGGGATGCTCCCAGGTTTCTATATCCAGCAAGCAGAGACAAATGCTGGATGTGTATCATCCATTCTTACTCCTTAGTTTTCATAGAAATTAAAGCACCTCTTTACCTGAAGGTAGGAGAGACGGTATTTTGTAAAGTCTGGCAGATGGCCAGATGGGAAAATATGGTGGCAGGATGCTGGAAAATACACTTTTAAAACTACAAATGTAATTCAGGAGACTAAGGAGGTGAAACTGGACACCACAGCTGATTGCCAGGGCATTAGGTCCTCAAGGAGATGGTTGATCAAATGTCATTATTTTAGCCTCTAAAATAGCTGTTTAAATGGTTTTGATGAGTCACAAATAATAACATAATAGATACCAATTCTTTTGTTAATAAGCACTGGCCTCTGAAAGGACCATCCAGTTCTTTCAGCACTGTTGCAAAACAATGTATTTTCCTGTTATAACCTATAACCATCCTCAGAAAATTGCTACTATTTTGTCCTACTGTGATAGCACCAACAGTAGACTAATAATTGGCATGATAAATAATAAGGCACTGTCTGAGAGCTCAGTTTAAGGCTTGGGATGTGTCAGGGGGGTAGGAAAAAACATAGCACCAGTTGTTATGTAAAACACATATTAGTTATATTTACTGACTTTCTTCTCACCTTTTCTTGTTTGTACCTTCTGGTACTGCAGCTAGAATGATCATTGGGAAAGATTTGAGGGAAAAGAAAGCAGTAGTTTTATAGAAAGTGGATCTTCTTTGACTATGTTGGAAATAAGTTCTTAAAGAGTAAGATTTATGAAATAAAAATTTCTAAAAGATTTGTAGAGGAGAGATTTCAGGGACTTTTTTGGGAGGGTTAGGGGGAATTAGTGCCTTGAAATTAGCAGGATGCAATCAAAAGGAAAAAGAGCAGTCATTTTTAATGTATATACCAAAGAGGTACTTATTTCCACAGCACATTTATTTTAGAAGATGGTGAAAATACTCACAACTTTAGCACTAATCAACAGTTTTGGAATGTAAGTTTGCAAAAGAGTGCAGCTTAGAGGTAAAACAAATGCAGAGAAAATAAAATCAGACAAGATTTTAGGGCAAGATAAAAGGGGACAAACAGATGTTAAACCATAACTCCAGGCAGTGACCAAGCCCCTCACAGCTGCTCACTCACTCTCCTGGTTGAGATGGGGAATAAAATCAGAAGGGCAAAAGTGAGAAAACTTGTGGGTTGAGATAGGGACAGTTTAACTGGTGAAGCAAAATTCAAGCACACAAGCAAAGCTAAACAAGGAATTCATTCACCCTTCCCATGTCTGGGCAGGTGTTCAGCCATGTCCAGGACAGCAGGGCCCCATCACATGATATGGTGGCATGGGAAAACAAAGAACATCACCCAAATATCTCCCCTTTCTCCTCCCCTCCCCCTACATGCTGAGCATGACTCCATATGGTCTGGAATATTCCTTAGGTCAGTTGGGGTCAGCTGTCCTGGCTGTGTCCACTCCCAACTCCTTGTTCCCCCCAGCCTCCTCACTCCACACCTCAACTCTGTGTGAGCTCTGATCAGCAGTAATGAAAACATCCCTGTTATCAACACTGTTTTGGTCACAAACACAAAACATAGCCCCATACTAAATACTGAAAAGAAAATTAACTCTAGCCCAGTCAAAACCAGCACAACAGGGAAATATGCTAAAATCTTTAAAAATAACATGAATTGTTATAAATCCTCAAGGACTGGTGTTTGATTCACAGATATTGGTACCTTTTTGGTAAGACAGTGTCACTCCATCAGTTTTTGTTGGACATTCAAGTACTCACTTCACTTTGAAAGGGACAAATTTAGTAAAAAAAATTAGATTTTTTTAAATTCTTATTCTTATTTTTAAATATTAGTCCTAGGATTTTTTCATCACAGATTTTATCCAACCAGAAAATCTAGGTCTGGAGAAGAAAAGCACTAATTCAGATACTTGTATGTTTTGAATCTGGTCTTTCCTAGAATCAAGTGGGTTATTAATGTTGGCACTTGAGTCTTCCTTTATAATCAACATATCTTGAAAGAGAGGAGAGGACTTACACTTATGTCAGAAAGTAAATGAGAGAGGAGTTCATCTCTGATCAGTAGCTTTGTAAAGTACATATGGAATTGACAATAACAGAAAGATAGACTTAGAGGTTTAGTAGATGGTGTGTATTAGACTGTAGCGCTGGTTTTGCATTGGAGCCACCCACAGAAGTGATTTTTTCTGAGAGGAGCTGCTGAGAGCTTCCTCTGAGCCTAACAAAAACAATCACTGACTAGTTTTGAATGTTGACACTTTGTTAAACCACTAGAAAGCTGAACACGCCTCTATGAACACCCATGTTAAGAACAAAGAAACCCCAAGAAAAGCTCTTTCTCTCTCTTTTTTCTGGCCTTGAACAGGTAACAAGACTCAGCCCAGGCCAGGCCTGCGCCACCCTGGCCCACATGGCCCAGCATGGGAGGCAGGCCGGGCCCCAGAGGCTGCCGTGCAGGAGGAGGGGAGGCCATCAGCCACCGTATCCTAGCCTGGCTGCTGACATCCTGGCCATTTCCCCAGCAAGGCCACCAGAAAAACCCCAGAGGTGGCCCTGCAGCTCACACAGAGAGTGGCCCTGTGGCTGGGATTGAATGCAGCAGGGGATACAGACCGGCCATGTGGCCAATGCTGACACAGCCCCCTTGTGGCGTGTGGCCTGGAAATCCATCACTGTGACTGCTTTGGCCGCTGCGCGGCAGGGATAATGTGACCATCTGCAGGCTCCAGGTAAGATATTAACTCTTTCAGTGCATAGATAAGACCTGCAGACCTTCAATCCTCTTTTGGGTAAGAGAAAAGGACAGAGTGAAGACATGTAGAGAACAACATAAGACCTGAAGGTCAGTAAGAAGTCAAGTCGCAGCTGGGAGGGTTGAGGAGATACCTCAAGTCCTGGGCTGAAATCCTCTTGTAAGGCTATGGAGAAAATATAATTGATACATCAGGCTCTTTTTTCCTGTAACTCATTGAAAGTATGGGGAGATCAAGTGTTCAAATTGTAGATATGAGCAAAGACATCTATGCTTCAAGCAGATGAAGAAGAAAAAAAGAATCAAGCAGATGAAGAAGAAAGAAAAGAATCAAGCAGATGTTGAGGTAACTGTGATCCCATGAGAAGTTTGAACAGAGAAAGAGAGGAGTGATGAAGACCCTTTGCCCTCAGGGAATGAAGAGGAAGGCCTCTGTTCCTAGAAATGATCTCAGAGATAGATAAAGAGAACATTTGCTCTTGAACAGCTCATCCTTAAAATAATACCCCATAAGTTGACATGGCTCATAAGCACAGCTGTGGAAAAAGCTGTAAAAGATGGGAAGGACTTAGTGATTGCAGATTCCCAGGTGCCTGTTTTTCATGGAAATTAAAACGCACAAGATAACTGCTTTCTTATTATTCTTTCTTTTCGTTATTGTAAATAAAGTTTTCTTTATACCCTTTTAAAGTCTTGAGCCTGCTTTGCCTTCCTCCTAATCCTATCTCACAGCAGGAAAGGAGTAAGAATATTCTACTGGGTGCACTGGTGTTTGGCCAGCACTAGAACCCACCACAACTGTGGATTACTTTCTCCTAACCCCGAATCTATTTTTCAGCTATAAAATTTTGTAGAGTGAGGCAGGTCATCCATCATTGAAATGCTCATCAGACATGAAACAATTAGAGAGTGACTGTTGTCCTGAAATAATGAGGCAGTGATTGTATGCTTCTGTAGCTGAATAATGAAATAGAAAAGAAAGAAAAGTGTGTAAAGAGAAAAGGAAACATTTCCTAGCACCTCTCAGAGCTAGATTCTGGGTTATGAGCAGCTATATTAGAAAAGAAAAAGACTGTCTTCATGTCACTGTAATGTTGCTTCCTTGACCTTAATGTAATGGGGAACCTATTCTTCTAAAGTATTTCTCAATATTGCATTGTGTTTTAGTTCTGAAATGCAAATCTGTAGTGACAACTGTGTGCAATTCAAACTTGAGCATAAAGAGATTCATGTGGTTTCACGTATATTGGAGCCAGTGTTCCGGAAACAGGAGTTATCCTCATTCTCTTTAAAATTCTCTTTCAGATAGTGTTGTACTCTGACTTTCATAAAAATAACCTAATTATTTCATGTGGAGGATCTGAGAACACTACCTGTGACAGTTATAAACTCTGTATCATTGTTTCCTTTGTTTTCACTCTCTGTCTTCTGCTTGCTTTGTCCTCAATAATTTTTTTTTTTTTAAACATAGGTATTCTAGTATCATGTGGACAAAAGTCTTATGAATAAGAGTGTAGATATTTTTTGTTTGAAAATTCCTTGCTTCCTTCAAGTATTAAAACAGTTCTGAGACCTTCAATATTAATAAGATTCTCCTAAAAATGTCAGCATTTCGCCAGCACGAATGATTATGCCAGATGTTTTAATGTAAATGGCTTGAAAATAAGGGGAACTATTTATTAGAGGAGATGGATGTTAAAATAACTAGTTTTAGAATTAAATAAGGGTGACTGTTATGTGTTATGACTCAAAATTACTGACTAAAGTAAAAGACTTGAGTAAGCAGACTGGAAGCTCAAATTCATGGGAAGAATGGTGCTAGTTGCACTGATATGAATTTAACTTCCTCTGACATAAGTACAAGCACATTGCATTTCTCTGTATTCTCTACACAATGCTTACAATAACATGTTGAAGCTTTATTATTTCTAAATAAAACTGTAACAACAGCATGATTTTGCTCCTGTTAAAAGTGAATCAACTTGTAAGCAAATGTCCTTGCTTTTCTACCTTGTCTGGTCATTGACTGATAGTGCCTTGATGGAAACATGTTCAAACCACTCACCTGTGATTTCATTACAGGAAGAAACTTTCTCTTATGTGAGAATAAACATATGAAACTAAACCTGCAGAACCAAGCACAGATGATTCAGTATTTGACCTCTAATTAGGTTTTATGGTGTGATTGTGTCCAACCCACCACAGAACCTCTGGATATCAGACTGGAGATATTCAGTCTTCCACAAATCTTTGGGAAAGTATCATCTTATGAATCAGTATTTAAAAAGGTGATTTTTTTTTTTTACTTCATTTAAAGGAAAAAGAAAAATAAGAGATGTTTCCTTGTTGTGAATTCTGGGTGGTGAAGATACTTGCAGGGAAGGACACACTGCAGACATATGGAGTTTTTAAAGAGAAACAGAAATGCCTATTCTAAGGTTGTGGATTCAACTTTCAAGGTCTTGACCCTGATAATAGAAAAATGCTGTGATTTTTTTTTTTGTTTGTTTTGTTTTGTTTCCTCTATTTTGCACTGTTACAGACACTTTTTTTTAATGGACTCTGGGAGCTTTGCCCCCAGTCACACCTCCTGCCAGCTGGTAAAAAGCTTGTTCCTGTTGGAAAGATTTACTGCCTTAGCTCTCTGGTGGGTGGTAGCTGCATGTGCATTAGTGTGTTATCTACACAAAATAAAGGCAGTGATAATTGCAGCACAGCATTAAGGCATTGATGTTGTTAACACTTCTCATTTACTGTGTACTCTGATTCTGCATTAAGTCTTCATGCATAGGGCTCTGGTTGACTTCTTCCTAAGACTGGTGGGGCTTTGGCAATTGACCACAAGTTTGAGCTAAAGGTGATGAGCACCACCCCTGATGTTCACTGTGGGAAGAGGGATCCAGTGTGTGGCTTGTCTGTTGACCAGTTCCATCACTTATTTTTGCATCTTTTTCCTCTGCTGCACAAACAAGTTTTTTAACACTCTCATATCCCAAAGAGGCAATTATGTGACAGATCATCCATTTATGTAGAGGAGAGATTATATAAATGTTGTTTTTCTTATTCTTATCCTAATGTTCCATGGAAAAAAAGGAACATTCTGTTTGCTAGACTTCCTGGTCTCTCTCTCCAAGAGATTAAATAAATAGTTTGTAACTTTAGTGTCCTGAAATCTGTCTAAAAGAGAATAAACTGTGGCTTATTAAAGGATTAGCCTGTTTTTTATTTGCTTAATTTGGTAAAAAGGTGCACACTGTCTATTCCTACTTGGACTTTAGAACTACCTTCCCACATCACCTGACCGATAAGGTCCAACCTGTATCCCTGGGTCTCAGTCTGCCCAGGAAATATGATTGACAGCTAAGAACTTCCATCATTTTGAAGGGATCAGGATCACCACCAAATAGAGGGGCTCCTTTGTCCTTTGTTCTTGTCATATATTTTTATTTTTGCTTCTTTTTTTTCCTCTGCAAGTCTTTCATGAACATATTTAGTTCTGAAATAAATGTTTTAAGTAGCAAACTTAATTTATTTACATTTCCAAAATACAAACAACTTGAAAATATTTACCTAAAAGAAATTCTGGTTTCTTCTTTCAGAAGGCTTCTGGTAGCTCAGTTTCATTTCTAAAACCAGTGTGGAGAAGACTGCAGTAACTTTTGCAAGAAAGCCCAGGGTCCAAACCACCACCTTCTACTGAGCCAAAAAGAACCCTACAGCCCTTTTAATTTTGCATTTAAAAGTCTTGCTCTCGAAATAATACACTTTAATTCTTGTATGAGCACAAGTTCCATTCCTGCTGTTAACGTTTCAGAGATACTTTTTGCCATCTGAAAATGGTTCTTTGGGCTTCTGCTCAAAATTTCCTGTAGAACTGTCACCCAAGCTCTTCTAATATTGCAATGGTTATAAATATTGAGACAAAATTACAAACCATCCCTGGCTTGTTCCATTAGGACCATGTTAAGTGGATTTTAAAAAAAATCATTTTGAGGCTGCTTCTGGTTCAAGGCATCTTTAAGTTGATAATTGCTGCAACTGGGGGTGATATCTCTAGTGAAACTTAATGTTCTTGTGACTTTCCTGGGAGGTCTGATACTGATAATTGATGAAATAAAAACGTATAACCTAGGCTGACGAATAGTTCAAATTCCTTATAATTTAAATTATTGATAATTTTCTTTACTATTTGGAATTTTTATATAATAAAAATTATAATCTTATAGATTTTATGAATTCAAGTGATTATTACTCCTCCCCCCGCCATATGTTTCACAGCATCTTGCAGTATCAGCATTTCAATTAAAATTTTAAAAAGTATTTCTCTTAATTTTGAGTGGGAATTATTCAAAGTTGCATCAAGAGAGGTTCAGATTGATGTTAGGAAACAAGTCTTTGCTGATAGATCAAGTCAAATACTGGGACAGTCTTCCCAGAGAAGTGATGGATGCCTTTGGCTTGTCAGTGTTTAAGAGGAATTTGGACAAGGTGCTTAACACGAGTCATCTTTTGGTCAGCTCTGAATGGGTCAGTCAGTTGGTCTAGATGATTGGTTCACGTTCCTTGACAAAAAAATAGTCTCTTCTCTTCTCTTCTCTTCTCTTCTCTTCTCTTCTCTTCTCTTCTCTTCTCTTCTCTTCTCTTCTCTTCTCTT
>JAWWEX010000125.1:146348864-146374270 GCA_035583215.1 Arremon brunneinucha | reverse complement strand
CTTCTCTTCTCTTCTCTTCTCTTCTCTTCTCTTCTCTTCTCTTCTCTTCTCTTCTCTTCTCTTCTCTTCTCTTCTTTGGATTTTTTTTCCCCTTCAGCTTGAGTGTTGAGATACACTTAAACACATACAAAAGCAAAACATGTCAGGATGGTATTTCTGAAGAGTGTTAATTGCCATTTCAAGTGTTTTTTCAACCATTTTGAAAGAGTATATTCTGTTTCTGAAATGACACATTCTCAGGTAGAATAGCTTCTGCCTTTTGTTCAGTCTGAGTTTATGTGTTGATGACTAGAATGTTAATACAATAATTTACAGTTGCATTATCTTTATGGCTGTGTATTATAATAACCTAATGGAGCAGAAATGCATTGCAGATGGACAGATAAAGACTGCCTGTGAAAATTAGAGAGAGGGGAAGTGGAATGTCTTTGAGTAGAGAGTGTACTCCATTGGAAGGTAGATTGGTCCTGAATATTAATGTAAGTAGGGAGTGTTTTTAACCGTATTTCTTTCTATATTCTGTGCTTCACACATGACTTCGCAAAGATACATGTTAGGTTAAGACAGTATGACAGTTGTGAGTATAAATACAACGGAGAGTTTTCACTTATTAGTAGTTCACACAGACACAATTATTGATTCCCATTTTTCTTACATTCAGAAAGATTTTTCCCTTTTTTGTTTGGTTTTTTCTTCTTTTTGTTGTTGTTGGCTGGTTTTGGGGTATTTTTTTGTGCTTTGTTGTTGTTTGTTTACTTTCCCCAAAGTGTGCTGTTGGATTTCCGTCTTCTGCTAAGGAATCTACAAGAGAGGCAGGTGCAATCATGTCTGCCAGGATGATGCTGTAAGGACTGGACAAGGATTGCTGTCAGTTCTTGGAAGTACCATGTCAGGGAGAAAAGGAAGGGAACATGATCCAGGTTACAAGTGGCTTTAATAGACTAAATTGGGTTGGACAAAAGGAAAAAAAATGTTTTAATAGCTCTGTTAGAGTGGCAGCTGCAAATCTCTGATACATGATAAGGTAGTGGACTTGTTTTTTTCTCTACACAGAGACATGTCTCAAGACAATCTTTACAGGGTGGTAAGTGAAGAAAGACCCAGAAATTAAACAATTTCCACAAAATCAAAAATTTAGCAGAAAACACTTGTGATAGGCAAGACAGGACACATTTGATTTGTGATTTTATAGAAATCATATAGAAAAGAGAATTTAAGTGTCTGAATTTCTCTCTAGCATTCCACTAATTTATATCTCCATTAATTGCTATGTGTAGAAGGGTTGCTACATTTGTTTCCATCAAGTCATGATTTCCTAAGAATTCAATAACTTCTCAAAACTCCAAGCATGTTTCCTTATATTTATACCCACAGCAAAATCAAATAGTTGTGTAATATATTCACTCAAAAATTTCTTTTAATAAATATCCCATTGGACCTGTTTCACAGTCACCTTGAGAAGTTTATGGAATTCCCACTGACACTTTTTTTTAGCATTAAATATTAGTCCTTAATAACCAGCTATTGACTCCATCATCCCCTGGATTGTTCAGTCATTAAGGAAGGATAGCTGGTCATAGGAGATGCATGAGAAGATTTGATTGACTCATGGGCATTGAGAATGGGTCATTTAAAAGACAAAGAATCATGTGATGTGATATTCTTATCTAGGTCCAGTTGGAATAACTCACAATACTTCCTCTGACAGCTCAACAACATTAAGTTTCATATTGAGATGAGGAAAGTATTCACACAAATATTCTGAGTTAACTTATGGGAAAAAGAAGTTATTTTAATTTCTCTCTAAGTGATGTGTAGGGCACATTCCAGGGCTTGTATGTGGTTTAAAGGTAATCTTCAAAATAATTGGTTTGATAAATTTTCTGTTAGAGAAAACACTTGTCCTATTTTTATGAGCAAATATTTCAATAATTTTAGGAATAGGAAATTAATAAATGTCAAGTGAATTCCACTGCTGAAGTGCTGCCTTACAGAAAAATTAATAATTATAGGGAAGGGTTGTCTTTCCATTGGCCGATCTCAGCAATTACTGCTATGGCTAGAGTTGGTCATCAGAGACTTTGAATGAAATGCTCTCTTAATAACCTTAAAACAAGTAATTGTGGTAAAGCCATGCTATTTCTAACAGTGGGACATATCAAGATTTAACCATCTTGGTACAGAGGAAAAATCAGATCTCAGACTTTGTTCCTGGACTTTACTGCACAGGCCAGAGTGCAAATATCATCAAGATGGATAAAAAATGGCTGATCAGCTTCCTGGGATACTGAAGGGGAGGAGAGCTGAGGAATTAAAGGTGTTTTGTGAGATTTTGAAATTAAGCAGGAAATTACGAATAACCACTTCTAGGAATTAAAGATCTAGGTTGTCTTCTGTACAAAGCCTTTCCTCTGCTCTTGATACCAAGGAAAAAAAGAAAATTATTGCAAAGAGAACAAAAAACCTCTGAGGAAATAGGTTTATTTTCTAATTCAGAAAACTATGCCATAAATGGGACAGCTTTAACCTTCTTGCCAAAAGAAGATGAAATTCGTATGAATATAAGAAGACCACCACATGTATAAGAAATTCTGTTGAGGTTTAGAATTTGTCTTGTAGAATTTTCTGGATTCTGTATATTTGGAAGATGTGACTAATTAGCAGAAACAACATTCATTCAAATATATAGTGACCAAACTCTTTATAAATTACAATATGTCTTTTGTATCACTGAAAGCATACAGTAGTCTCTCCAACTCAGCATAGATTCAAGTAGCAAAAGAAAGTAAACCAAATTTAGAAAAGGAAACTATAAAATTAAACACTGACTGTCACAGAGGTTTTTTATCAATTTAAAAAATATTCTGAGGTGTTTGGTATATGAAGAAAATTTTTAGATTTTTTTTTTTCAGAGGAACTGTGGTGAACAATTGGATTGTGCATCACTTGTGCTTTTCCAATATTATTATTATTATTATTATAGTTATTATTATCATAGTTATTATTATTATCATTATCATTATCATTATCATTATTATTATTATTATATTTACCATTAGTATTTTAATTTATTTTCAGTTATTAAACTGTTCTTATCTCAACATGCAAGTTTTGCTTTAACTCTCCTGCCCATTGCACATGGGTGGGCAGGAATTGAAGGGGTGGTTGAGCGAGTGCCTTTATGGTGTTTCATCTCCAGCTGGGCTTAAAACCACAAAAAATGGATAAATGTCAAATGCATCCATGTATTATAAACTACAGCCATAATTAATAGATTAACCAAATCAGAAACATTGGTTTGCTGTGGTGCCAGCTCACTGCTGGGTGCTGCTGATGGCTGATAAAAAACCAACTCCTGCTCACGTCAATGAGTGGAAGGATGCAAAAGGACAGTTGAAACCTGAAGTGAGAGGTTCTGTTCACTTGCAGTTTTCTGATAACCCCAGAAAACCGTTGTTCATTTCCATCATGATTATTAAAAAAATATGGTATTCATTCCAATACTTAGGTGAATTCTGTATTTAACGTTAAAGTATTTTTTTCTTTTTTGGTGTGTTTTGTTTTGTTTTGGTTTGGTTTTTGTTTGTTTCTTGGGGTTTTGGTGTGGTGTTGTTTTGGGGTTTTTTTTGGGGGATGGGGTTTATCGTTTTTGTCTGGGTTTTTTGCACTTCTCATTTTGAGTTCCAGTGCTGAATCTTGTCACATTTTCTATTTCAGAAGGCCATAAAAGACAACGTACATAAAAAAAGTATAGAGTGAAGAATGAGAATTAGCTTTATGCAGGCACTGGCTACTCTGGGGCAGAATTCATTAACATCCTTTGTGTGATTCTAAGCCCAGACTTGTCTTGAGGCTCAACTATGCAAAGTACTTGATATTCATGACAATAAACACTCCATTTCTGCTGTTAAACAAATTTTTTAGAAATATCACTCTGTGATGGCTGACTGGAATAGACAATTTGGGGATAAGATCCATTTCATCTGTTTGTTGATTTAAAAATACATCTCTCTCCAGCTGAGCTGGCTGTTTAGGCTTCCACAATAGTCAGTGTAGCCTAATCAATAGAGTCAACAGAGTTTAATGTGATTAATTTGGACAAATGTATTTATTTTAGGGTGAGATACACTTGTCAGATCTCAGTTCTATTGAATTTATTGACTGGTCCCCCACAGACTCAAAAAAGAAACTCAGAGTAATTTGATCAACTGTCTCAACATTGAAGAAATCCATGGGTAGTTAAATGAACCCTGGAGTTTGTGATGTTTATAATCACAGAACTCATAATCTTTCACAGGCAGATCTTCTGAATTGCAAAGTAAAGATTTCTTCTTTGGAATTGTGCTAGTTTGGGCATGATAAATATTTGACAACATGCCTCCTCCCCCTGCAAAAAAAAATTAATCTCAACAAAAAGAAAAGGCTTCATTACAAAGCTGAAGGGTACGAGCATCTTACCTTTTACAGAAATAAACACTACCTATACAGATTTCCTCAGAAGTAGTTAACCTTGACTTATGCATAAATTGAACACTTATTGGAATATAGAATATGCAATGTGTCACCACAGGCTACTCCTGCCTACTTCTAGCAGGCATTGTTATTTCATATCGAGGAAAATAGAAATGTCTGTGAGCAGTCTATATTGAACAGAAGATACAAGTAAGATTTTTCCAGGGTTATATTCCTGAGCTAAAATTTGCCCCAGTTTCTGTAATTTCTTGAGACAAAGGATGTCACAATATAAGCCACAAAAAGAACCCTATTCTGCTTATTTTATATTATTTTTTAATATCCATTTATGCCCTCTGCCTGTTACAAGAAACACTCGGTCTCACTGCATTTTCTTTATTTCTTTCATTTTACTATATGTCAGTTATCTCTTCTTCCAGCTGAAGACTCTCAGTCTCCTTAACCTCCCCTGGCATCCAAATCATTCTGCAGCTTTGGTCATGTGCTATCTTTGTCTATATTATTGTTTTTACAGTTTCACTATATTCTTTGTCAAAGTATAGTCTATCTTTCAAGGTCTTTTCAGATACGTGATTCACTAACTAGCAATAAACTAAAGCATAAGTGTTTCTTTAGACATTAATTCCAGAATTCCTAATGGGGAGTCCAGCTTGTGTTAAAATACACTGACATAGAGGTTCACAGATTTCCAGGTTAGCTGGGTATGAGCAGGATCTGATCTCTTCCTCCCAAGGATCAGGCTCCTAGAAACACCCCTGGGAAGTGACTGCTGTCCCAGTTCCTCTCCTGTGGGACTCCGCCATCATAGACCTTGGACACTGGAAAAACTGCCCAAACCTCTATCAAAAGATACTTCCAAAGCAGATGTGTTGGTTTTGTATGGCCTGGGTTTTGATAGTTGGGGGGGCCACACAGATGGCTTCTGTGAGAAGCTTCTGGAAGCTTCCACCATGTCCAGCAGAGCAAATCCCTGATGGCTCTGAAGATGGACCTGATGCTGCCCAAAACAAGGCCAATTAGAGAAGCTGGTAACACCTCTGTGATTACATATTTAAGAAAAAATTTAAAAGGTCAGTGGAGAAGGAGGAGGAGGAGGTACTCCAGGCAGCAGAGCCGAGCTTCCTCTGAAGGCTGGGGTGAGACCATGGTGAAACAGCTGTGGCCCTGAAGCCCATGGGGATCCACAGAGACCCACTCACAGCCTGTGGGCATCCACAGGGGATGCAGAGATCCACCTGTAACCCGTGGAGATCCATAGGGGATGCAGAAATCCACCTGCAGCCCATGGGGGAGGTGCCCAAGCTGGGGCAGGTGGATGCCTGGAGGAGGCTGTGGTCCAGTTGGAGACTGGATGGAGAGAGGGATCCTGCTTCCAGGATGGAGCAGCCTGTCCTTGGAGGACTGCACCCTATAGAAGGAGAGACCCATGTCACAGCAGTTTTGGGAGGGCTGTGTGCCCGTGGTAGGGACTCATACTGTGGCAGTTTTGGGAGGACTGCTGCTCATGACAAGGGACCCATGCTGGGGAAGTTCCAGAGAACTGTTTCCTGTGGGAGGGACCTCATGGTCTCACAAGAGAAGGACTCCTCTCCCTGAGGCAAACAGAAGAAAACCTTCAATGATGATGACCTGACCAAAACCTCATCCCCTGTTTTCCTGCACTGTTGGTGGGAAGGAGGGGGGGGTTGGGGGAAGAAAGGTGTTTAAGCACTTGTTTTTACTTCTCATTATCCTCCTCTGATTTTGTTAGCAATAAGCCCACTTTGTACTTCCAAGTTTGGCCTGTTTTGCCCTTGGAGTGTTTTCTGTCAGTCCTTATCTCAGCGGATGAGCCCTTCATTAATTTTTTATTTTTTCTCTCCTCTGCCATCTGTAGCAAGGGAGGGGAATGAGTGGCTGTCATGGGTCCCTGGTGTTTGGCCAGTGTCACACCATGACACCAGCTTTCATAAAAGGATTTACTTCTCTGGGTGCATGAAAGACTAAAGAGAAGAGCTGCAGGGTTTCCTTGATTTACTCTTAGCACAAGAACCAAACTACTCCTGAGTTTATCAAACCAATTAATAAAATCTATACTTTGGTTTCCCTTTCCAGGTCATCCTGGGATTTGTTCAATGTGTCTGATGGAATACACATCCTTTGAAGTCTTCCTGGACTCAGTTTTCAATAACTGAATATTTTCTTTAAGACATTTAAAAGTATTTTCATGTGCTATGTGCTAGCCATCAGCTCCTCAACCCTTCTTCATACTTTTACATTTCTGCTTTTTCTTTGAAAAGTTGTTGACAGCAGTGCCATATCTGTTGCAAAACTTGCTGTGCCACCCATGTCGAATGTGGCACAGATGGGCCCAGCTCCAGAATTTGTTGTCTATTTCTATTACAGAATGAAGCATTAAACTGCTACTTACAATATTATCATAACTGTTACCCTACCATGTGAGCTGAAATATTTATCCCGAATTTTATAAGAAAGAAGAAAAAGTATAAAGTAGACATAAAATCCTGGCTTCTAAAATCCCAATTTTCTGTTGTGAGTTTCAAGCAATTTCAACTGAGTTTACTGAAAGAACATCTGTTCAAACAGGAAGAATTTTAGGTGTCACCTTTCATGTGAAACAAAATGCAAAACCTAATAATTATTTTATAACTAGAAAAAAAAATTATTTTTCTTTTCAATATCATCTTTATCATTTACTTCAGTGTGAAAATTCCTCCTGAAAGTGTTTAACTCTCTGTTTTCTTCATTAAGCTCATTTCATAGATATGTCGCCTCTAAATCCTTAGCACATATCCACATGATATCCCACAGTCCTTTGTAAGAAATTCCACTCACCCTGCTGCCTCCATGCCTCTTGGCTACTCATTTGGGGTTTTTTTATGACTTTTTTTTTGAGATTCCTTCAGAGGATCTGAGATGAATCATTCAAAACCTCTCTGAGTGTGCTCTCAGGCACATGGTGAGGTTTTTGTGATGTCCTATGCAGGGCCAGGAGTTGGACGTGGTGATCTTTGTGGGTCCCTTCCCATTCAGAATATTCCACAACTTTATGATTCAATGAAGTGTCACATAAGATTAACCTTGGTGGAAGCAGACACAATATGTCCCTATTAGAGAACATAATAATGCCATTAAAGTGTTTAGAAGGCATTCCTGCAGACTTAGTTTGACCCTATGTCCATTCATCCTCCTCTCCTTTAGCATCCCTGTATTATAATTGCCATAGATAGCAATGAGCAATTGGGAGACAAAACCCTTTCTCTGACATTGAAATTCTGAAGAAAGGAGGCAGCAGCAATGAGCAGTACTTGCATGCTTTCCCTCTTTTCCCTGCATTTTATTTATGTTTTTTACCTTGATGTATCTTAATTGTCCATCTGCCAATTTCACAACAGCTGACATCTTCTGTCTAAGTGAGACACACTCTTGATCTTTGCTGGGAAGAGTGGTTTGAAAGCACACTGAAAATAAAACGGATCAGAGGATGGATTGCCATGCCAGCATACGTTTTCAGCTCTCATTTATGGCCCTTCCTGATCCAGCTTCAGTTTGGGGGAGGAAAGAGGGTGTAGCACTGCTTTAAAAGCCATAACCTCTGGAATTAAAATGAGTTCTCTGCACAAACTGAGCAATAAAAAAGCAATCATATCACCAGGCTGCTGGCCCTTATTATTTTAGCATCAGTGTGATGGGCTTTAAAAGCTTTAGACATGCTGGGAAAGTTAAATACACGTGTTCCATTTAAAACTGACCAGCATTTAAATACGTAGACACCTGCCATGACAAGCAGTCAAGGGATTGCTCTTTCATTTTATAAATGGAATAAAACTGCTCAGTAGAATGGCATGACATCTGTGTGGATATTTGTTTAGTTGCTACTGGTGTACTTAATGTGAGGGATTTAGAGTATTAGTCTCAGACAGCATTCTGCAAGCTCCACATCCCCACAGTGACTTTTCTATTCAGTGCAAGATTTAAGTAGCTGAACAAAGTGATCCTTTTGTCTAGAATAAAATAAAGAAGTGTGTAGGGGTGAGGTGGCTTGTCTTCTCATTTTCCTTTCCTGCACAAAAACTGTGAGGTTTGCTCGCAGCAGGAGCCATACAATGCATGCACTCTCAAGATGCTGGCACTAAGGGTGGTGGGGGGAAAGAAGGAGATGGTTTTGTTCTCTGGGCAAATGAAACAAAAGTTCTGTTTATCTGAGGGTTTGAAAAAACCACTTGTCTTTAATTAATTTTGGGGTGGTTTAATCCTTTTTAATATTTATATTGGAGTTAATGTTGAACTGAAAACATGCATTTCATTGAAACAAGTAAACACTTTGAAAATGCCAGAGCTAAGTATTCCGATTTTTGAGTTATTTCATTTCTTGAATTCACACACAATCGCAATGTCCTCCCTGCCCTGTCCCCCAGGGTTTGAATTTCAGCATATTTTCAGCTTTCCCAAGTGTGCCTAGGGATGGAGAGATGTTGAATTTATTGCATGCTGAAAATGTTTTGCTCACAGCTAGATTTTCCCCCATGATGGAATGAAAACACAAACAGAATAATATGGATTTTTGCCAGTTGCAAGAATTATTACAGGTATCACCTTCTGTCCTTTTCCATGTGTTTTTTTTTTTCCCCCATCCATTCTTTCCTCTACACTAATGCAAAACAATCACTGTGCACAGTTTTTGGGACTGGTACTTGTTTTTTTTTTTTGTGCAACATTCCTCATTTCAATATCTTGAGGTTAGCTCCTCTTTCCCATTTGTCTTTTATTTATAGTTATTTATGCTGGAGATGAAAAACTATAACACTGAAGGAATAGAGTAATTTATGCTTGAGGACTGAAATCTGCTTTTAATTATCCCCCAAGAATAATTTGTCAGTGTCTCATTTCTGACCATCTGTAAAAGATGTTGCCTTTATCACTTTTTAAAGTAATAAAACCATAAAAGTGAATTTGGGTGATCTTTTTCCCCACTGCTTTTCTTCCTCTTCCCCACCTGTGAAAACACCATTTTCAGATTGCTGCCACAATCCCAAAGTGAAAAAATAATCCTCTTTGTGCTGTGTGCTTCTATTAGAGTAATTTAAAGAAGAACAAACCACAGAGAGTTAATCAACCCTATGTTTTTAAACACATTTTTGTATTCTTGGAGTGTTGTATAGTAGAGATGTGGAGATAAGTGATTGTGCTTGATTTTTATGCTTCTAGACAATATTTTTCATGTCATAAAAGAAAAACAGTGTTTCTCTACACTCCATGGATCTTTTCCACGAGTGTAACTCCCTGCATTGGCTTTTATCTCTTAGAAAGAGATATGTAGAATTTATTTTAAAAATAAATTTCAGAACTCTCTGACAAAGACAAAGAATCAAAACTGTGAGAAATATTACAAGAAAAAAAAATCTCTATTATGTACATATTTGTCCATTAGTTCAGTACCTGATCATCTCTCAAGATTAATGTTTTAATGCTACTTGAAGGAATATTTGAGACAGAGAATTAGGAACACAAAAGCTTGATTTCATCACCGAGTTAGTTGGGGAGAGCTGTGTCTGTGCTGGAATACTTGGTACCACACTGTCCCTACAAACTCTGTTAGGACTTTGTGACAATTTTCCACTCTTCCCTGAATCACCTGGGAGCGCAGAACAGAAATGAGAGATGAGATGAGCCCCTAAGCTGCTGGTGCTGCCTTGGAGACCTTCTGAATATTTTAATCTGCTTCCTCAGTATGAAAACTTGAATGGAAGCAAAAATAATTCTCTAGCTCATAACTGTCAGTGAATCCAAGTTACAAGAATCATTGGGTCCTTGGAAGCTACAGAAGAGTTAAGAGCTTCCAGTAAGAGTGCATGTACCTGATGTGAGGTAGGCACCAGGTGAATTTCTGAGGGCAAGGAAAGTCAAGGCAAGGGCGAAAGTGTCAACAGGGTAGAGCAGGAAGTTGCCTCAATCTGTATCCTCCTTTGCTATATTCTTCTCAGCCACTCTCACTTCTGATCCATGTTTGAGTTTTTTTCAAGTTTCATCCTTATTTGGATAACACACAAATCATGAAAAAATATAGCATGGCTCTTTTGTTTTTTTTTTTCTGGCTGTTTGACTTTACTGACCACAAATTATTTTTTGATATTTTATTTTGTCTCATCTGGGACTAAGATATCCTAGGAATACTGTAACAAAGCTTTTCTCTTCTTAAGATTTCTGGCTGGGATCTAATGATGACAGAAATCTAAATGAAAGCTTCAAAGTCCTTCATGGGGCTTCTTTAGGTGTGAACTTGCAAATACTGTGAAAGTAATTTTTGCCTTTCTGAGGAAGCAGGGGAAAATAATATCAATATGTGTTTTTGGAACACACATTTAACATTTTCTGGGTTATGTTTGCATGTAGAAAAGTGCATTGACACTGGCTTGAAGGATACATCTATTCATATTTTAGCCAAAAAAGTGCAACAATAATTAGTTACTGTATTGGCTCTGACTGGGCTGGAGTCACCTTTCCCCATGGAAATCCTCCCAGCACTGTGCTGGGCATTGGTGGCTGCTGAGGTGTTGGTGGCACTGCAGTGCTTTGGCTCCTGCTGAGCAGAGCTGGCACAGCACCAGCACTGTCTCTCTGACCCTGATCTCCATCTAAAAACCAACAGGCTGAGGGTGAGGAATCTGTAGAGAGGGGACAGGGCCAGGACAGCCAACCCAAACTGACTGGACTGGAATATCCCATGCCATGTGTTATTTTGCTCAGTAATAAAAGCCAAGAGAAAGGAGTACAAGGGCAGCATCCATTGCTAGGGTGTTTGTATTCTAAATTTACCCTGTGTATACTAATGCCTTATTTCCCAGGAGGCACCTGAACGTTGCCTGTGGAGGGGAAGTAGAGATAATTATTTTTATTTTCCTTTGTTTTCATGCATGGCCTTTACTTTATTAAATCCACAAGTTTTTAATCTTATTTATTCCACATCCCACTGAGGGGAGGGAGTGAAAGAGTCCCTTGGTGGGCACCTGACAGCCAGCCATGATCAACCCACCACATAAATTAACAGGATAAAACAGGAACATTAAATTATCCTTCTATATCAGCCCAATTTTAGCCATTTAAGAAGCTGAAATGAGTTAAGTGTAAAGAAGCTCCTAATGTGCTAATATTTCATCTACAAGAGCCTTTTGAATTCCAGACATCCAGCAGACAATTGCACGTAGAGCCTTGTCAGTCCATGGTATCCCATGGCAAGCTATCATTAGGTGTTCAGGCAGCCTGCAATGGGTGCCACTTACACTGCTGTAACACCAGCCAAATCTCTGTGTAGGCTCTTGTAATCTTATCTGTCTACTGCAAAATGATAAACCAGATTATGACTCAGAGTTAAATGTCTCCTGCATGATCCCACATGTGGAGTTTACAAGAGCTGGTGAAGAAACCGAGAAGTTCAATAATTTGGCTGTTATATATCCACATTCAAATAATGTCAGCTCTGTGTCTAGGACCTGTTAAAGAGCCCCTTCAGTCTAGAGAACCATGTAAAAGGTGTCACACTCTACATTTATACCAGCAAAAACCATGGCAAAGCCAGAACACAGACCATGATTGCCGTTAAGCATTCAAGTGTATGTATGTAAGTGTGGTGAAAAACACACTCAGGAGGATAGGATGTTCTATATAAACAAAAAGGTAAATCCAGGGTTCAAAAGGTTTTGGGTTAAATTTCTCTTGAAATACTTCCTCTAAATTTATTCCTGCATATTTCCATGCCATTTCAGCATCATATTTTAAACTTTTTTTGCTTTTATCAGCCATCAGTAAAACTTCCTTTTAATTCTCCTGTTATTTTTTTATTCTACCTTCCTTCAGAAAATTTGAGTGAGACCTTGCATCCTTTGGCTCTTCCTTCTTTGGATGAATTATGAATACATTGGCTTCCCCTCCTATCTTCATCCCTAATTGTTGTTTGTAACTAAAGATAAGATTTTTCTCAGCATCATTCCAGTGCAAATGTTTTTCTTATAGCTCATTTGTTTATCCAGTGTACACTCTGTAGTCATAGAGAGACAGACTGAACTGTAATGCAATGCAGTGAGCATTTTGTAATTGCTTCCTTGTGGGCTCAGGGATTTTTCAACATGATAACCCAGAACAGTATGAGGTAAAGGTGCTCTTGTTCTTCTGTGTGAATGTATACCCTATGCTCACACTTCATAAAATGAGTACAAAGCTGTTCTCTGAGAACAGAAAGCAAAACACTGTGGGAAAAAAAAAAGAAAAAAGGCAGAGGCACAGTCCCCAGGAGTGATCCAAAGCCACAGAGGTTAATGAAAAGGCTTCTGTGTGCACTGGATCGGGCTGTAACCTTGTGAATAGCTGCGGATATATTTAATGCTGCCAGCACAGCTGCAAGAAGAACACTCACACAAAGCAAATGGTGAAGGGAGACTATTTTAATCCTGGCATCTGGGTCTTTTGACTGCCATTTGGAACAGGAGGTGGGAGGAGCCTTGCAAAATGAGATAATTGAATTCTTCCTGCCCCATTGAAGACCATCTCAAGGCTTTAAAAGGAAAATTTTGCACCTTTTATTTTTTTAACTCTCATAATTTTTATTTCCAGCCAAATGGAATCCATAATAGAACTCGGGACCTCCGGCTCTAGAAACAGAGGTTGTCTGCTGAAGAGCAAAGCAGCATCCCTTAGTTTAGAAAATGTACAAAGTGATGTTCTCATGAACACAGTTTTTATATTCCATCTTGGAGAAGATGTCACATTAGTAAAGGTCAGTATCAAGTTGAATACAGCTTACCTGTAGATCCAAATTTTCAGCTCAGATTCTCTTACACTTTAAAGAATGTAAACTCAAATATATTTAGTCTGTAGCAAAATTGTAGCAGGAACTCAGCCACACAGGCACAATGTGAGTGTTTGCCCACCAGTTGACAGCCTCTTCCAAGACACATCATTTAAAACAATATAAAACTATTAGCCATAAAAATTGCACAATACATTTCATACTTATACACCTCTTTTCCAGCTACACACATCACAAAAAGGAATAATACAATTCAAGTAGCTTTCAAAACTCTAAAATTTGATTCAATTAAGGATTTAGGTTTAAATTGAATTAGACAATTTACTAATTGCTTTTCAAAATGTTAGAAGGAAATGACTTTCTGTCCGAGGCACTGTAAGCAAGGACTTCTCTAATGCATACATATATTTTGATTGGTTTACTGCTGGTTTAACTTAATGTGTTTTTCTAAGTGAAGGTGTGATTTAGAATCTAATTTAGATGCATGTTTTTCTTCTTTCAAATGATTTTATAAAGTGTACCTACCAGCATTACTATAATCATATTTTTACTTGGTAGTTTCTTTAAATCTTTGATGAAAATCTGAGTTCTTTGAGGAGGAAATTAACTCATGTGACACATTTGTGTTTTATCTCTATGATAGCTCCTTGGTGCTACAGTGATTAAGCATGAAGACAAAAATTTGAAATGCCACTGAAGTAACATCCCAGCATCCTTGCCATCACCATGCCATGGACAGGGTGTCTCAAAAAACAAAGGTTCATTGTACAGGGCTAAAAGTTATCTCCACTCTTGTCTAGAGGTTTTTCCCATGGATTAAAAATCACACTGCCAACTGGGTTTTTAGAAACATACGAAAACTGACATAAAATTCAAGCTATTTAAAAAAATGTACTTAATGTAAATTTAAGTATTAATTAAGAAGGAGAGATCAGAGGCTTGTCCTTTCAAACTAACTCCATCAATGATTTTAGCACAGATTTTATAGCAAAAGCAACACCCACCAAGCTGTCATCTTTCATCTGCTGGAAGGAATTAAGGTGGGACTTCATTATTTCAAGACATTATGATTAATTCAGTTATTTTAATTTTTAAGACTGTACTAATTCATTGAATATACACATTAAGTATCAGCAAATAGTAGATATAGGCAAATAGTAGATGCTTTCTGCTTTTTTTTCTGCTTCAGTGTGTAAACAACAGTTGAATAACTTAAATCAAATACTCTGCTATACGACTCCATTCTTGCTTCTACTCTGTTATCATAAATTATAGAACATCTTGTGTTGGAAGGAACCTTCAAGATGACCTGGTTCAGCCCCCTGTCATGTACAGGAGCATTTTTCAATACACCCAGTTTCTCAGAGCTCTATCCAACCTGGCCTTGAGCACTTCCTGGGATGAGATATCCAAAATTTCTCTGGGCCCTGTTCAGTGCCTCACCATCCCCACAGGAAGTTATTTCACCCTAATCTAATCCAATCTAAACCTCCTGTCTGTCTGTTTGAAGCACCTTGCACTTGAGCTTGTTAAACCTCAGGAGGTTCCCATAGGCCACTTCTCGAGCTTGTCCAGGTCCCCATGGATGGCTTCCAATCCTTCAGGTGTGACCACCTCATCACTCAGCTTTCTGTTACCTGCAGACTTACTGAGGCTGCACTCAATTGCTTCATCCACATCATTTATGAAGATTCTAAATAGCACTGGTCTCAATTGGACCCTTGAGGGACATCACTTCATCACTTGTCACTATCCCATCCATATGGGGCTCTGAGCCATTGACCACCACCCTCTGGATGTGACCATCCTGCCACTTTCTTATCCACCTAACAGTCCCCTCATCAAATCCATCTCTCTCCCATTTAGAAAGAAGGATGTTGTAGGGTGCTGTGTCAAAGGGTTACAGAAGTCCAGAGAAATGACATCTGTAGCCCTTCCCTTGTCCACTGATGTGGTCACTCCATCATAGAAGGCCCCTGAGTTGGTCAGGCAGGACCTTCCCTTGGTGAAGCCATGCTGGCTGCCCCAAATCACCTCCCTGTTCTCTGAATACCTTTGTATGATTTCTAGAAGAGTCTGTTCCCTGATCAGGGGAGTCTGACAGGGTGGTAGTTCCCAGGGTTCTCCTTTCTATGATTTTCAAAACTGGGTACAATACTTGGAGTCACCTGTGACTTCACCTGACTGCAATGATTTTTCAAATATGATGGAGAGCAGCTTGGAAAGTACGTTAGAAATTTCCCTCAGGACTCTGGGATGTATCCCATTGAATCCCATAAACTTATCTAAGTTCAGGCTCTTCAAGTTGTTGTGAACCTGACCTTTATATACAGGTGTTCAAGGTGGTTTTGGCGCAATGTATGAAAATGAAGTATGTTGCTGGAGAAGGGTGACACACTGAATATAGCAACCTGCACTGCTTCAACAGCTCATTCTTAGATCTATTCAAAGCATCATTCAAAAATTTAGCATATAGAAAGCAGCAAAAAAACCTCCAACCCTCAAAGGTCTGTGTTCCATCCCTGCTTCTCTGCAAGTCACAATGTAGGGCTCTCTCCACAGCATGGTCTGTTACATGAGCAAGAACTTATCAGAGATTCCTCCTGCCTAGTGAAAAACATTCCAAGCCTTATAATACTTACACAGTGCTAATGGCTTTTGTGGTCCATCTGAGGACATTTAGTTGAGCTTGAATAGATATGTCTCTGCCAGGGAGCACCAAACCAGTCATTTGAATTTGGGAGATTGGCTGTGCTGAAAATGACTGTGCAGTAATGTGCTTCTCTGCATAGTTTTCAAACAAAATAAAGATTAAACCTAAACATTTTGAGATACCTGTGGAACAAAATCAGTCATTTACTTTAAAGAAGTTGGAAGAGCTCAGGCAGGGGCTCTGAGCAACTTCTTTTCCATAAGATCTTCCTCATTTCTTGCTTCCCATTTTTCATTAGGCCCTAATTCCCAAGCCCTGATTCATAGGGTCAGTCTCATTACAAGAAGAGACTGGAAGAGCAGAGGTTGTTTAGTCTTGCCAAACAAAGGCTGAGGAGAGACGTGATTGCTGTCTATAAATATGGCATGGGGGTAAACACAGGAGAAGGAGAAGCTAAAGGACAGTGTTGTCATAAGAACAAATGGGAATTAACTGGCTATGAATAAATTTAGGCTGGAAATTAGGAGAAGGTTTCTAGTGACAGGATCAGCGATGTTTTGGAACAGAATGGGTAAGAAGAAAGTGAGTAGAGAGGGAAATAACCTATTTTAAAGAACATACCACTTCAGGATGTGGAGAAAATTGGGATGGTAGCGGTGTGATTGCATGCTTCTCATTGACTAGACTCTTTTCAATCCTATACTCTTAGATTTATTAATATTTTTTAAAATATTTTAAATTTTACTGGTTAACAATCATCTAATGTTTAAACTGTACCAGAAAACTCTGAATTGCGTATATAGGTGGAAAGAAAAACTATCTCACAATTGTTCAAAAGAGCATTCAGCTCATATCAGTACATTTTTTGCAAACTTCAATGCAAAATAATCATATGTGTTAGGAGGCAAAAGGGATTTAACTTTCAGGAGCAGAAGAAAATGGAGGCAACAACAAAAAACAAGAAATGGAAAATTGCAGAGGGACAGGTGCTCACATTTACACATTCTGTGGGCAAAGCAATTCACTGAATAATTGCCCTGCACAAACCCCACAGCTGCAGCCATTGCAGGGTTGCAGCTGAGGTTATATGATATTTCTTTATTTTCTTTTTTTTAATTTTGTATGTGTGCTACCTCAGATACCTTTATGTCCAAACAGACAGTTCAAAAATAAGCACCTTTGTCTGCATATATATCCAAGTGTGTATACCTGCTTGAAAGGTATGAGACAGAATCTGGAGGGAGAAAAGTGCAGTGTTGGCTGTCCTTAAAAGGGTGCTTCTTGGTTCATCTGGAGCTATGGTAGGCAGTCATTGGTAAAAACACTGCATCAGCCTCTTGAAAACACTTATTAAACATGTGCCACATCAAGGAAAGATTTCCAGAGCTAGTAAAGCTAAATATTTAATTCACTGGCTTTTTTTTGGTGCCATTACTGATTAATAAACAATAGAGTGACACCTGTAGCTGTAGTTAACATGGTCACCCTCACATCTTCAGTGGCTGCCCTGCTTATAACTCTGTTGATGCCTTTTTTGGGCTTAGCTAGAAACAGAGGCCAGACAAAAGGATAAAAGTGAATATATTTAATGAAGGGCCTTCAGGTACATTAAAGGCAGACAAAGCCTCCCCAAACAGCTACACACAAAATGGATGATGGCCATGAGATTTTAGACAGATATATTTGTTCTATTAGCATATCAAGGGTTAATCCTCTAATTACAGCTTCAGGTAATGAAGTCATGTAACCCCAGTTTGCTTCTTCCCCCCCCCCACTGATTTCACATTTTTTTATGCTTTTCGGGAACTGAGGCAGAGGGTGTCCTTGGATCTCAGGCCTAGAGGGATTGTTTTGTCTGGCCAAAATGTGAAGACAGATAACTAACACTCTATATGGACTTCAGAGGTGTACACTAATGCAGTACAGGATCTGAATAATATAAAAGCTAAAATCTTAAGACATCACTGTGATGAGGTATGGTTACTAAAACAGGATTGGACTCCTGTTCTTATTCTGCTCTTCCACAGTTTCCTGCAGTTTGAAGTCCTGGTAGAAGTTTGGACCTTCTGTGCAGCAGCAAAACAAAAATGCAGTTACTAAGCTGGGGAGAACAGGGCCCCAGAGAATGTAAAAGAAGGATCAGCTTTTTCCCAGGCTCATCTATTCACTGCATGTGAGGAGTAACTCAGTGTGAGCACAGGAGTGGTGTTTGGGAGCAGCCAGTGCATTAATATGGATCAAAAAACTCTCCACACTTTAAAAAAATGTATATATTCTCACTAAAATCTGTTTGCTCGGAAAAAACCCATCAATTGAACTTTATATGTGATTGGAGATGTTAGACAAAATACTTAAACCAAATCTTCTTTATAATCAGACTAGGAAGATTACTTTAGCAAAGTATTTGGGCTATTTAGGAAAGGAGTAAAAATAAACACTTTATCTCAATGGGAATTGTTTATTCAACAAAGAAGCATATGAGGATGATCTGAAATCTGACATTACTTACATAACTGGCACATTTAAAGATAGTATTTCTGATTTTATTTGCAAATTATACCGTGTAAATTATGCATTCACAGAAAACTCTACCCTTGAAACAACAAACAGTTTGACAGATATCAACATTGAAAGTAACACTGTAAGCAAAAGAAATTCTTCTTAATAATATGTTCAGTCCATTTTTGAAAAAAAATAAATAAAGCCTATATTGGTGCTCAGAGTAACACACAAAGAGAACGTAAAAAGACATGTGAAAAGAACACAGATTAAGGTCATGATAAGAATTGTAAATTACTAACTGTGGAGCCTGCTTGCATCTATGAGGAAGGTTCGGGGGTTCAAACTCTAAAAACTCCTAATTGGAATTCCTTTTGGGTTTATCAGCTCTCAATCTCACATGCTCCTCCTGTGCAAATATTCACATCAAACTTGTTCTACAGTGGGGGTGAATAACTACTGGATAAATTACAAAGGGAAATGGTAGATGCTCCTGCAGTAAAAATCAAGATTGAATGTTTTTCTGGAATATATCACATGATTTCTGGGTTGAATATTATATGAATAAATGTCATTTAATTGTTCACCATAAACATGAGATTGTATTATAAAATCTATAGCTTTAAAAAATACCATAGCTTTAAAAATCTGCCAGTCTCCAATGGAAAACAGTTATGTAAGAGAGGGAAAAGAGATAGAAGCAAAATAAATTATTCACTACTTTATATGCAGCTGCAGTCTCAAATTTACATTTCTATAGCTGGTGTAGTAGATACAGTTCTTAAAAAGGCAGCTTATTGGTCTAAAATTTCTTAAAGGAACAAAGATTTTAGCTAGTAATTTATTAATTAGAACTAAGTGTTGCTAATTGTACAGATAAGCACTTGCAACTGTTTATCCTCTTTGCTCTGGGCATCTTGAAGTCATTTATCCATCTTTAGGTGAATGAGTTGTACAGTAAATGTATCTTGTGATGCAGTTGCAGGAAGGAATGCTTTCAAAAGGGACTGTTACTTGCAAATAAAAGGGGAAAAGGAATCCTAAATTTTGCTGTTGATTTGTAGCTGCTTCCAAAATACAAAATGATAGCTCTTTAATATTAGATAAAAATGATACAATAAGAGGTTCATAAAAAGTGAAGAAAAAACATCCCTTCTTCAATAGAAACTAGCAGACAAATTCATATAAAGCAGAAGCTAAAACTTTTATTCACAGTCTCAGATCCAAAGCAGGTCTGTGAGGTGAGACCCACAAAACTAATGTGGGTTTTTCTCCTGGGACTTGATCCGACATCTCTTTCACTGAATAAACTATTTTTACTGTGTGAGAAAATAAACCAAGAGTCACAGATAAATGCACTGAGAGTCGTAAGTTATCATTTCTTCTTCCAAAAAGCGATTCAATCTTGTCATGCTCTTTAGCAAACAGTATTTCTCATCTTATCAAGGAAATAGTGCAAAAGCCAGCTGAAAAACAACATTTCTGCCTCATGAAAGTGACAGTTGTTTTCAGCTTCAAATCAGGACAATAGCAGGTTTAGCATGGGTCACCCATCACCTAGGAAATTGCTTGTAACATCAGACTATTTAGAAAATATCTTCACTTCCAGATTTCTTCCAGACCATTGACATAGTCTTAAGAAATGCTTGTTAGAAGATGTGGCTAAATTTCTGTGATTTTTCTTGGTTTTTTGTTTGTTTCTATAAGAAGTCATTTTAAGAATAATGTTGTGGTTTTTTTCTGGAAGATTTCTGACTGGCTCTCATTCTAGTTCCCAGAAGATACAGTAGTACTGGGCTTCTGTCTCAGATGAATTCATGGTGCCTGCTGAACCATCATCATTGAAGTGTAGTGCTGCAGGGAGTTTTGGCTCCTTTTCCATTCCAAATGGAAAGTGGACAAACAAAGCAGGTGATCTTTCAAGATCTGTTATATCTTTGAGAATGTGGTTTAGTTGTGGTACTGAGCATGGTTGTGGTACTGGGTTGATGTTTGAGCTTTGTGATCTTAGGGGTCTTTTCCAGCCTTTATGATTCTATGAATCCTACAAAGTTCTATCCTTCCTATGCCCATATTTTATCTTTTACCTGTTAACATTGCTACAGATTTTTCAAACTGAAGACCATCAGTTAGTATTTTCTCAGATTGCAGATAACAATAATGAATGCACTTCCACCCTAGAAAGATATTTCTGATGGTCATCTGGTGTTTGAAATGAAACTCCGTGAAGTATAGGTCATGGAGTGTAGGTAATTTAGAGTTTACTCTCTAAATATTTTTTTAACCATATAATTTTGGTTTTTATTTTGTATTTTTCAGGATATTGTTTCAAACTTAATGCAGGGTTCTATGGACTGTGTGTGGTAAACCAGGCAAAAGTGAACACACTTATTTGAACTCAGCATAACCTTTCACCTCCCATGACTGTGGTGGCCTCATTCATGCTCCTTGTAAAATGGCTCCAAAAAAATAGAAATGACATAGCTGGCAGTTTGAGGAGTTAGAGTCGATAATAAAAGTCAAAAGATCACATTCAAGGGCAGTAGCTGAGCTTTCTCATGAAAACTGTGTAACGCCTGTTTACTCTGTTCTCTGCTTCTGTCAAAGGCATTAATCTCACATTTCCTGAGTGCTACATTTGATCGAAAACCATTTCATTTAGAAAGTTAGAGAGCCTGAAATCATACTATTGTAAAAAATCCTGTGCTGAATAGGGCAACAAATCCTCTATTTCCAGTTTTCATTCCCTGACACTTGAGGGGTTATTTTATTATATCTTACCCCCAAGATGTACAGCTTATTCACTTATGTTCCTCTTATATATATATTTTATCTATTCAAAGTATGTTTATTATAATGCAGAATAATATTTGAAACTTTGCTGAAAGGTTTTAGTCTTTATCTACCAGAGAGTTTCTTGAAGATTTTGCTCCTAAACCAAATATACAAGCAAAACCAAAAGAAAACATAGCCTTTGTTTTCAGAGGACAAACATGTACTAATTTGGTTCAGTCACAGACTTTGGACAGAATTACAGGCTATGACAAGCTTTTACAGGATCTTGAACAGAAATATTTTAAAAAGTCAGACTGAACAGAGGAACTTATGTTATGTTGGAAAAAGACCCCAGACTAAAATTTTAAGGCTATAAAAAGTCACTGATTGAGCCAGGACTGATATGTGTATGTCTTCCATTTCAAAATCATGGAGTGGTTTGGAAGGGAACTCAAAGATCACCCAGTTCTGACCTCTTGCCATGGGCAGGGACCTTCCTGGAAAGGCACTGAATGCCCCAGTAGGGAGCAATGCCACTGTCACAGCTTAGTGTTTGAGCTTGGATAATATTGGTCATAGTTAAGCCCAGACCAGTAAGCCAAACCTCAGATTTGAAGAGCATCAGCTTTCAAGATGGCCCTTAAATAAGACTGTGTAAACTGACTAAAATTCAGTTTATCTGAAGGTTTGGTGTAATTTGCACTTCTTCATTGATGGCAATTCAATGCAGCATTGCAGATTTATCAGTCTTCTTGTATCTGCATCTGTTACTCAATACAACTCATTTTTTGATCCTCAAAACAATAATAATAACAACAACAACAAAAACATTATTGTGGTCTTAATAGGAATAATTTGATCTTACCTTCAGAACTAAAATATGAAAAGTGTGACCAAAATTTATTAAAAGACTGAAATTAGTGAATATTCTGCTCCCCCTGCTAAACTGGTCACTGTTGTAAATGAGTGCTGTGCCACACCAGCTCTCCATCAAAGTCTTGTTACACAGTATTACATTATGGAAAGTTCAACACTGCATTTAATGTCCTGATTTGTAAATGTTTCCCTAGCTTAACTTTTCTCTTTAACGTGGCAATGTCTCATTGAAATGGATAGTTTCATTAAGTTCTTTAAATTATTGGTATTTATCATTCCTACAAATGCATCTCTAGAAGTCTCTTTCCACTAGAAAGCCATTACAGTAGGATGAGTGCAAATAGAGAATATGAGACAGTCCCTGTCCTCCAGGTTCTCTTCAGACATTCACAGCTAGAAAAATTATTGTAAAAATTACAATAAATTAAATTAAATTATGCAGAAAACCTAAAGATTATATGACTGTATAGCTGTAACTAAAATGAATGGCAGTCAGCTGCAACTGGATAGAGGAATCAAGAGACTATGCAGGTTAAGCAACCATCCTTTGCCAGAAATAGAAAAAAATTATATATTACAAGCTTTTAATATCATACATTTACCCAAACATTATCCTATCTTTCAAATACTTCACATGAGAAAATATTAGTGCCAGAAGAAATTCTAGAAACCAATTTACTTAATCTGGGAAAGAATTGTTCGTGATGGTATCAAAACAAGAGTTCACAGCATTGTTATGCATTGTTTCTGTGCTTTGAATTTAAAAAAAAAAAAATTGTTCGTTTTTTAATAAATGAAGGCAGGATTAATTGTTAGTTCATTTTAGAAAATACACTGATGGATGTATAACATATAGAGATTCTTACTGGCCCTGCACAGGATAGTCTTTGCAGTAGGTCTAATTTGGAAAAAATATCTTTTGCAATACAGGGTAAATATTGAATTTATAGCTCATAATCCAGATGAATGTTACATGAGTGCATTTGTGGCAGAGTGGATTTAGATAAGGTAGAGAAGAAAAACAAAACTCAGAAATGTGAGGTAGATAACATCACAAATTACACTTCAAATTTTTAATGATTCATAATATGACTTCCCCTCCACAGCATGTAGTCATTAAAGTAAGATGCAGAATTGCATTTTTTCCTCAGGAATCTAAAATATTCTCTATTTTTTTAAAATAATGCCTACAAACAGATGTTGTTGAGAGCTGTTTCCTTCCAGAGAGAAGAGAATTTGCAGTGCTGAGTACAGACAGAAACTCTGAGCCCAATTCAATCTACAGGGCTCCTTCCAGATGTTGAAGAGTGGAGTAAAGTTGGTGTAGTGGTATTTGACATTGCATAGTGGTCATTTTTTAGTGAACCCTGTCCAGTTAAAGGTACATGCCTAATCTTGATGACTGAAAAATTGATAAAGTGAACTGGTATATTTTCTGAAAGCCATAAATAATTTCATGAGGTTGTTTCCACTGCAGCATTCAGTAAACCAAAATAACAACCAATAAAAAGCCATTTACAATTGGTGAAAAATTATATCTTTCCTTTTCTTAATTTTCCTGTCATTTTGATTCAATTTATATGCTTGGTGGGTGCAGAATATACTTTATTTTTATCTTAAATATATTCCTGCAGTCACTTCATGGGTTTCCTTCTATTGTTTTATGGGCATCAGTCATTCACATATCACTGTTTGAAATAAAGTGCAGGAGAAAATCAGTGTGATTAACACAGCAGTTAGGTTGGCTGTTCCAGCTCTGAAAGTGTCATTCCAAGGTGAAACTGGAATCCTGTTGACATTTTGTGTGCACTTTATGTAAAGCCCACAGTTTGTTTCAAATTAACGTTGTCCATATGTCTGATAATTCATTTGCCTATGAATTTATTTTTCTGTGATGTTCTTAGCTCAGAAATAGCTGTAACAGCAATGTTCTCAAGTCTATCAAAATAGGTAGGAATTTTGCCAACCTTTCTGTAGAGAGTACTGAGAATTTCAATGTATTTAAATTTCAAACTCTTCATGTTAATCTCTTTATGGTGTACAGCACCCAAATCCTGTCTGGGGATATTGTAATATATATATAGTAATGTAACTCTTTGTGGGAAACCCCTGCATAGGATCAGGGTGTTATACACCACAAAGACTGGAGCTACAGCCACCCTGGACACCAGGTGTTAGGTCAGTTCTCTAAATATATTAAAAATACTGTGAAGTAATCTTCTTATTGGTGATCCTTTACACAACCATACGTGCTACCAGTCATCCTGTGCTCACAACAGCCTTTTGCCCAATTCTATTTTCAGATTATCGTGTGTGGCTGCAACAATGCAGATCAGCCTTGCTTGTATGTTTTAAACTCATGTCAGACAAGATCTTCCCCTCATTTTTCTCTTCCAGTTTTCTTTGAGAGAACTTCAGCTCATTCCATCTTGATCAGGTTTTCAAAAGATTAATAAATAAGCATTTGATTATGTTGGGATGTGGTACAATTTGTTGATATTCTTTCTGGCATACTTAAACATTATTTAGATGAAGACACTTTCCAAGGAAATTACTCTCTGTAGGAGCTTGAAAGTGGTAAATTTATAAAAAAAAAAAAAACAAAAAATAAATTGGAAGCTGTGCAGTATTTCACACATGTGAATAGCTGGAAGCAGCTGGTTATGGAATTTTAATGGCTAGATTATAACCCCTATTTCTATAAAGAGGCAAAGTTATTACCGTTTGAAGTATGTTGTAATTTTTAAAAAGTAATTGTACATGGATTCTCCTAAACCAATAATACATCTCAGACTGATTTCCTGCATTTAATATACACTATGACACAAAAAGTAGTGAGTCCTCAGCATGAGCCCTAAGAACTAGGGAAAAAAGTTGCAGTTAAATTATGTTTCTTCAGAAGACCATTTTTCCTTCTGTAAATCTGAAATGTAGATTTAATTGTTTGTTTTTTGCTCTGATTAGGAGTCTAAAAAGAAAGTGGGGAAAAAAAGAAAAAAAAGGAAGAGAACCAGATACTCAGAATGAAAAATAGGAGAAAGGAGTTGTAGAAATAGAGGTGTTATTCCCAGTCAGCCCCTCACTAGGTCTGTCACCTGGATAAATTGCTTTTCTTTGTGGTTTTGTCTTTTTTATGGCATAACCACACCACTCTAAGGTCATCCTTTTGCCTGTCAGATCTCATCATGATGGGACTCTGAAACTTCCAACTTTAGTGTGATAATTCGCCTGTACCTATATACTGATATAACAAAATAACTTTATGCTGATATACCTATATCTAGAAATGTATCTATATCTATAACTATCTCTATATAGCTATTAATT
>JAWWEX010000125.1:146323722-146342282 GCA_035583215.1 Arremon brunneinucha | reverse complement strand
CAGGTAGGGTGTTCCAGGGTTCTCAGAAGGTGTGGGAAGCCTTACTACTAGACAATTGTATCCACTCCCAAACCAAAAACAGATTCTGAAGAGAACTGAAGTGTTACATCTACTCAGGTGAATACTTCTCCAGACTCTACTGAACACAGTAACTCGATTTTTGCTTACTGTAGGGTAAGCTTAGAAAATCTTGTCATGTTTAGACACCGAAATATAATTGATTATAGACTAGACAATATAATTATTTATAGATTAAACAATCACACATTGTTTCTATTGAAGCAGAAGTAGGTATGACCAAAGAAATGAAAAAATAGGGAATACAAACCCTCTAAGACTTTGCCACCCTAGTGGAAAAAAAAATAAAAGCCCCAAGAACTTTATTAACTTCTGTGAGATTATGCATCCATTTAAATTATATTATGTGTTTAAATGTCTAGCAAAAGCAGGTTTTACCAGTGAAAGGAAAAAAAGAAAAGAATAAAAGAATCCAAAGTGATTTCAACAAAGCAAATGCTTAAAAAACAAAGACATAAAGTACTTTCAAATTTTATTTTAGTCTTGGGCCCCTACATTCTCATAATTTTTAATTTTTTTATCAGATTTTTTTGCCTTTAACAATGTGTCCATTGTTGTTTATCATGCTGCTTTCAGAAATTAAAAAACTTCTTCATTAATTAGCACTTCAGATGGATGTATTACATGCAGTTATATATTTGGAGCTTTGGAGTTTTAAAAAAATCTCATTAAAGTTAACATCCAAGTTGTCTCTATTGAATTCATACAAGGAAAAGGTGTTTTAGATGTTAGATATTTTACAGGTGTCCCATACTTTCCAAGGTGCAGAATTCCGTATGTCTTTTAGGAGACTAAACAATTTCCTTCAAAGAGATGGTCGTTTATCAGGGATCAGCTAATAAGCCATATCTATCTGACAAAGATGAGTATTTCAGTTATCATCCTGCAAAACACAGGCTTAACCTCCAGCACCATCACTTGACCTGTTATTTGGGCTCGTTATAGTGCATTTAAACCAGTAACTAATTATTGTAATATGAATGGCAATTTGGAAGAGTTTGTAATCTGGTTGACATTGTGTTGCAAAACTATTTCTTTAAAAGACCTTTTATCAAATGCACAGTCTGGTAAATGCATTTGAAATAAAGTTAGGAATCGGTAAATGAAAAAATTGGGCAAAGTATATTGCTGTTTTTGACCTTCTCACTTGTTTGAATATATTTTTTGGTGTACAAACTTCCTCTCCTCCAGGAGATTGGACTAAGTTCTAAACTATCTTTATAGGCATTTGCTAGATTTGCCTTTCTAAGCTGGCTATCTTGGAACTTTGGTAATCCCAGGCAGTGTTTAAATTCCTGCGCTCCAGTTCCAGGCTGCTGCATTTCACCCAGACCTCTCTCATCAAATACACTTTTGTTTTATAGCTCAGATAATTTGAATTACCTTATCCTTGTATTCGCCATATGAATTAATTAATATTTCAAAAGTCATCAGGATCCTGATTATTCTTAAATAAGCCATATTTACATCTTTATCCATTATTGACACCATCTGTAACTGATCTCAATCAATTTACATTGTTTTAAAAAATCTGGATAGAGAATAATATATTCTAGAAATGTGCACTGGTAAAAGAAGTGTTCCAGTGTGGGCTGGATCATCTTTCTGCCTCTCCTATGCATGAAAAACATGTGAGAACTTTGTAACATCTCTATACTGGATATCCAATTATCATGCAATTTCAGTTTCTGTTGGTGCTCAGCATTTCATAGAAAAACAATTTATTTTTGACAAGAAAGGGCCAGAGTTATATTTGCACTTATAAACTCTGTTTCACCTGTTCATTTCTCATCACTTTGCTCTGGTAACCATCTTTGTCTTTATGCATGCCCATATGAATCCATGAAAATGGCACTTTTGATCAGCAGTTTTTCAAGATGCTGTATTACCTCTTTTTAGACCATCAAGGGTCATTGCAGAGTTTCATGCCCTGTCTGGGATAAATTATTGGGGTGCAATCTGCAGTTCCAAGCCAAAGCTATCATTTGAATCAATGTCTGCATTAAAGTGCGGTTGTCACCCCCTACTAACAGCTCTGTGCTTACTGGTCAGACCTCCTACTTCAATTTATTATTTTTGCAGCTCAAAACAGGTGATTTTTTTTTGTTCCCTGAAAGCTGTGGGACACTGTACTGAAAAAAATTCTCGAATATTGATTTAGAAAGACTGCCTATTACCTTTTGTTTTCTGTCACCGTGTTGTCTCGACACCTGCAAAAATTGCTTCTAATAACGGGGTATTTGATTCTTTGAAAAACAGGGTTTGGGGATAGCTTGTTTTTTTTTTTCAAAATGTTTTTCTTGCAAACACAGTAATGATGGAAATACACATTTTTCAAATAGGTAAAACTGGTTGTTTACATTACAGAAGTGTGTATGTCCTTCAAAAAATAAACGAGACCCTTTCTGCAGGGTACAGGCTACACAAAAAACTCTCCATGTCATTTAGCACTCAGTTAATTTTCTTCTATTTTTAACATTAGTCCTGATATTTTTTTTATTTGTAGTAGCAGGGATGTAAGTCCTAAAAGAGTCTATTAGAAATAAAGCATTCCTCAGAGGCAATTAGGAATTAATGTTGACAGGGCTTTAAACTGAGAAATTATTGGCAGGTTTCAGGAACATTATCTGAAGGGAAAAGACAATTAAGATTTGAGTTTGTCTTCTCCCACAATATAAAAAATCAAAGCAGCAAAAATACATAAAAGGACTTTGTGTCTGCAAGCTTGTAACAGTGTGGTTTTTTCATGAGCTGAAAGGGGATTTACTGGTGTGTGAGAAGTTGCTTAAAGACGTGTCATTTTTCATATAGATTCTTTCACAGTGTAAGCCTGTCTTTGTGTTGTCACTTAAATGCTAAGCAGTAAGTGTAGCAGTTTAAATTGGCATTATTAACATTTATTTCCAAAGCTAGATGCTAAATGAACTTCGTTTTTGCTTCTACCTGTCTGGTTTTCTAGCCACAGTTTCACTGATGGCAGAATAATAGGAACCAAAAGGGATAAGAAAATGAAAAGTAAAGAGAAATCAAGTGCCTATGCCAATCAATCACTAACTATATATATTAGAGACAAATATAAATCTTCTCTTCCCAGAGATGTTAGTTTAACTCATCTCATAATGTAGAATTCACATTCAAAGGCTGTATAATAAAAATTGCCTTTTATATTCAAAGTACAAGCTGACTGTTACTCATTTACTTAGGTTGTTCTTCCTTGAAGTTGTAAGAATAATCTTAATAATCTCTGTGCGTTATAAACATTTCTGAGGAGACAGAGATATCCCAGTTTATGGGTCTGAGTTCTGTACTGTCGTGGAAAGGCTTTTTTCCCTCTAGATAGGTTTTCTAGTAGAATAGTGGTCAGGGACAGGAGATGGGGAAATAAGCAGAAGTGTGAATACATAACCCTGCAAGAATAACCTTAGGAACATTCTAGAGGTAAAGGAAACCAAAGGAAAGGCTCTCACAGATTTTGATAGGCTTTGGGCTAATGGCTATCAACCAGTTCTGACTAGATGGGATCCAGGCCTGCTGCCATTCCTGTGGGAACCTTGACCTGGGAGATGGTAAGGAAAACGAAGGTAACAAGCTGTGTTTTTTGCTTGACATGGAACAACCTACAAACTTTGTTTGTTATTGTGGCAAACTATTTCTGGCTGTTTTGAGAAGAATCTTTCACAGAAGGAGTGTTATCCTTCTGAGTATCTTCACTGAGACCATGGACAGGACCAGTGCAGCCTGCACAGCTCACGAGGACCATCCAACCTGTGCTCTTTGCAGGTGAATCCCTCCAAGAAAGCTGACATCCTCCTTCCCTCAACCTATTTGGTGGCTAGATTTGCCTTATATCCATTTTGAGTCCTTTCCTAAAGAAGCTCAATGTCCACAGAGCTGTTTTGATGGTGCCTGTGGTAGGCACTGTTGTGTTGCCTGTCTCTTCCACACCTCTCACAGGAAATATCTCCTTGGAATTGGTGATATCTCCATTTGCTGTGTTGTGTCATTCCTCCTTCCCTTAGTGAGAAGACAGTGGAATGTCTTTCCTGGTGCTTCCTGTGCAGGCTGCAGGGGAAGTCATGCTCTGTCTCTGCCTTCATTCACAAAGCACTCTCCAAAGCCTGAAGAACTGTAACCAGCTCTATATAAATTGGGATAAGCTGTTCTGAATCCTGGGCTTTGTTTTGTCTTCTCTTCCTGGAAATAGCCACTAAGATTTCTGGATTTTCTGTGTCAAGGATCACAAAACAGATTTGTGATTTGTGCTCTTCCAGGTGAAGGGCTGGAAATGACACATGTATTTTCCAGGTTAAAAATCCAGTAGCTTATATCACTACCAGTACTATTTTTTTCTTGTCTTTTCTTTTTTAAAATTTTTGTTTTAATGAAAGAAACATTTCTCACATATAACTAACATAGATGGATGCTCTTGATGTTATTTCTGTGGGTCAGAGGTTTTTTTATGATGGAATTTTTGTGGCTCAGAGGCTCTTGGGTGGCTTCAGAGCACAAAGATGGAAGAGTCTCTATTTGCTTTCATGGCGTGTTTATGAGTTATGAGAGATTGATGTTTTAATTCCTGAACTGCATAATGTGATTCAAGGACAAAGCCTTGTTTCTGCAACATTCTGTGTGTAACTTAAGCACAAAATCACTTTTTCTTTTTTCTTTTTTCTATGACTTTTTTTTTAAGTATGTCAGTTGAAAGCAAAAGAAAACAAGTTTTTGACATCCCTAAAATTTTTGACACTATTATTCTTCATATTCAACAGACACTCATCAAAACACTTATTAGGTTACATTCTTGAAAGTTATATATTTTTATTCAGTCTATAAATGATCCTGAAAGTAGTCTTTCACAAAAATTATATGAAAGATATTTGAGAGAAATCGAAAAATCTGTTTGTAAAGGAATTCCTCTATGATTTTTATCATATATATTCATAAGTATTTCACATGTTTTCGCTTGCATTTGGTGCAAGAACACATTTGTTTTGAGGCAGACATCAGTAAACATCACTGCAGTAACTTTGTTTTCTTTCTTCTTGCTTTTCTGCTAATTTTATTTATCAATACATGTACATAAAAATGGGTCTTTGAGGGAGTTTCGATCTGGGTGTAGTTTTCAAAGGTGATTCCAAGTAAGTAAATATTTGGGGTGCTTTACCTAAAGGAAACTAAAATGCCCTTCTCAAAATTAAAGACTAATTTGACGATGTGCCTTCTGAAAGGTCATTTGCTTTCTTTAATATTTTTTAATTCCAAACACTGAAAATATTTCAACTTGGAGTGTTTGGCATGTGGATCACTGTTTTAGTTTACTGGGTGTAACTAACTTATGCACAAAGAATTTGCCAAGTGTTACAGAAATGTCACAGTGTGTTTCCTCCTAACACATGTGATGGGCATTTCAGTGGGAGTAGGAAGTGCTGACAATTCACAGAAAAATTCAAGTGTTCACTTCTGCTTTAAAAAGTGACTCCAAATACTACTCATGATGACACCAGATCTGCACACATATCTGCTTCTAAAAGAAGGGAAGATAAATTCTGGTTTGATAAAATAGATAAATTAGAAGATAAAAACTCATTGTAAGGATTCACTTTGGTGACAAGTATGGAAATGACACAGGTCATCACTGTGTCATTTTCTTCAGAACTCTTGTGTTAAAGAGTGACCTGTCAGGACATCCAACAGATGACAGCACCTGTGTAACCATTTGTTGTGACCACAGTGTGTTCTGCCATTGCTGTATCAAGTGTCTGCAGCCTCTGCCAATTCAGTCAGTCTGAAATAAAAATATCATTGAACTTGTCTGTACAGGCTTTGTTTGTAGTTACACCATGCTAAAACACAAAGTCAAGTGACAAACTGATCAAACATCTGTTATTTGGTACTCGTGACAGAACTTGTCTTTGATTGCCATGTTCTTCTGAGGCTCTGGGGAATATCTGGTGGTCTGAGGATTTGTCTTCTGGTCCAGCCTAATGGAAAGCTACTGACATTTTAGTTTCATTCTTATCTGAGTCACAGTGACAGTTTGTATTGCATTGTTCAGCGCAGATATTTAATCACGTTTCTTGAAACTCTTCTACAAGTAATCGCCCTATGCATTAAATCAAAAAGTTTTGACAATATCATCTTATCCAAGAGAAAATGTTATTTACCTCCAAGAGTAGTACTCAATGGCCCTGGTACATGCATGTTGTTGAACAACAACCAAAAAAATACAATTCATAAGCTCAAATTTCCATTCTGAGTTAGGCAGTATGTTGGCAAGCTTGAGAATGACACATAAATTCTGGTGGCATTCAAAGGAACAATGTGACATTCACTGGCTGCTCATGCTGACAGATAAGGTATCCATTTACAGCTGAGTCAGGTGGCAAATAGAACTCAAAGTTTAGAAAGGTTAGAATTTCATCTCTGAATTTCAATATGAAGACCCTTATTTAGAATTTCAATATTCAAACTTCAACAGAATATTTTTATGGCATCACTTTAGAGTATTTAGCATGTACTCTACTACTTGCATAATCAAAAAATCAAAATCTATGAATTTATACCTTTATTGAAAGATACTAATAGGACATAGACAAAGCAGTAAACTAAATTAAAATCAAGTTCATCAGGCTAGTTGTCAAAATATTTATTTCTCAAAGAGTGGTAGACAATATGTTATTCTGTCTCTCAAAAATCCTCATATGAAGCCCAGAAACAAAATACTCAAGAAACTGTGATACAAGGACAGTATGTTAATTTAACATAAAAAATTTTATATCCTTGAAAAAATTCGTTTTGCACAAAAAAGTTTTCAGAGCAATGACAAGAGAAGAAAATAATTAGGTTTTTGCTGTTTATACCTGAAACTGCTAAGATCTTTTTTCAAAGCAGATAAATAAAAAAATTCATAATTTCTTCTGTTAGGTTAGAAAGAAAAATTCTACCACTTTTGACTATGTAACATTCTGTATTTTTTATGAGAACTTTCATTTTAAATGAAAAGTAGGAAATTTGTAACAATAACCACAAATATATATTATTAATAATGTATCAGCATATTTTATTTTATGTAAAGAAAACAATGGAAACTGAAGAAAAATAAGACTTGTTCAGTACAGATATAATTATGCCTTCACTGATCCCCATGTAATGCACCACATATTTTGTTGTGTCAGTAGAAACATTTGTGTTGTGTTTTCCCCCTGCCCTTTCTAACTAATAAAAGCCATCAAACAGAACAAAGTAAATCACTGAAATGATGTTTTCATTGGAAAGAAAAGCTGCATCCTGGCTAAGGGGTGCTTTGATGAAGCAAGTAGTAAAGACCAGTTTAAAAACGTGTATATTCACTCCAACACCACCGTGGGGCTTTGGGAACCAGAGCTGCTCTCCTCACGTGGCCTGAGAGGATCCTGTGTCAGCACACACCTGGACATGGCACAGATGCCCTGGTCCCCCTCTGTGGTCCAAAAAGTTCATGTTGACAGATTCAAAAGGATTCATGATGCAATTCCTATAACGACAGAGAGCCCAGATTTTCAAATGGAACAAATCACATCCTTGACTGCCTTGACTGTCTTGACCAACACTGCATCAACCACAAAGGTTGTTTAGACTTGTTGCCTTCATCTGTTTGTGTTTTCCCTGCAGATGTCTCCATTAAATCAGAGGGATCATACCTTTTTGGTGATTTTCTGGCCTATTTTTAATGATTCCTTGGGATTAGAACCTCCTGACTTGTATTACACATTGTGTCATTTTTCAGGATCTTCTCTGAACTTTTTCCAACACACCAGAAACCAGCTGTAAATGTCACAGATCATAATTCAAGAGATACAATATAAATATTTGTAGTAAAGGCATCTAGACTTGAGACTAAAAAAGGCTTTATCATGGGAAGTCAGAGAAACTCTACCCTTAGAAGTGCCCTTTTCCTTTCCTGTCAAGAAACCGAATTGAAGGACACTAAATGGGGTAAATGAGATTTATGATATCTTTGTTGCAACTTTACTGTTGTTATATTAAAAAAGCATTCCACTTTCCAAATGCAGCTATATGGTGGAATGCAAGATCCATGGAGCATTTCTTCTGTCTATATTTCTCTCTGCTTAAGGCCTTATGTCTCTTGTTGGTCCAGTGTAGTACCACTCCCAAGAAGATGCCTCTGATATTCCAGGGCATCTCAAACATCACTAAATGCCCATATTTAGGCCTTTTGATTATGGCTCTGAATCCATTCCAGATTGTTTTAAAGAATGTTTTTGGCAGTGATTTGCAAAACAAAAAGCCTTTCCAGTTTTCCTATGCATTCTTGAACATTCTTGAACATTAATGGCCATCTTAGCTTTTTCCTGAAATTCAACATTTGAATTTTTAAACTTTCCTGTTGCTGCTTCTAGAGGCTTTGCTTAAAGGAACAGCCAGAAAATATTCTCTGCTCCAGTTTATTGTCTTTATCCTTTAGGTTATTTATATGACGAAGAGAATCTTACAGTTAAGAGTTTTAAACTTTAGAAGACACTTTATTCATTTTTAGAAATAAAATTTCAGGTTAATCCATTTCATAATATGTTTGATTGCACTCTTTCATAACAAAGGGAAATGCCATATAATTATTATTCTAGATTCAAAACAGGAATATCTGCTTAATCAAAAGTAGATATTGTGTGCGTTGGGCATTTAAATATGGAGATGACAATGGCAAGTGGTTTGTTAATTATTATAGAGAAAATATATCTTATCTCTGCTGATTTGTGAAGAGTATGAGGCTGGTTAATTCTTGGCCTGCATCATTAATAACCTGCATAGATCTGAAGCTAAACTGTTTTCTTCTATTATCATGGCTCTTACTCCACCAATTTCAGCTCTTTTATTGAATTAAAATTGTTATTCCTAGTACAATCATCCACAAAAGGTGACCTAGAAATTGATTGTCCCCACTGTAGGGATCTATATATCTTTGTAACAGCACTCCTGCCCTAAAGCCTTGCAGCCTCCACAGATAAAGAACAAAAGCTCAGATAAAGTAAAATATCCATAAGGTTAGTCAAAGTGCATTTAGACATCTCTCAAATTAACTCAGTGCCTTTTAATTTAGATTTGACTTCTAAAGGTCTTCTTTTTGGACCTGCTCTAGAGCTGTCAGAAGTTGCTTGAATCATTTAATTGAATTGAGTTATTATTGTTGTAAGAGAATATTTCTTTTTTAGTGTTAGCTGAAAAGTTCACTAAACTTATTCCATGAGGATGCTTAGGCTTCACATTCAACCAAGCCAGATTGTTCCCCCAAATATCTGACCAGTGTGAGAACCACTTCTTTAAAACCAGGGAATGGATGGTGCAAGACAATTGCCTGACATCAAAATTATTGCTCTAGTTTCCTCTTGGGAATTTCTGGGCAAACCAAGATGAAGAAATATTCAGAAAATTTTCGTGATTGCAGAGAACACAACTGAAGGGAATTGTCTGCCTCTGACAATGTGAGGTGGTGAAAGAAGGTGGAAAGTGCAGTGAGTTAAGGGGTAAGATACGCTCAACCATGGTGACTAAATTAGAGCTTAATCAAGAATTCTGTGGTCATCAGCAATATCATGCTTGTTTTGACTCATATCAGCCATTTGAAGAACTGTTTCTGTATTTAACTACAATAGAAATACATACACAGTTAGCCTGAGGAATCCAGCCAAACAGTTTAAAGATACTTTTTCAATCAATTAAAAAAAAAAAAAAAAAAAAAAAAAGGAAGACTGCAGACTTAGAAAAAAATTCCCAATAAGGAAAAGAAAAAAGCCTAATCAAAAATTGAAATAACAGTGCCCTTAATAAACTCCCTTTTTTGTAAATACGTATTTCAATCTGCCAATAGTTTTGTGTGTCTAAGTAGACATATATTCATATATTCAGACAAATATAAGTATGCAGACATATCTAGATGTGGGTCCTTTTTTTTGACCCAGCTGAGTTTTTCCATCTATTAACAGAATAACAAAAAATTTGAGAAACAGTTATTTGTTAGAACTACATAAGTCTATGTCTTACATAACATATATAGGAGCTTTCTAAATACATCTAACAAATGTTTATTAGAAATTAATTTCCCCCAGTTTTGATTTTGCCTTACAGAATTCTTTGGCTTATGTGATTGATAATTATTGGTCTTTGAATGAGAAACTACAAGAGAAATAAGAGTATAAAATATAAACAAGTTTATTTATTTCTAAGTTTCTACTTCTATTAGTTTTGCCATTTCAGATGGCATAAATCTGACAATTAAGCACACTGACTTTTCTGTCAAAGCCAAATTCAGTGACAGGCAGTTCAATCAGCACAGAATTATCAGCATTCTGATGCTTTCATTAGGACATTGGTGTACTTTAGGATCAGCTTCAAACTCTTAAAAAAGAAAGAAAGAAACAAACAAACAAACAAACCCTCCAAAATACAAACAAATAAAAGAACCAAATCAACAGAAGAACAGGATTCTTTCTGATTTATTTGTACACTTCACTCCCATTTCATTCAGGAACATTATTTTAACCCTTCTCTGGTTGAAGACTTGGCACTTGGCTATCTTAGCAAAGCTCTGTTGTGAAGATTTATTGTAAATCATCTCCATGAAATAATTTTATAAATGTGCACACACATCTGTTTTCCAGTTTGAGCCAGAATGGCATCATCCATGCCTGCTAGACCACCCTGACCATTATTGTCATCCATCACATGGATTTCTGCCTTTTTCTGTTGTTTTGTGGTTTTTGTTGTTTGGGGATTTATTCTACAAGCCTCAGGTTTTGATTGATGGAACCAATGAACTGTGGGACATTTTACAGTTTGACACAGGGGCTTTATCATGTAGTATTGGGCACACCACACCTCTCTGAATAGTGAATAATCTCTGCTATAGCTTCCACCAGACCACAAAATACAAAAAAGTTCAAAAGTTAAACCAGCTTATTCTAAACTAACACAAATTAAGCAATATTAAGTATAGCTTAATGGCTAAATAAGCATTCACAGCAAACCTTCAATATCACTAATTGTGATTTATTGTGACTAGCTGGGATGTGCTGGGACCCCAGCACAGAACTGAGAAATCACTGTACCAAGTTCTGTAAATGCAAGAAACACAGAAGGGGATGGAGAACAAAGAAAAAAGAGAAGACTTTTTTCCAGAAGACTGGAGAAAAAAGAAGACTTTTTTTTTTCTTTTTTTTTTTTAACTGCACATTGCCAGTTTGTCTAAATCAATAAATTATGCTATTTTTGCTAATAACAACTTTTCTCAAGCTTTTCAAAAGTTGGCCTTTCTTATATAATACCAATCTGTAATGCAAAATAACAATTAATCACAGAAAAAACACAGAAAAAGTACATAAATGCTAAAGTTACTCCAAGTCTTTAATTTAATTTTTTTTTTAGTATGGGCATATATCTGATAGATTTGATGCTGGTTCTGGAAGAAATTTTTTTTAAATTGTAAATATTTTCCAGGGTAAGAAAACTAGTTAGTACAAATCTTTATCAGTTAGATCTTGCTAACCAGAACACTAAATTTTATTTTTCAAATATATTTAGCCTGGTTTCTATGACATAGTCATATGTGAGATTTTTAATGTATTTTCATGTGCTTGTATCAATCATATGTATATGTATGTGTAGATTCTAGTATTGTTGCAGAGGCTGCAATGCTTTTGTAATATGTGTATGTGAGGAAATAATCTTCAGCAAAAATAAGAGAAAGTGGCAATTAGGTAGGAGGGCTAGAGAATTACAACAGAATACTGGCATCAAATTTTACTAAAATATATAAAATAGTGATTTTATATAACATTTTCTTAATATTATTTGCAATTCTTTCTCTTGTACACCTTCCTGAGATTTTTTTAGACTTTCAAGCAGGTTCAATTACATGCATAAAAAGAAATTTAGATATAAAAAGGAATTAGATAAAAATTTGGTAAGTATCAGCTAAACCTAATGATGTAGAAAAATATTTTTTAATCTAATAAAAATAAATTGTTTGTTCTCCTTTGAGTTATTTTGATAAAAGAGTAAAATTAGTAGTTGACTGACTTTTATTTTTCTTAGAATTGAATCTTTTTAATTGTGATCTCTGTCTTCAGATTCGTTATTCTAATTAATCTTTCTGCTGGTGAAGAGATTTTAACTGATGCTGATTGTTGAGTTTTTTTCAGATCAAAGCTCATGGTTGGAGTTAATAATGCTCATATTCATGTGTTTAAAATGCAGCAGATCTGTATTTAGCCTCAATGAACTTGGCATGAGAAAGCTCCATTGTTACATGATCTGCAGTCAGTCTTGAGTCACATCACCTCAGGCTCTGACAGTGCCCTTCTCAGTAAAATGATTCTTTTACAGAAATGCAGGTCAAGTACAAGCTATGGAAAAAAAAAAGGCTAAAATGAACTGGAAAATTATACTATGCTATTGATCCAATCCCACACCATCCCTTTCCACAACTAAATGTAAAATACTGCATAGTTGAATGTTCTCTTTTGTAGATAAATTTAGTCTCTCTGTAGCTCTCTAAGCCATTAAAGATCTTATTTTTCTTAAGAGAGTGTTACCAACATGACTGATGAAAACTTAATTAGCTTGAGATGCCAACTTATATCCCAACCAATATCTAAGGACTTAAGCTCATTATTCCCCAATATTGCATTTTAGATCACATTTACATTTAATGTATCACAAACCCACCAGTTACATTGCAATGAGATAGGATCCAAGCATGCCTACAGCTCCCTTTACCTTGTTTTTGATATCTACTTGTAATATTTATCTACATACAGGGATTGTCATGAAGGTGGGAGTAAGAATTTTACTGAATATTGACAGAAAATTTTCTTGTGTAACAACCACAGTTTTCAAAGGAGTTATTTTAAATTTCCAGTATGCTTTCTCTTTTTTGCCCAGGCATGACTTTCATGCTTGAATTAAAGATTTTATTCCACTTGCAGTCACCCACTTGACTGATCAGCTTGCTAAAAGAAACAAGAGGTGATACAGATCTAGTACAGCAGTTAAATGACAGAAAAATCAAAGTTCTAGCAGCTTCTTTGGCAAAGTGCTTTGAGAGGTCAAAACTCCTCAGCTCTGTTTGCTAATAATTTATTTCATGTTATTTCAAGACTTTTTACAACTTTGGGCTATTCAAGATTTGCTTCCAAGAGCTAATAGGTGACAAAGTAAACCTTTGAAAATAGCTGGGACAAAAAAGCAAACACCTAGAGTTAATATTATTTTAACTCCACTTGCAAACATCACATTAAGTAGAAATGTTGCTTTTGAAAAACTATACTGGAACAAATAATTTTATGTGGGAGAATAATATCCTTTTAATACAGATCTGAGAGACTGTTCATTATCCTCTCCCTGAAAATGGAAGGCTTTTACCAGCAGTGCAAATTATAGTGTTTCATCCAATCACCTAATTTTTAAAGTTAAAATGGTCAAGCTGTAAAGACCCCTGTGGTGACTCCCTTCTTAAGCTGAAGAATCATAGATGGAGAATATTGATATTTGTGCTTTTTTTATTATTTCTTTATCTTATTGAGTGTTAAAATTTACAGCTTTCTGTGAAAAGAGAAAAGACTGTCATGTCAGATGGATTCAGATTAGAAAAAGAAGATACAAAACATTAGAGGGGAAGAAAAAAAGCAAAAAATAATTACTGAAGTCTGTACCTAAATGGGGTGGGAGGTGGTGTCTGTAAAAGAATTACTTAACTAGATCAAAACTGGGAGATTTAAAACCAGGATGATTTTTTATCAGCTCTGAGGCAGGCCCAGGAAATTTTTTGGAATGTATTACTTATCACAGGTTAAAACCACTTGAGAGACAGTTCTGGTTAGAATATTAAGACCAGGCACTGTTTAATTTTTAGCTAGGAATGTCATCACTACCATTCTTTTTGGTGTCTTGTGCTGTACTAGAAGTCAGATTAGTTCATTCTCTTTCCTGAATCCTGGGTTTCTGTTATCCAGCTCCTAATGGAGATAACTGTGGAGCTGTCTGAAAGTCTGACCCTGTCAAAGTCATACTGAGCAGGATCTAAAAAGAGAGACTTCAGAGAAAGGCAATTTAGAAAAAAAATATGGCCTATAAAAAAGTGGTAGAATTCAAAATGCTACAGTTGCTGGTTTATCAATGTTTTTTCCCATTTTAAACACCTTTGTCAGCAGTTTCTTTCCTTCATGCCCCATTTGATCTCCAAGGGCTTCATTTTTTTTGTGTAAAAGTCGCTGTTTTCCTCAAAATAAGAACAATTATTTATACAATGATTCCTTGAGTCCTGCCCTGAGCCAGGAGATGGTGAATATCTGAAATGTCAAGTAAGCCAATGTAATGAATGGAGAATCAGTGAGAAGGAACAGCAGTAGCTGTAGCTGGGATGCAGGATTACACCAGGGGACAGACTCATGGAATTACTCTGGCAAGCACACAATCACAGAAACATGGAATGGTTTGGGTTGGAAAGGGCATTCAGGATCCTCTAGTCCCAATTGTCCTGCCAGAGACACCTTCCTCTGTCCCAGGTTGCTCCAAGCTCCATCCAACCTGGCCTTGAACATTTCCAGGGATGGGGCATCCACAGCTTCCCTGGGCAACCTGGGCAGTGTCTCAGCATCCTCACAGGAAAGAATTTTTTCCTAATATCTAATGTTAACCTAATTTCTTTCAGATTACCCTGGCACAGGCTGAAGTACTACTGCTCTTTTCACTGTACCCACCTTCTAGATTTAAAATTTTACTAACAAGATTTTGGAGGTGATGTTAATAAAAACATATCATAACATTTAAACAGAATTTTAAACAAAGTTCATCTCCATCTGTTGCAGTGCAACTCATACACTAAACCCCTAATACTCTGTTATATGTACACTAGTTTTGAATTTAAAAAAATCACCAAATAAAGTATAGATTGAGTTTTAGATAAAATGTAGTCAGGACAGAGTAAAACAGATTTGTAATGGCAGTTTGTGCTCTGGCTCACACTATTATACTTAATTTTAAGAGTAATAGTAGTCTCATTCATTTTTTGAACACATGCTACTCATGTAGGAAGTGAAAGACAAGCACAAAGTAACACAGGGCTTGGTAAACAAAAAAGATAAAGAAAAAGAGAAATTCAGAACAGCCCCTTGTTTCTCAGCATCCATTCAGGACATCCCACCTGCTAACGCTGCTGCAGGCACAGAAACCAAAAGAAAAAAAGAAAAAAAAAACTGTGGAGGCTTCATTCATAAAATTCAATAAGCTTGGCTAAGTTGAAAGAAAGCTTTCACTGCATGCTCTATTAGTTTCCTGGTTTTTTTTTTCTTTTTGTCAGTATCTTCTGCACACACCAGAAAACAGACTTTCAACAAAAAATTCATTTTATAAAATAGTAAATAACACCAGATTTCACAGCTTTATATTGCTGTGCCTTCCCTGTTTACCTGGGAAAAAGAACTTGCACTTCTGGTCTGAGCACAGCGGCAGGTGCAACCATCTATTCCCAAATTTCCCTAGGTTGCTGGAAGGGCTGTAACAGCAGTTCCCTTGCATTTTAACTCATTCTTAAGTGATGAGTAAAAACTAATTTATACCTGAAATTTTTAAATTTTATTTGCTTTGGCAGTAGAGATGATATGCCACTTATAAGACTTCCTGATCTATTTCTAGTTCTGTTATTTCTATTTTTACTTATATTCTATTTTAACAATGTAACTTGTTTCATATACAAATTTCTTATTTTCACCTATTATTTTTACTGGGATATTATAAAAAATCATAGAATACCACCTTCTTGCACAGACTATAAGGGCAAGGCAGTATTCTCAAGGGTAAGGGCATTTTCAACAGAAAGTTAGGGACCAGTGATAGACACAGTGAAAGAAAACAAACTAAAAGGGATATCAGTTAAAAAAAAAAACCCAAAAACTCTCTTTTGAAGTAGCAGTCCTACAGCTTCTCCATTCACATGCCTCAATAATTTTTAGCCATCACAGAATAACTGTACTTTTCAGGAAAAATTCTTCCCTAAATTTCTAATCTTATCGTAGCTTCTTCTAGCAAAAGGAAAAGTATGAGGGGAAAATAACAAAATTCCTCCACTGAATGGCAAGTTTTTTTCTGTAGGAGTATATTGGAGGAGGACGATACCCTTTACTTGCTGAGTAAACACAAGTTAAAGGTGCATGTGAGGAGCCTTAAAAATTGAGACATGGGGAAACATGGAAATGGGTATCACAGAAGGATTAGAGGAAGAAGAAACAGCACAAGAGACAGCGAAGAGGAAGGACACCCTGTCCATTAAACAAAATCATGCCTTGAAAGACCCAAAATGAGGAAGGGAGCCTTGGGAGCAGATGAGATTGCCCATCTCCTCACACTGGGAGAGGGTAGAACAGTATAAAACCACATGGAAAAGCAAAGGAAATTTGGGAAGGTGTTTGCTTGTGTTTTGAATTAATTCATCAAAGAGCTCTTCATCCTGCACTTGGGAGACCAGGAGCCATCAAGGGCTGTGGCCATCATCACTCCACAGCATTCTTTCCATGGAAATGCACAGTCAGAGCTATTTAGCAGATTAAATGTAGAAGACTAACCTCGTTTTAGTGAGATAGTGATTAGCCATTAGCACAAAGTCATCTAATCAATGTAAATAGCAAAAATTCCTTTAAAATTTGAAGTTTATCTGATTTATCAGTCTTCTAAAAACTCTTATGGTGATCTCTAGTTCCCTTGATGATAAATACTCACCTTTGCATACAAAAATATATTAAGGTACAACATCATAGACTGGATGAATCTTGAGGATTGGAGGACTAAATTCTAAGTTTTTACTTTGTACAGCTGAAAAACAGAAGTTCTGGAAATACTAAGTAGTTACTCCTTGTACTTTGTTCAAATTCACCTTTATGTTTGACTACCTTTAGGAATCCATTTTTTAAGATTAAGAGTCTGATAGAACTTGCTACAGATTCTCTGCAAACTGTGCTTCCTTTACAATGAATATGGTAGAGACAGAGTTTTCACTTTCATGTTCATGAGACAGTCAGGAGATCCAGGGGTTCCAGGGGAGTCTGGATCCAGGGATCCAGAACTTGGTGGTTTCAACTTAAGCATGGTCACAGGGAGCATAAAGCAGTGTTAGGAATTTATCCAAGTGTAAGGATCAAGCAGCATAGGCAGGGAAAAGGAAGGAAAAAGGGAGAGTCAAAAACCCCAAACAGGAAGGTTTTCTGTAAATATGACATTAATTCTAATATTCTGTATTTTCCAGGCAAAGGTTTAGAGTGACAAAACTGGAATTTTCAAACATGCGATAGTGTTGTTATTAAGGTTGAGAAACTGCTGATTTACAAATATGCAGTGTGTTCTGAGTGCCAAAAAAAGAAACCAAATCTAGTTCAGGCATAATAAATTTTCTAAAGTATCAAATAATTTTCAATCTGCTCCTCTTGAGTTTGATTCTAGACTCAGGTTTCAAGTATCTGGCACCAAAAATGTTTTGTCATTTTTCAAAATAAAGGACCAAAAGGTGTGATCAACTTAGAAGCACAGGCCTGTTATAAAATATGAAGCAAAGAGAGTTCATGCTTTTCAGGTTTGATTTTTCAAATCTAATTATATTAAAACAATTCATTGTAGATCCTAATTTATTTAACTAGACAAAAATGTATCTGCTAACGTTAGATGTAATAATTGAAGACTAAAATACTTTTTCACCAAACAAGAATGGCCAGCTATTTCTAAATGTGGTCAAATAGGCTAGCAGTGAATATAGCTTATGAACAGAGAAATTCTTGGACCAATAATACTGAATAAGATGTGACATTTAATTCTGCACAACCTGCAACTTATTAAATACTTCAGAAAGTAAGTTTGGTTTATTGATTACTTGCTTGCTTTTTTTTTAAACAGATGATAAGACACTATAATAGGATGAAGGAAATAGGAAATATCTTCTTTGACTACTTTGCTATACTTGGAAAATTATATTGTTTTCCATGTTACTGTATCTCTCATCATTGTCTCCTGGTTTATCCAATTACTTTATAAAATTTCATAGTAAGAATTTTAATTTATTATCTTGTTTTGTTTTTTATTTTTAGTTTTTGTTTTCCTACAGAATCTAAGACTTTGAGGAATTGATCTCAACATGAACACATGGGAACTACCAATTTTTGCAATAATTTTTCCAGTGACAGTTTTGTGATATATTGTTGATAAATTAATGATAAATTGCAATTGAGATTATAAAAAGACACTGACAACAGTGAATGTTGCACAAAACTCTACCCACAGGGTACATGGCTGATGACATAGATTACAAAAAAATTACCTTTGCGGGGAAAGCAAAAGAGAGGGAAGGGAAGGTTAGGTTTCGGGAAGGGAAGGGAAGGTTAGGTTTCAGGAAGGGAAGGGAAGGGAAGAGAAGGGAAGGGAAGGGAAGGGAAGGGAAGGGAAGGGAA
>JAWWEX010000125.1:146274469-146323659 GCA_035583215.1 Arremon brunneinucha | reverse complement strand
AGGGAAGGGAAGGGAAGGGAAGGGAAGGGAAGGGAAGGGAAGGGAAGGGAAGGGAAGGGAAGGGAAGGGAAGGGAGTCCCACAAGTTGGCTGCAGAGAGCGTCAGTGCTGTATTTAGAGGATCATCCTCCTCTCAGTGTTCTCTTCAGTGCATCAAGTGCTAACAATTAAGACGTCCCTGCTGACAGAGCTTGTTCCTGTTTATGAGGCTGTTAGTGCTGAAGGATGTGCCTAATCAGGTGCAGGTGTCTCCAGCTATGGCAGCCATGCCCCACGAGACCCCACCACTGCAGTGATATCTGGGGTTGCAGGTGTGAGGCAATGAACAGAACAGCACGAAACCACAAGGAAATACACTACCCAAGAGCCACTGAAAACTGCCTCAGTCACTGAGGAAAGGATTCAAGAGTTGCAATGGAAAGACAGGCTGAAAAATTGCAGGAGAAAGGCCTTTAACATCACAAAGATTAGGGCATTTTGAGCAGTGTTCAACAAGAGAAAGAAGAGGATTTCACTGTAGAGAACTGGGAGACCTCAAGAATTAAAATGTTTTATTATCTAGTGTTTCAATGATACAGAATTTCAACAGTGCACCTAGGAGATACCACCTGACTTATTAGTTACCTTGGCTACATTTGCATTCAAAAGAAAGGAATGTGCATTTCTGCAAAGCATTTGTCTCATCCTAAAGCAGACACTGAAATAGATAGGATGAGTTCTATTCTGAATATATGTGTTTTTTTCATTTCAGATGCAGTCTTCTCTACTAAGATTCATGAAGAATATTCTGAGCTTTGGAGAGTAGAAGAACTCTCTCATCTCTACACCCACCACAACTGAGGCAGCTGCCCACACACAGCCCTGTTGGGACCATGCTGCCAACCCAGTGCCAGCTGCAGGCTGGGCCCTGCTCCTGTGGCAGCACAGCTGCAGCAGTGAGAATGGCTGTGGGATGGAGCCCAGGGAGGGGAACTGCTCTGCTCCATGACAGAACCTGGGGGGAGATGAATAGGTTCAGGAATTAAGAGATTGGAGGCAATTGTGACAAGCTCCTGCCTTGGGCAGCAGGCACATCTCCACTTTTCCTGGTGTAGCAAGGACAAGACTCTGCAAGTAGGACCAAACAAAGATGTGCAAGATGTTTCTAACAGCTTGGAAGCGACCCCAAGGTTAAATTGGCCACATCCAAAAGAAATAAAGATCGGTCATTGTCTAAGGACATCTCTTCTGAGGAAAGCAGAAGGCAAAAAATACTGACTAAACCCAATTCTTGACAAAACCTTCATCCCTGGCAGCACCCTTGGATTAATATCCATTATTGCCTTCCATGCAGACAGCAATGAAGTTGCAATAAGAAGTCTCAGGGCAGCCAAGAGAGTCTTCAGGACCCTTGGGGGTTAAGGGATCAAGGACGAAAACTGTGATGGTGGTCACAAAGGTTTTCAGGTGAAGAGAGACGACAATGTTGACCAGAAGGCTTGATTTATTATTTTATGACATATATACTACATTATGACTATACTTAAAGAAATAGAAGGAAAAGTTCTCAGATGGCTATCTAAGCTAAGAATAGAATAGAATGATAACAAAGGAGCTCTCTCCAACTCTGTCCCAGAGAGAGCTCAGTCCTTGATTGGCCATTAACTATACACATCCAAGATGGGCCAATCACAGGTGCACCTGTTGCATTCCACAGCAGCAGATAACCATTGTTTACATTCTTTTTCTGGGGCCTCAGCTTCCTAGAAGGGAAAATCCTAAAGAAAGGATTTTTATGAAAAGATGTCTGCGACAGAAAACAGTGTTCTCCTCTATCCTTCCAGGGTAGAGGAATGATAAATGAAGAAACAAGATGAACCAGCTGATCAGTTGCCTCCTGACAGGTGTCACTTGCAGAATTTAGGGGTTTTGAATACAGATTAATCTATTCAACACCTGTGGGAATTGCAATATTGCAATACAGGGAGGACTACATCACTTGCAGAATTTAGGGGTTTTGAATACAGATTAATCTATTCAACACCAGTGGGAATGGAAATATTGCAATGCAGGGGGGACTACAGGGTGACACATCTGGTGACAGCCATGAGCAATGCAAGTGTAATGCAGCTTTACAAATATTTACTGAGGAAGTAAAAATTATTTATGTCAGAATGAAATCTCAGACACGATACGTCTGGAAAATGTGTGTAAATTCTTTTCAACGTGTTTAATAAACACTAATTGAAATGCAGTGAAAAATATTCCTTGAGTAATCAAGTGAAGGGAGAGCCTGTATTCCATGACTAAATGAGAATGTTTTTGCTTGATTACCCTTGTATAACAAAAACTGAGAAGGGATGTGATTGCCATCTATAAATACAGGTTATAGGGGAGGATGAGTGGGAGTGCATGGGAAGAAGAGTTTCATGTGGATGAAACATAATTTTGGCACAATGGCAAATGAAAACATTGTGTTTGGAAATCAGAACAAAATGGCCAAATCTCAGGGCTGCCACACTAGGAAACTTTCAGGAAGGATTGCAGAGACAAGAAAATTTATTTTCCAAAATGCCATTATGTAGTGAGACTTCATGGAACGTTGCACTGGTCTCAGTGCTGCAGACAGACCCTTCCAGTCCACAACTCCTTGATTCTTATGACAGATAAAAAAATTATTTTTATAGTGATGCCTAATGAGATTTCACAAAAATTACTAATGAATGAAGGATTGAGAAAGGGATCCCCATAGTAACAGAAAACTCTTAGGAAAGATTTATCTGGTGGGAGTTAATGAACTAATTTCTGATGTTATCCTTTGAATTACTTAGGGACATAATACTTATAAAGAGTTTTAAAGGAAGTTGTTAAATTTATTTTGCATTGGATTGTGTGTCTCAATTTCTACCTGGAACTGGAATGGATTTTTTTTATTTATTTAATCCGATTTTGTTGAAAAGGATGAAAAAAAAGTTTCAATGATTTTCTTTGAATGTTTTTTTCTTTATTTAAAATTACTCTTCAAGACTTCAGTAGTTAAAATACATTCCCATTTCTATATTATATTGTTTTCTCTGTGTATAATATGTTATATTGTTTTCTCTGTGTATAACTTGCTCGTGCATCATGATAGTATTTTAACCAGTCTATTCTATTTAATTTTGATATTTGGCTTATTGAGGAGATCTATTTGTTACTACCAATTGACACAGCTTACTTTCTGTTCTTTTCAGATCACTGTGGCTCTTGACATTGACAGGAATTAAAGGAAATTGGAATCTCAGGTCTTGTTAGAACATAATCACTCAGGCTACAAATTATGTCACTACAGAATAATATCTCAAAATCTCCCAGCTAAACCACAGTTCAGACTGAAAAGCAAATAAATAAAAATTCAAATATAAGGCTTGTAAGATGAGAAGTCAGAGACTCAGGTAATATTGCATCCTGATTTTGGCTGGGATAGAATTAATTTCTTCCTAGTAGTTGGAAAAGTTCTATGTTTTGGATTTAGGAAAGAAATAATGTTGAGATCACTCTGATGCTTTGGTGGTTGCTGAGCAGTGCCTACACTCAGTTAAGGACTTTCCAACTTCCTGTGCTGCCCTGCCAGCGAGGGGCTGGGGAGGCACCAGAAACTGGGAGGGGACCCCAGTGGCCAAAGGGGTCATTCCCTCCCATCCACCTCATGCTGAGCATTAATTAACAGGGGCTGAGCTGGCCACAGGAGTGGCAATCCCTGCCCAGGCATGGGCTGGGCATTGGCCAGCAGGGCTGAGAAATTGCACTGTGAATCACTCAGATCCTGCTGGTGTTTTATGGTGTTGTGGCACTGAACAGCAAACCCTGTTTGGAGTGACAAACTCTCTTATTAACAGTATGGGAAATACTTGGGTGTAGAGGAGCAATGATCTTTCTATTAGTACAGAGTTGCATCCACACATTGTGATTTATTAAATAAAGTATTTTTAATATAGGCAAGTTGTCCTGCCTGGAATACAGCTGGTATAATAAGCCAGTAAAAGAATATCAGTTTGCTATTACATTTGAAATGACATGTTAAAAAACCTCACTAAACCTTAATATATAAACATCCATATAAAATCTTTATCTAAAGCCAGATATTCTGGAAATGTACTTTTACTGGTAATTTTAAAGATTAAACAATTCTTATTTGAGGTTGCAACATCAAAATGTCAATCCTTCATAACCAAAAATTTGAATTTATTTCAATTCTGTTTGCATGCTTCCTAAAGAGTGCTCCTGAATATCTTTTGCTAGCATATCTTATAATTATCTTATATTTATAAGTAATTTTTTTGTGTCGTAGCAGTAAAATTATATAAGGACTATATACATATAACAATATATATTATATGAAAGCCACCTCCCTTTTGTTGAAGAATTTCTTGTTTGTAGTTTATTCTTCATATCACAGTATCATCTGTGCTGTTAATTTTCAGAGTATGAACTCAGCTTCTGCAAATACAGGTTGAAGACGAAATTAAGCGTCAAGTTTTCTAGGTTCCTGTACTAATTAGGAAAGGAAGGCAAATAATAAAATATAAACATATTTCTTCTGGTTTTGTCCTCTGTTTTTTGTATCAGAACCCTTCCCAGACATCTAACAGACAGAACACACCTGCTGGTTCACCAGCACCTACAGATAATGCCCAGGTAAAGCATTTCAAGCAGAGCAGATTCTGAAACTTGTAACTGGGGTATGACAGCTGAGATGAGGAATGAGGTTTTAAAATGCCTTGAATTATAAGTTCTTTAGATTCCTTCCTAACACTGGGAATTTCCACATCTCAATGATACCTCTCCATTCTTTCCAGCATGGTTTTGCTGGATTTTTTCAGTTTGAAAAAACAGCCCAAAATCTGCCCTCCGAAAGTCCAGGGCAGCAGTTCTGCTGAGCCCTTCTCACTACTCCAAGATGCAACAGCTCCATCCTTTCGTTCTGTGCCCAAGACAGGCTCCAACCACCACACCACCTGCTACTCCTTCTCGGTTCAGACTGCCTGATTATTTTTTTTCCTTTTTAAACCTCAATAATTCTCTGATTCTAAGATTTTTATGGTGTTCCTCAACCTATTCACTTCTTCCCAGAGCTCTGCCATGGAGCAGAAGTTTCCCTTCCTGGGCACAGACCTGCAGCCTGAAGATGGCACCAGTGTGTTCCCACCAGAGTTCTTTTTGTTCTTTATTTTTTCTTCTTTTTTATAAAATTATTCTTCCATTTGGAGTTTTTATGGCTACTTTTACATCTTGAATAAACAAGAGTCCTTCTTTATATTCTTCCCTTGCTTTTCAGTGGTCTTTGTGTCTAAAATAATTTATAGAACCCTCTCAAGCTTGTTCAAGAATAAATTTCCTACCTGAATAAAAATGGGACCTTAAAGTACCTCTTTTTTTACCCCTTTTTGTTTCTTCCATCAGCAGCTAAACTGAATTGCAGCCAAAAGCTTCCATAATAACATTTTCCAAAGTAAATACCTGAAGATCTTTTTGGCATCAAGCATGTGTCTGCAATTTGTTTATTTTTCTTCCCAGGAAATATAACTGGCAAGAAAAGCATTTTCATTCCTTTTTAACAATTTTCTACTTGCATGCATAACCAAAAAGAAGAATTGTGCAATGTATTGTACAGTCTTATCATTACAATTATGATACAGTTTTCTGTAGAGATTGTTCATGACACCTTAATGGCAGAAATTTCTGCTTGGGCTCTCCACGTGGCTGTTCATTTTTGGTGTCTCTTTATGGCTGTGCTGTTATCTCTGCACTGCCACGGCCACACAGCTGGGACCAAACAAAGCAGTTTCCTCAGCACCATGTCTGAAATACAGTGCAATATCCCTGAGAGTGGCAAACCCATAATTTTTTGGTGCTTAGGTGGTTAAAAGCCTGGAGAAATGCCACAGAAGAGATGAACAGATGTGCTGCTCCTCCTGACTTTGAGGCGTTTTAGCGACTTGGCCATGATGAAAACAAAGCAGTTCCAGTGGTGGGAATAAAGCAGGAAATCCGAGTTCAGATAATTTTGGGGATAAAAAGAGGCTTTTGAGGCAGGATAGGTGTAACAGGTGATGACAGGGAGGGCTGGCCCATGAAAGGGAGATTTGCCTTGAGGGATTTACATCAGAAAGATGAAGGGACAACTCCACAGAAAAACATCAGAGAGGAGCAGCAACCAGGAAGGTGCTTGTGATCTGGATGCTGATCTGAGCTGAAATCAGAGCTGTGCAAGGGGTAGATATGACAAATTATGCTTTAAATTTTTTAGGAATAAGTGTAGCTGCTCTGTTCAGATATTACATTTAGATGGATGTAAATAAGATCACAAGCTAGCCTGAACTAACTTGTTGCTTTTCAGGCCTCTTCATTGAAGTCTGCTTTAGATGAATGTTGTGTCCCTACTTAGGCATGACTCTAAATTCTCACATAAGTTGTGGAGAAGGTTGAACTTTGGATTTTTTTCAGTCATTCCTAATTTTATTTTATCAGTCATGTACTCCTAAACAATGTAACCATATCAAAACAACTTAAGTCTTGGGTTTTTTTTTCCTCATGTATAATGTACATATTTTTATTTTTGAGCTAATATTAAGCTTAAAAAGAAGAATTTTGGATAATAAGGTATTCATTTTCAGCAACTCATATCAGCTCTGACTACATTATTCCAAAACTGGAACAGAACAGAATCCAATTTGAGCCACTTTTATGCTCCTAACAATGTCTTTGCAGTGAAAGAAAAGAAGATGATAAAAGATGCAAAGGCTGACAGTTCATAGATACCAATACCTGAATCTGTTTGACCAAAACATGTGTCTGAGAAAGCTATTTGTTCTTGATATATGAGATGAATATTCCTGACCCCAGGAAATTGAGGGATGGGAATCAGATGGTTATGATTAATGCTATGTGAACTATTTTACAAGTAAACCTAGAGCAGTGGAAATTGCTTTCCTTGCAGATGGGCTGGGAGACTTTATGACAAATCATTTTCTGTTTTGCCTTTCTGTGAAGTCTTGCATATTTCTTTATCAGAATGAAAAATATACAATCAAAAAACCAAACAAAACTCAACTCTGCTGTGTTTTCCTAGCCCCAGTCTCAATTCTTTTTCTTTTTTTTTTTTTTTTTTTTTTTTTGCAAAAGTAAAATTGCGTGACTCATCACAGAGGGAAATGGATTAAATTAAAATTAAATTTGATGCTTAATATAATTCCACTTTCTCCACTCTAATGGTAGCATAAAACAATCAGAAAGGGGCTCTGTAAGTAGGAAATAAACCACTATATGGAATATGTTTGAAGTTTTCATGTTCTTATGAGGTCTTTCTTTCTTAAAAAAAGAGCATTTTGCCATTGATAGACAGGGACCCTCAGAAGGGTGACTGAATGGGAAGTTGTGTAAATACTTTCAGATATCTGAACCTCCAAGCATTTGATTACTGATGATTCATGCAATGAAAAAATGCTTCTTCATCTTCTACTGCTACAAAACATGTGCTTAGAACTCAAATTTCAGAAAAAATCCCTCCCCTCTTTTCTAATTACCTGGTTCTTTCTTTAGAAAAAATAAGAGAGAGAGTCAAGGCAATTCACAAGCCAGAACAGAGCACCTGGTGCAATGAAAGGATGAGATCACTTTAGAGTGTTTTCTACAGATCTCCAGAGTGATATTTTTATACTGTGTGAATTTGTTGTAGAAATACTGTTTCTGTTAAAAGCAAATATTTGTGTTTGCCTCAAATTTTTATTCAGTGTGAAATCATATACCTCCCTCATTGTTTGTGTTATGCTTTTACAGTTGAAAAGAGCAGTGGGAAATGACTACTGATTTGTTGCACAATTTCTTCTTGCATTTCTACTTCATCATATTTATATCATACATAACCCGTGTGTGTATCCCTTCTTGGGACATTGCAGGACTCCTACATCAGTTTTCTCTTTCAACCCCAGAGCAAAATTCATCAGAATATTAAGCAAAAAACCCCAGACTTTCAAGTAGATTCATTTTCAAAGGATGTCTGTAGAGAATACTTACATAAAAAATGAAGGTCATGTTTTCAGGTGGTTCAAATCACAGTAGGTCTATTTAATGTTGCAGCTGCATTAATTTTCAGTAGCTGGGAATTTTAGAAACACGGACTCTTGCCTATAGAACACCAACAATGTTTATTTGCACCAAACCAAAGCTAGTCCTGATACTGTGAGACAGTTTCCAGTTGAAACTGCAAATTTCTGAATTGCTCAAGGATATTATCTGTTTGCCTGGCTTATTCCAGCAGAACTGTTCTAAAGTAAATGGGGTGAAAATTCACAACGAGCTTAGTGCGCAAAACCCCATAAACTCTTCACAAAACTGTTGTAAATTTAGACAGTTCCTTCACCAGTGGTCAAAGAGGAGCAGTCACTGGCATGGCTTTTCTTCCTACTCTTGCCTCATGTACATGAGTGTGACGCTGAAAAGAAGTTGGAATATTGATATAAACAGACCATTGGTGCTGGATGAGCATGTCTAACATTTTGTCAACCACCGCTAAGTTCCACATCAAGTTTTTTATTGAAATTCACAGATGCTTCACAGATGGCTGAAACCGCTGTACAGAGTAGGGATTCGATTTTCAGAGGTTCTGATCTTCTGCTCAGTAATTTGGGGCATTCAGTGCCTCTAATGAGTTTTATTTTAAATTATTTTCTTGTGATTGCAAACGCTACAGCAGATAACAGAATCATGAGCTTACAGTCCCTCAGATGCTGTGAGTGTAGAACTCCATTTGCTCTTAGTGAAGAAAAATTTTTCCTGCTCATATGATGGAAGAATTCTAATGAAGGTGTAGGAAGAGAAAGAGAAAGAAAAAATATTAATCAATATAATAATAATAAGAGTAAGAATCCAGAAACTTTAGGAAGTGCTGGTCCTTGACATTTTCAATGTGTTTACTTCTAAGCACCAGAGTTTTGTTTCTTCTGAGGAGGTGCAGAAGAGCAGAGCAATAACTTTACTGGGTCAAATCCTGTTGGGGATAATATTTGCCTCTTCCACAGCTGCTAGTAAATGCATCAATTATCTAAAGTGTTTTAATGGACTAGTCAAAACTGAATGCAGTTGGTAATAACAATAAAGGCAAAAGCTTTCTGCCTAGTTAATGTCTAGGCAGATACATTAGGCTGCTGAAAAACAAGTGAGAGAAAGAAAAGCAAAGACTTAAACATTTAGCATCCTCAAACAATATGCTTATTGCTTATTAATTATAATGAAGTAGTACTACTGATTATTTTATTAGGAAACATTAGGAATGAAATTTTCATAAACAGAAGCTTTAGAATAAATTCTTTAGCTACAAACTTTTCTATACTTGAAAATAATTTAAAAAAAGTATATTCTTTCAGGGCTAAAAATATGGCAGTCTTCTGGAAAAAAGGAGTATTTAAAATCTGTCCTCTGCCTATATCATCATTTCAGAAAATGTAGCTTCTTGTTCAATATGAGCTGATGCCTCTGGATCATACAAGATATAAAATTCAATGAGGTTCTAAATTCAAATTATTGGTTTTTATTCAAGACAGAATGGTATCAGTAGTGGGGGCTCCCTGAGTGCATTTGATAGCAGCTCAATTATTGTTGCTATAGAGGGGCTTTGTTGCATGTTAATTTCCTTATAGAATCAGCTATGAAATTAAGATTTTTTTTTTTCTTTTTTCTTCTCCTTCACTCTGACCTTCACCTCTGGGTATTTTTTTGGGAAGCCAAAAATTACTTTTTATTCTTTTGTCACTTCTGTACTTTTTCTTTTGAATTTAACTATAGTGGAACATGCATTTCATTGGAAAAGGTAAAAAAGAAAAAGCCGAGAAAGGGTAGAGAATAAGATAAGATAAAAAAAAGCTTTGATTTTCTGGACAACAGAAGTATAACGTTATTGCATACAATTTCTTTCTGAAAAAAAAAATAAGTAGAGAAAAAATTATTTCCCAATTGTCCTTAATAATGATGAACCATTCTGTTTATCAGCCTTATAAAAAAACAGCACAAACACCTCAGCATTTAGAGGCTTTATATTATTAACCTTCCCCAGGAGACCTGTTGTATAAAGGAGACATAAGAGAATATGACCTTTTGCCAAAGAGGTAAAGAACTGATACTCTGACAGTAAATATAATATGAAGACATAAACAGAAAATGAATTAGAGATTAGCTAAACTAAACAAGAGATCAAATATTTTGATTAAATTGGAAACCAGCAAAGAGTTTCCAAATTCAGCTGCTGGAAATGATTAGAATTTGTTATTTAATTTTCTTTGCTGTAGGATCCAATCAAACTTGATATATTTTCATATTCATGGTATGATTTTGAAATAATCAATGTCATGTTTATGCAAATATAGCCCAATTAATATGATTTCTCCAAACAGAGATTAAAAAAAGCTACTAATGAGGTTTGCATTTCCTGTATTTAATTTAAACATCTATGAGAATTTCAAGCAAAACACAGAAGCAGGCCTGCCATATTTAAGAGAAGAGTTTTAGGAGCCTTAAAATGAGCAATAGATTGGAAGCTGTGGGCAGGAGCTGGAATAGGAAGCACATGATGTGTAACCCTGTAGGGATTTTGACTTCAGGAGAGGTAGCTCTGTTCAGACCTTTGAAATCAGTCTTCAAAGTGGATGTCTATGAGTATTCCCTGGGCAAAATGAACCACGTTAGCTCCTGAAAATGCAAGCACAGAAAGAAGAGTTGCTGGTGCTGATAACTGCTAAAGAAAGGGGAATTCAGATTCTCCCTAAACTGGGCACTCTTTCAATAGCTGCCTATTAAAAAATTAATTATTGTTTGTGATGGATTTAAAAGACATAAGCCATTTCTAACTGCTGCTTGTTTTATTTCTAATCAGTCCCAAATGTGCCTGCATGGCTGGAAATGGTCAGGCCATTTTACACAGCTTTGATTAATCCTTGAGCATTGCATTTTATTTTGTCATTTAAAGATTATAACCCTGTGGAAACATAAAAGCAATTCCTTTTGGATATTGACACAAATTTGTAAATAACTGAAGGATCTAAAAGGGGTATTGGCAGTGTTACCTATCACAGTAAAGATTTATCCATGTAAAATGAACTTTTGGGGCCAAATGACTTCAAATGTATTCATGATGTCTTTTAAGATAGAAAGCTATCATTTATAAACGTATAATTTTTGACCTCTAAGTTAATTTCTGGATCTTAATCTAATCAATTTTGATAAACTGGCTCTAATAGAAAGAAAGCCTCTGTTTTGTTTTCCAAATACTTCCTGTTCTATGGAATTTCTTTCACTGATCGAGAAAAACTGCACAATTTCAGAACATCAAAACACATGTTCAGTGGGTAACTCAATTGTTCTCTATTCACAGTCCTTTAAAAGCTTAAAATGTAGCATTCGAGGAGGAGTTATTCAACAAATACATTTTATCTTTAAATTGAATGTTATCTGTGTTGTATATATTAGTATAAGGCAATAAATTTGCAGCTTGATGTAGTAAGAGCATTTTTCTAGAACGATATTTACTCAGGTTAGTCTAAATTCAGTACAAATAATTTTTGCATGCTATTGAAAAAAGAACATTATCATTATTAGGTAAAGGTAGGCTTAGAAAAGAACCCTAAACAACAGGTGCTAAAAAAAAATGTTTATTTTTTTCTATACTTCCAAAAGTTGTTGTGTGCCTACAACAATAAATTCTAACGAGCTACTGACAATTATTCCCAAGCAATTAGAATCATACAATGATTTGGGTTGGAATGGATCTTAAAGATCACCTAATTCTACCCCCCCTGCCATGGGCAGGAGTGCTATCCAGTAAATCATGTTTCACCTGCACCACAGCTTGGTGCCATCCATGAAACTGCTGAGGATGCACTCAATCCCACTGTCCATGTCACCGAAAAAATGTTAAACAGCAGTGGTTCTCCTTGAATGTGTCACTCTCTTACCCATGGCATTTAATTTAAATTATTGTCTCCACAGCCAACACAACAGCCACTTGTGTTGGATATACCATGGTTTTGGTGGAACAAATGGTAGTGCAAGGCCATTTATGTTCACAAATCCCTGCATCAAGTGCTGGGAACTCAACAGAACTCTTTTGAGTAAATACCTCATAGAACTTAGCCCAAAAATTTCAGATGTTACAGTGGAATTTATCATACTCTGAGGTTTTCAGTATCTACAAATTTGTCTGAGTATGTCTTAAAATCCTTATGGTCAAATTTGAGAAGAAAATTTCGTGAGGTAGTTATCTCTACATTAAATATTTACTGGTGAATAAGTCAAAAATATTTGATGGAAGTTTCTTGCGCTGGGTGAAGGTCTAAGGCCCAGAGGGAGATTGTTTATCTGCAGATTCTGTCTAACTAATCAATGTTGGATAGTTTTTTCTAATGAACATGGAAAGCTGTTGCAGTAGAAGTGCATAATGAAATTATGTCACATAGGAATAGGAAAAGATGAATTTCATACTTCTGAATGTAAGTACTTGAGTTTTTCTAATTTGTTTGGTAGGTTTCCTTCCAAATGAATTCCCTAAGGTAACAGCAGGAAACTCCACCTGAATCTTTTACTTACCATGTGAATTTGAAACCTAGATTCAATGTTTTAATCATTGCAGAACTTTTCAGAATGTATTTTTTACATTCTCATAGAACACTGTATAGATTATAAAGATTCAAATAGGGATGGAGAATCCATTTAAACCTTATTTTATTTGCAATCTCCATGGAGTTACCACAAATTCCAGATGATCTCTTTGGAGTCAGTATGGGAATTCTGTGGTTATCAGGGGTGTTGAATTACCTTTTTTTATTTTCTTGTTTTAGACATTCATTTTCCCCCTGTCTCATATTTTCAGCATACACTATCTATAAAACAAAAGTCTTTCAACTTGAAAATGTGCACTACTGAGCTCAAAGGAATGAAGACATGTCCAGCAGCTCTGTATTTCTCCCTGCAAACTAATTCAGCAGATGTTCTTCTTTCTTCTAGGTTGAACAATTCTTGGGAGTAAACAAGAAAGGAACTGTCCTATTGAAATCTTTTCATGTTGAAAATAAATAAATTACTGTTCATTTTTTGGGGTTTTTTTCCAACCTAGCAACACATCAGAACCAGAGATTGTTTCTAAAAATGGGCACACAAACCTGACAATCAGAGAACAATATAATTTTGGAGACACAGGCATGAAACTCCACATTATTTAATGCAGGCATGACAATGTGGCACAGGCTATGCAGTCCTGTGTTCAAGAGGGGATAATACACGATGCACTCCATAAGTATAATTAATGATGAGCCTCTTGGAAAGTGTCTACACTGAAATGCCACGAGTTTTCAGAATTAATGAAATACCATCTACAAATTCCAGCCTTACTTTAAGCCAAGGTCAGAATGTCCTTTAAAATTTGTATTTTTTCCCCAAAACAGCAGCATAGATCTGAATCCCATCATCTTATAAGGATGAAGCAACTAAAAGAAAACAGCTGAGTGTCTTTTGCATAACAGAGAACGTCCTTTGGTTACGGCATTGCAGGAGGTGATTTTGTTACTGTACATCTTGTAAGGGAATAAGCACCAACAGGGAATTTAAAATGATCATAAATTTTATTAACTCTTGTTGTCTCATTTTCTTTAAGATGTGTTTTTAGGATAAGAACAAGCCTCAGGTAAAAACAAAGCAAAACAAAATAGTAATGTTACAACACAGAAATTCTGATGCTGAATTTACTCTTTTTTTTTTTTCACATTTCGTACTGTAGAACATGAGTCTTCCTCTGAAGTGGTAACAACAGAATGTCACTCTCTGTATGCATTTTTAGGTGGTCTCTGTGTTTGCAAATAGTTTTGGATGTAGAAGTAGCTACTGGCAAACACCTACCAGGAGAGAGGTGGATGCCAAATTCGTGTTTGGAAGTTTCCCAAGAACTGGCAGTCCTTGCAACCACAGTTCCTCTTTAATCTGCAAGAACTGACAAAATCAGCACACCAAGAGCCTGCTCAATCTGTACAGGGCCACAGCTGGGTTATGGAGCTCAGACTGCACCCAAAGGGGAGGCAGCTGTGGGTGAAGGCTACGGAGATTCATGGACAAATGTGGGAATGAGGAGCACTGCAGGACACTTTCTAAAAGATGGAAAAATAGCTGTTGGCAAATCAGCGCAATCCACCCTTTCTGAGAGGGCAGATTCTATTGTCAGATGGTGTCTGAGATTGCTGAGATTGCACTTGAGCTGCCCTCCAAATGGATAACTGCGAGTAAAAGAACGTGGGTGTGTTACTGAGCACCACAAACAAGTGGATGTGCTGTGCTATTTACCTTTTATTAATAACATCTAATAAGACATCTATTAATGCTGTCTCAGTGAAGGAAAAGCTTAGGTTCCCATATAAGGAAAAGGAAATTTACTGCAATCTCCTTCACACCAAAGAAAGGCAAGAGATAGTAGAAGTGGATGAGGCATGGTGAAGGATGGCAGGAATTGGGTTCCAGATGCAAAGCTTCCCAATAGCCATGTATGCAACAGTTTATAGAAAAAATCATATCAGAAAAGTCTATAGCTTAAAATGCCACTTTGTGGGGCGATCTGGGTAGAAAATCCTAAAAAGGAAGGCAAAAGCAAGCTTTTTCTGGCTTTCTCATGGACAGAGACGAGTAGGAGTGGCAGGCACAAAATTTTTATTTATTTGCCCAGATCCTGAATAATATGCAGGTTTGTGAATTCCAACTTAATCTACAACACCAAAAGTGTTCCCTGAATATGAAATAAAATGTGTATATGTGTACTTTGATCACAATCTTGATTCAAGAACTTTCTTCCCTCCATAACTGTACTTAATTTCATCTTTTTAATCAATGGAGTTGTGGATTGTAAATGGAATAACAAATTTATGTGAATGGTAAAAAAATCCAGGATCTGTCCACCCACAAACATTCAGTGCTCCCAATGAGATGAAAATTAAATCACAGAATCATAGAATTGTTAAGGCTGGAAAAAACTCTAAAATCATTGATTCCAAGCACTGTGTGAATCTTGACTGTAATTTATTACTGATGAATGCTGTCCTAAGAACCTGGGTACTATGAACCACAGAAAATGAGCAACAAAGTAGCATTACAATTTTAGAAGTTCTTTTCTTGACTCTTTCTGCTATTTTGTAGGTATTGCTTATTTTACAAAATATTAGTTTTTAAAAGTATAGCCTGTTTTGTTTTTTGGGTTTTTTTTTTTTAATGAAAATCTGATCTGGGAGGGATTATCCAATGGAGACATTGTCCTAGAGTATCAATAAATGATAAACCAGAGCTTTTGACATGCTTGGTAGAAACCAAAGACACAATTCATAACTGGAGAAGCTTCTGTGCACAGTTTGATGCTTCCATGACCCAGCAATGACTCAGACTCAGTCAGTAATGGAGGCTGGCAGAGTTTGGAAGATGGCAACAGGAATTCAGCGTAATAGGACGTGCTGATGGCAGCTTGCTGCAAAATTAAATGCCCTGGTGCCTGCACTGATGTGATGCAAGAGGCACAGTTCAAAGGCACGAGCTGATCTCAACACCCAGATCTGGACTGATGCAGTCACTCGGTAGCGTCATTGGTGTTTGGCTCAAGGCTGTTTGTGCTCACTGGAAGGAATTCAACATCTGTTAGAATGATCTTGCAATTAACTAGTAGAATAACGCCTCAGCTGCTAGAAGAATGAAACTTTTCAAAGCATGCTGCTATGAATCAGGATTGTTTCTGCACTAGCTGGGCATTTAGAGTTCTCTGGTGTGTGCATTACTGGCATCATTATTGTGATTATCAGTGTCTACTTGGCTCATTTATTTGAGGACATAAATCTGTGTGCTTATGCTGACTACTCACTGAGCATACAGGAATATATCAGTGCATAAAATTTGGCCATTAATTTTTATAAGGTTGAAAGACCGTTTCAAAATGACTGACTGATGTCACCAAACTATAATTAAAACTAAAAAGAAAAAAAAGATAATTTCCTGTAATTTGAAATATCAGAAGCTTCCCAAACTATGAACTACATGCTTTAGCCAGGCCAGTGTGCCCATGTGTCTGAGGATTGACTGTGACTCAGAGGCAGGATGACTTACACAGGGCTCACTGCATGGTTTCCATCCCCAGGTGCCTGTTCCACAGCAGGAGCAGCTCTGTTGTCCGTGTTGCAGACTCTGATTCACTGCATGTTGCAGGAGGAAAATCAATGCCATGTTTTGCCAGTTTGTACAGTACAGAACTGGAGGTGCTCCTTCACAAGCAGCTTAGAAGCCCCCACAGAGAAGCAGGAACAGGTGAGAAAAGGTTTGGATGCACAGTTGGGTGACCTGTGTTGCTTGGCGGTGATGAATCAAGTGTATGTTAAATAGAATTTCTTACAGAAGCATTAAGTCCAAAATTATTTTCATTCTTTTGATGCCTTGAGAGGCTACCTAGAAAAGAGATTAGACTGTGTTAAAGGAATAAATAGATATTTATTAAAAGGACCTTCAAAGGATACACCTTGGGCAGTACAAGGGCCTGGCCATGGCTCCATCCAAGATGGACTCAGGTTCTGGAGTTTTCACACTTTTATAAGTTTTGGTCCATTTACATTTTGGGTTAATTGTCCAGTTACAGCTTCAGATTATGAAGCCCCATCCTTCTAGTTTGCTCTCATTAATTCCTTTTTTTTTGCACTTTTTGGGCCTGAAGCTGCAGTGGTGTCCTTGGTTCTGGGGCTGGAAAAGGATTGTTTTATCTGACTAAGCTGTGAGGAGAACTTGCTAAATCTTTGTGTGAAGTTAGAGTAACACACTAAGGCAGTACAAGATCTGGAAACTATGAAAAGTTTTAGCTTATGAAAGCTAAAAGTTAAGGCATCAGTTTATTCTCAAAAAAAACCACCTAAGAAAAAACCCACTGCCACCACCACCACCAAAAACAAAGTACTCCCCCACTCCTTTTCAATAATAATTATTTGCTATTTTTTTTTCCTTACGATAGAAATTAATAATTTAAAGCTGATATCTTAGACTATAAAGAGTTCTTAACCCTTCAGTTTTTGAATTCTACTGAAATGGTTTGTTTGTAGGTCTTTTAGGAAAGAAGATTGGGGAAAGACAAAAAATTATCAAATATTTATTGCAACTAGTATTCTAGATCTTGGTCTTGGTATATTTGTGTAAAAATGTCAGCAAACTGAATTCCTGCTGTATTTCTTAGTCTTGCTGGGTTCTAGGTCACCATGTTTTGGGAAGCAGAAGAATAATTCTTGCACAGTCTCAATTCTTACCATTCTAGAATGAATAGGTAACTTGGCTCTTTAAGGTCCAGCACTGAAGGGATTTAGGAGGAGGAAAGTAAAAGGGTTAAGTTCCTAATGGATAAAAAATACAGAGTATTCTGTTTTCATAATCTGAAGGGTTACCTGCTCTATGGGTGTGTAGAGTTTGTGATGATGGGTTTTTTAGGATTGCATAGTGCATGAAAACACTGAAGCTTTTCTCCTCTAAATTGCTATAGTTTATCACAAATTACCACAAACGGAAAAAATCACCCCTAGCAAGTACAACTATAATTAGTAAAGTGGATAAATATTTCTTTCTCAATCTGTCAGCAATCAATCATGTACTAGTATGTCAATTATCAACTGCAGAAACATATTTTTTTTTTAAATGAGGAAATGAGGTCACCTTTACGACTGCTTGCATCAACTGCTGCATAAAAAGTAAATCTAACCAATTAAGGGAACCCCCAGAAATGTTAATAATATTTTCTTTTTGAAATGGAGGAGAATAAGAAAGGTTGAAGAGGAAATTTTCTCTGAATGTAAGCATCCTATAGCTGCAGTTGATGCAAGCTTTTAAGAAACACATAGATTGCCGATAATGCAATTTTTTTTCTTTTTTTTTTTTCTGAAAATGCTGACAGCTTACCTGTCCATCAAAAGGACACAAACTGTGAGAGCAATATTTCTGACCAGGATCTCTGAAGTGGACTACAAGGAATATTGACACTTCAGGGGTGGTTTAACATGGCCACCCCCCAAAAACTAATTATGTGGACTATGGAAGATATTTCCTCACTGTCCTTTTTATTAATCTTAGATTTCTCTTAGCACTTTTCTGTTCATAACCCCGAGGACAGCATATCAATGCTCAAATCACCAGCACTGTTCAAATACAAAATTTAAAAAGAAAATCGAGGTTGGTAAGGGAAAATAAAAACAATACTCAATAAAGTTTATAGCATTATCCATCATACTATCAAATATTAAGAATATTTAATCTTTATGATTTTTCCATGTTCCTGTGTGCAAAGACAAGTTATAGATTCTGCAAACTACCCAGTTTCCTAGATTAGAAAAAATAATAATACTGGACAGTCAGCTCTTGTTGCCTTCTTGAAACCAAATAAGAAATTGGAGGACCTGAGAGCAAAGCTACTCCCAAAACTGTGTCCTCAGAGATGTAATGGTGAAAGAAAAAAACAGGGAGAGTGAAGGTAAGCTTCAAAATTTTTAATCTTTTGAAGTCAAATGAAGTTTTATCATTCAACTGGCTGCATGTAAACCCAGAAATTCAGTTTCTAAAATTTTGTATTCCAATGAAAACACAAAACCAGGACCATCTATCTGTTTCCCTTACTACAGACAATGGGATTGGCAGTGTGTTCAGAATGGACACATCATTTTCCATTTTCTATATTTCCTATTCTATGATTTTATTTTGGTATTCTTTATGTGTGAGGTTGCTGAACATGAAAGCTGCAGACAAAAAAAAAAGGTAGCGACTGTAGACAATTAAAAAGAAAGATAAGACAAGGAAACAGCAACAACTGATATATCAATTGCTGATTGTGTTGTAGGATCTGAAAAACTGAAAACACAGTGGCCCACGGTGATGTAAGAGATGTGCCAGGCCAACATGATATCTAGAGGATGCACTGTGCAGGAACATTAAAATGGAGAGCTCTGAATATCCCACAGTATCTTCAAGGCCTTTTGCACTATCCTTTAAGCTTCCTTTCATTAATTAAACATACTCATTGCACATATTGCTTTCCAAGGCAGAAGTTATATATTTATGTACAACAAAACAACCTGAAAATATCTTTCTTGATTTCTATGAAACAATTTAGTTGGTACCAAGAGGGGAGATAAACAGTAATAGTGAAAAGTTGAGGTGAGGTTAAATGGCAGTGTGATTTTGGTCAAGTAAAAGACTATTTAGATTTTCTTGTAACAGGCTCTTGATTCAAAGAAAGATATTTTATACATGAGAAGTAACAATTAGCTACAGATCAGGCACAAAACTGCCAAATTTATGGTGCTGTCTCAACTCTGAGGTGTAGATGACATTTTTATCTTCTCTGAGTGTTCAAATTTCTATTACTGGATTAGATGTCCTGTCTGTGAGTGCTGTTGAAGGCAGCGTCTTGCCTGTGGCAGCCAGTGAGACTGCTTATGTCAGCATGCTCTGTGTGTGTGTTTGTGTGTTTGTGCTACAGGCTTAGTAGCTGGTTTGTAGGTTAAACAACTGAGTTAGCAGAAGAAGAAATTGATAAAATGTGAGTTTATCCATAGCAGGGAAGAAAGCAAGGCCATTAGCATAGAAATCAATAAAATAGATATATAAGGGATGCTTGCAGTTAGAGGATTCATGCCTCAGTGAGCAGCATGCCTTAATAATTTGCTGTAAACTCTTGCCAATTAATTATTGATTTTAATTGCTTTGTACCAATAAAATACAATAAGCTATTGCTTTGTCCAATGAATACAATGAGCTGTTTTGATGTAACTAATGATTTAAGATTACGCTTTGCTAAGGATATAAAAACTTAAGAACAACTTATAATAAAGAGGAAACCATTATTATTTCTACACAAATGTGTGTGTGTGCATGTCATGTGTTCATCCCAATAGTGACATTTGTCTCTGGACCTTGTGCTCAGCTCCATTACTGGTGAGACCTGCAGAAGGGAAAGCAGCAGCTCTGCCTGGGAGAGGCCTCAGGTCCCTGAGGAATTGGGCTGGGCTCCAGCAGAAACCAGGGATAGAGGAGGTGGCCACTCTTCTTATTCCCACCGCTCCAAAGAGCTAAGCAAAACAACCAAACAATGGTGTAAATTCAAAGCTGAGTATTTAAGGTTGCTGTGGCTGTTTGCCAGTCATGTGGAGTGCTATGATGCTGGTTAAATGTTATAAATGGAGGAATGTGGAGTTAGGAGTTCACACCTTCACTGTCTGGCACAGGCTTTTCCGCATTGCTCAAGGATACTGACTGCACAGAACTATTTTTCAGCTCTTTTCCTCAAGTTTCTGAGGGACATTACTCTTTTCAGATAAAAGGTTCTCTACAAGAATCTGTAATACTTGCACTCAACTGACAGGGAGAGTGGTAAGAAGCAGTAAATGTGACTGTGAAAGACAGAAAACAGCCACTGATTTTTTTTTTTTTAAACTTTGGACTATTTTGCTCACCTATTTTTTCCTTCTTTTACAGAAGAAAAATAAGTAATATGCATGTGAAAATTTCCAGCAATATCTGGCAATGATGTTTCCAAATCAATTGTAGTACAACAGCCTCAGAAGAGGAAGTTGGCAAATTTTCTGCTGCATTTATGTGTGAGTTACAGCCCAAAACCCTGGACATGCCATTAATAGATACAGGAAAGAGATTGGTTGATCTGGTTAATTCACCATAGAAATTTCAGATTTGCAATGGATGATGGTGAATTTTTGTCATCTTTATTCCTGCTTAATAACTTCTATATTATCCCTTCGGTCAGCAGTACGGAAGACAGGAATGCTCTGATTTATGTCAAAAATTAAGTTGTGAGTTAAAATAGGTAATGGAGTATTTGAAGACAATCCTCTGTTTGAGGGGACATGTATGACATTTCTTCCAGGACATTTTATTAGAGCCAGAGACAATAAAAATGCTATTTTATTTGGGGGATGGGTCTGGTTTTTCTACCTGTCCACTCTACCTACAAGTCTAGTGGGCATGGAAAACAGCCAGTGCTCTTCTAAGGGTTGTGCAGGCTATAGTATGTCTTATAAAATGATTTTTCTTTTTTTACTACATACTTATATTTTTTCATTTTCATTTTCAAGTAGTAATGTTTACATTTGATGTAACACAAAGAGAACTTGTCTTTGTTATATCCTTTTCTTAGCTGATGTGACTGAAGGGCGAGAAAGTAAACCTGAACTTCCTGACAGACTTTCTGCTGTACACAGCTTTTTCTTCCAGTGTATTCTGCAATGCAATGCCTCTTCTGAGACTAAACCCATTAAATAGTTTTCTTTCAAAAAATAACCAAAGATCAAATCCATTAAATATTTTTCTTTCAAAAAATAACCAAAGATCAAACCCCTGAGATCATTAAGCATCCTATGTTGCCTGGGTTCCATCCCAGAATGTCTGTAAGTAATGGACATCAGAGTCCTTGAAAATGGTTATTTGCCATAAGTGATTGGCAGTTTGACCTTTCACTTCAAAATTGCTTGTCACTTCTTAGCATAAATCCATGAATGTCACTCTCCACATCATTTCAGTCTCTCATTATGACTGGTGGGTGGCATACCTGTAAACAGCTTTCTGTACCCTAGGTTTCCATTCCATTCTCTCTGAGGTATATAATATGGCTAATACATTTCTGAAACAGTTGTGGAGTTAGTGCTTTAAAAAAAAATCATTCTTTTTCCTCATTAGAATCTTATTTTAGTCTAAGTTTTGGTGGTTCAGACACTGAGTTCAAAATATTTCACTGAATTATGAGCTGTGGGCCCTAATTTAAACACAAACTTTCTTAGCAGTGATTGAAACTTGAATTACCTTTAGTGAGAAAATTCTTTCAAGAGCAAAATTTTGAAGACATGTGAACGCTATTTCACATAATTTCACTGCATTCTGAGGCCTTTGGTGTGAAGTCCTCTGTGTTTTCCCAGTGTAAATGCTGCATGTTGAATTGTATCTTTCAATCTGCGCTGAAGCAGGAACAGAAATATTCAAATCTGGACACTGGGATTGTTCTCCTTTTCAATATTTTGTACAACATAAAAATTAAAGTGGTACTCTGACTTCATCCCACCACAGTAGTCCCCAGTTAGTCAGTGGCTGGTGAACCTGATTATGAAATGTGGTTAAAAGCTCCCATTTGGGAAGATAACTGGTAGATTGAAACTTCTATACTGAGGATAAACCCTTCCCTGATACCTTAGCTTTGGGCTGTTGAATGAAAGGTGTGTGCTGTTAGTGCCAAATTTCAGTCTCCTACTTTGCTTGGTGATTTAAATTAAACCTCAAATGGGAAGCATGCACTATGTTATTGTTCTTCTTGTTTTCACTGTTGTGAAATTTGAAAGAAAAATATCTACTTCTGTTCACAAGGTTTTTGTGCTCTTTAACTGGTGGAATAAAATAATTCTGGAAAAAAGCCACCACCAACAACAAAACCCCAAGAAAAGAAGATGCAGCATAGCATAATGCACTTTGTTCCAAGCCCCAAGTAAGACACAATTGAATAGCTCAGGACAGCCAGTGCATTGATCTTTCTGGTCTCCACTAAAATAGGGGGAAATATTCCAAAACTATTCACTTTAAACTACTTGCAGCTGCAGAGGCTCTGTGTGCCATGCAGTAAATGCTGAGGTTAACACATAAACAGAATTTGATACTCAAGGTGATGGTTTTTCAGAGAGTTTTGGATTGTGCAGTATAACCTCATTTACACTGATATCCTTGACAAAGTGCTCACAGAATATTGCTCATCCAAGTGACTTAACTCAGATGCATGTGAGTCCCAGCTGTGGTATCTGACTACAAAAGAAACAGAGAAGATACAGATCAGTGTGTTTAATAAAGAAATCCCTGAAAGATAAAATATCCCATGAATCCACATTTTTTTTAAAAATCTTAAATAGTAAAGGGGGAATTTGTTATAAAAAAACAGATCATTTTTGTAAAAAAATTCTTTAAGCTACCTGTGGGAAAAAGAGTGATACAGTTTTCATTTAAAATTTTATATATTGATAAGTAAAATAAGTTGGATGAAACTGTTTTGGACAGATTCCACAATAGATATGCAACCAGCGGTGATTTTCTTGAGATTTGAGTCTTTTCATGGAACCAGTGTTTCAGATCTAATGTGAGGAGCTGACTTAAAAGGGTTAGTTTTGTAATGAGTGCATTTAGTACTTATTTTCTTGCTGGAAGCATCAAAGATGTCCAGGTATTTTACTCAAGCATGAGGGCATGATTCAAAAATGAGCTGAAAATCATTTCAATATCTACTCTCATCTATTTCCTATAAAATAACTTCATAGGCATTAGAAAGATAATGTTCTAAATCACATTTCATCACAAACTGTGATGCTATAAGATTTTATAACACAGTATATATCACATGATCATTTCTATTACTTACATCATTAAATACATGACACTCTGGATTGAAACACCATTTTGTAGCAAATCATTTAGATGATGGTTTTAAAATTAGTTCACTTAAGTCTTTAGTCAGGACAATTTCTTTTTCCTTTTTTTTTTTAACTGGTGAGGAATGAAAATGCAGTTTTGAATGTAAAAAAGTCCCCTGGAAATGGAGAGAAGGCAAGGGGAGAACGTTCACAGAGTAAAAGTGGGGAGTGGTGCTCACAGGAGTAATGAGGGTGATTCCACCTTGAAGGCAATGTTTCTGAGGCACATCAGGCACAGGGATGGGCATCTATGTCAGGATTGTTCCTGACATAAAACAGCCACCTGTTAATCTGTGTTCTGTCTCTATAGTGGCTCAGAACAAAGCTGACATCAAGGAAATGGCAAATTCATGGAAAGAAGTAAAGGTCACAGCTTAAGGACTCCAAGAGGCCAAACAGCTTTGGCAAGAACGAGTCTGGATTGAAGTGGAAGCTGCTGTGTCTCAATTTGCAGAGCAGGATCAAGATCTGGTCTCTACCCCTGAGAGCCAATTACAAAGCACAGGTCAAAGAGAGGATAAACCTTGTTTTCCACAGCTCCATCCCCCTTCTGAGAGCAGCTTCCCAAGCTGCCTCATAACTGCGCCCTGGCATGGACTGAGAATGAAAGAATCCCCTCTGGATTCTTCAGGGATCAAAAGGGCAGGGCTCATCCCCTTCCCAGAGAGTTCTATCTGCCTTGTCTGCTCTGTGCTGTTATCAAAGTAACTACACTGGCTGTTTTACTCCATGTGGGTGAATTTCCCACTCCTCATTTCTACAGGAAATGTAAAGGTGCAGGATATTCCTACAGCCTCCCATCAAGCAGAAGAGGTGAGTCCCTCATGTAAATGAAGATTGGCTGCTCCCAGCACAGGTCACACAGACTTTCATTGCTTTGAAAGCTCTCTGATGCCTTGTGATTAAGAAAACACAGAAAATAAAAGGAAAGGACAGAAATATCTGTCCTTCCAGATATCAGAAATAGCTATTTGTGGTGATTCAATAGAACTGTGGAAAGTCTTCTTGAACAACTGATCATCTAACATGTTGCCAGGAAGATTATTCAGTCCTATATGTTGAAGGCATATTTTTTAGATTATATGAACTCAAAATACCTTATTTTTAGGACCTTCACACTGCTATAATTTTCTGTATAATTTTACTTCTGTTCTACTTTCTTTTTTCTCCTTATTTTCCTGTGTTCCTGAATAAATTTGTCTGTCTGAGTTCTCTCCCAGTTTTCATTTTCAGAGCCTGTCCTAGATGGGTCACAAAACTCAGACACATAATCCTCTGCTATGTGAGCAAGGTCAAAATTAAGCAACATGAATTTTCTGTGATTAGAATTAGTTTCCATTGCTTCAGCCAGACCTCTTAAGGGCAATCAAAACCATTAAAATGAATTGATGCAAAATTAATACTATGGAAATGGATTTTTTTTTTTAAGTCTTCAGTCTTTACTTTGAAACTCCCCGCTGCCTTCTATCAACCTTTTGCATCCTTCTCCTGAATTTAGAGCATCTGTAAAGAATCAGCTATGAAATTCTTTAATTTGCTGATACACAGGGGGTTGACTTAGTTCTACTCTTGTTAAATAGCTATTTTCTCTGTCCAAGGAAATAAGTGAGACTCATTTCACTCTTGGAGGGAAAATAGTGCACAAGGGCATCAGAATAAGATCCCCCTAGAAGTGCTAAATCCCAAATTGCTCCCCTAAATTGAGAACAACAATTTGAAAGCATTCCTCAATGCCTCCGATTTTCTTAGCACAGATCTTCCAATTCCTTTGGACCAAGTAACACACAGGGCTCTAAACAAGCAGGAGACCTGGCAGTGAGAGGGACACTGCTGTGAAGTGCTGGATCACCCCTGGGTTTGCTGCCTTCTTTCAGCCTCTGCATTTTCTCTTGTTGCCATCTCCCACTGCGTCATATTTTGTCTTTAAACATCATTACACTAATCCTGCTATTTACATGCTGGTACAGTCATGTCGTGTCCTGCTGAATCCCGTGGGACCACATACCTCATGTTTACTGATGGGGATTTTGATTAAAAACCATATGGGACAACCACGAGGAAGGAATCCTGGCTCCAGTGACAGTGAGAAAAAAATTATGATGGGAATTTAACCATTGCGTTTCATGGAGTCTAAGTCTCTTCTCACCAGGTAAGAAGGATGATCTCAAGACTGCATACAGACATGCACATGCACCAGGATTTGCTGGAGGACACCCAAATGGAAGCAGCTTGACAGAAAAGGACGTGGAGGTCTGGTTAACACCAAGCTGGACATGAGCCAGCAAAGTGCCCTTGCTGCAAAGGAGGTGAATGGAATCCTCTGCTGCATCAGACCCAGTGTTGCCAGGAGCCTGAGGGAGGGGTCTCTCCCCTTTATCCAGAGCTGGTGGGGCCACATGAGGAGTGCTTTACATGAGGCTGAAAGGACCACAGGGTGCAAAGTGCTATACCTGGGTCAGGGCAGCCCCTGGTATCAAAGCAGGCCAGGGGATGAACAGATCAGAGCAGCCAGGGATGAACAGATCAGAGCAGCCCTGCCCAGAAGGACCTAGGAGTGCTGGTGGACAAGAGGCTGGACACGAGCTGACAAAATTCACTTCCAGCCTGAAAAATCAAATGTGTCCAGGGCTACATCCAAAACACTGTGGGCAACAGGTCAAGGGAGGAGATTCTGCCCCTCTGCTCTGGTGAGGCATCACCTGCAGTGCTGCATCCATCTCTGGGGTCCCCAGCAGAGGAAGGCCTCTTAGAGTGGGTCCAGAGGAGGCCACCAAAATGATTAGAAGATTGGAGAATCTCTCCTATGAGGAAAGGCTGAGGGAATTGGGATCATTCAGCCTGGAGAAGAGAAGGCTTTAGGGTGATCTAATTGCAGTCCTTCAGTACCTGAAGAGAGCTTACAAGAAAGATGGGGAGGGACTTTTACCAGGGCCTGAAATGACAAGACAGGCGAGAATGGTTCAGATTGGAATGAAGTAGGTTTACATCAGATAATAGGAAGAAATTTTTTACTGTGAGAGTGGTGAGGATCAGGTTACCCAGAGAATGTGGATGCCTCATTCTTGGGAGTGCTTAAGGCCAGACTGGCTGGGACTGGGAGCAATCTGGTCTAGAGGAAAGTGTCCCTGTCCATGGCAGGGTGGTTGGAACAAGATCATCTTGATGGTCCCTTTCCTGTGATGGATGGATGGATGGATGGATGGATGGATGGATGGATGGATGGATGGATGGATGGATGGATGGATGGAAGGATGGATGGATGGATGGATGGAAGGAAGGAAGGAGCACAAAATTATGTCAATTTCACCGTAGGAAGAAAAAAATAAAATGAAAAGGCAAAAAATGTTGTTAAAGGTCTCATTGAAATAGAAATTCCTATCTTGAAAATCCCCTATGTCTTTAGGATCTCTAAACTCAACAATAAGTTCTGTTTTACTGTTTCCTGTCAAAATATTCCTTTGTAAGTCCTTCAGGGCTGGAAGCTGGAGAAACCCATTTGTGGTCCAAAGCAAGTTCTGGATGAACCACAGATTCCTTGGGCAGAAGCTTCCCTTCCTCATTGGAAATGTTATGACATAAAGGATTTGACTTTTGCTTCCAATTAGTCTGAAGGGAAATGCTTGATATATTTCACAGGATGTGGGAGCATTTTTAGATCAGAGACCTCCATCACGGCAGCTGCCAGCACCTTTTGACAAAAAAAAAATATAATATTTTGACATCTGACATCTAGGCAGACAGACAGGCAGCTGCAGTATCCAAACACAATTTTGAGCTGATGTGACACTTGCAGAGAAGGGCATCAACAATAATTTGTGAGTTGATTCATATTCACTGAAACTATGACTGTGCCAGAGATCTGTTGACACAAAGAGATCTTTTCCCCCTTGTTACAAAGCACTCTGTTTTCTTTCCAGATTAATGCATTATTCTAAACTTCTTTAGGCAGCAGGACCGAAATATTCAGTAGATATATTTAATGCACTAGGAGAATATATTCTGCCAGAGCGAGAGCCCAAGAGAAGCAAGGCTGACACAACTCCACGTGCCCAGCTCCAAGCAGGAGTGAGTCTGATTGTGCATTCCCCATGGGCACAGGTGAAAAGAGCACACCTGGACACCTTCCATGCACAGATGTACCTGGCTGATACACAGGTCACACACACAGAGCACCCACATGAACACACAGCACCAACCCTCATCCTGCCCTTCTCTCTGGATGAGCAGGACGGAGGTCCCCCAAATGATAATTTAGAGATCTAAATCCATACAAGGTGGATCCCTCCAGCAGCAGAGCTCAGATATTTGTCTTTCCCAGTAGCTGCCCCTGGGTCCCAGCCTCTCCTGTTGCTGGCACCTGGATGTACAAAAAGCATCAGGAGAGTGGCTGGACAGTGTGGATGTTCCTTCATCTGAGTCCCTGTGATGGTGCAGATGGGAGTTTGGTGGGCTGATGGCTCCTGGGATGGCTCTGGGAAAAGGTTGGACATGGTCTGCCTGTAGTGAGGTGGGGGTTGGCCCCTTCTCCCACATAACAAGTGACAGGACAAGAGGAAACAGCCTCAAGTTACATCAGGGGAAGCTTACACAAAATATTAGGAATTTTTTTTTATTGGAAGGATTGTAAAGCACTGGAAGAGATTGCCCAGGGAAGTGGCAGAGTCACCATCCCTGGAAGTGTTCAAAAACCTTGTGGATGTGGCACTTGAGGACATGGTTTAATGGTGAATGTGGTGGTGGTGCTGGGTTGAGGGTTGAACTCGATGTTCTAAAACATCTTTTCCAACCCTAAAGATTCTATGATCCTGTGATATTCAGTCTCTGTCCTTCATTTCCTGGATTTCATTAAGGATGATGTGATCTCATTTTTCATATCATATCTATAAGGCTGTCATATGACTTATATGTATGCCATATTTCATACAGACATGGTTTTTATCATGGGCATGAGGAGCATGCAGGAAGAAAGGTTTTTAAGGGACAGTGACATCTTAATATAAAAAAGTCATAGAATGTTTTCTTCTATAGCTGTAATTCAACATTTTTATGGGTCTTTTTCCCCCTGCTGTTTGTAGCATGTTTTTTTTTCTTTGCAAAAATATAGGACAGGCTTTACTTGAGGAAATTTGACAGCCTAAGACATGCCAGGGGCAGGCATCACTACTAGAAAGAGCATCATTTTGGAGATATGAATATATTAGACAAGCTAGAGTAGTCAATAAGGAAAATATACAGAGATGGAATGGGAAGAGAGTTTTGGGATGCAGTGTGGGAGATGGCCTTAGAAGTATTAGGGGAAGGGAAGAGCAGGACACTCTCACAGCAATGTGCCAGCTCACCTTCTCTCCCATTAATCACTAACACTTGGGTGTGAGTCTCACAATCAGGCTGCTCTATCTCCAGATCTCCTACAGTCTCCTGTTGCTACTCATCTCTTTTTCAGCTCACACTTTCCTTCCAGCAAGTTTTGTGAGTCACAGATGTGATTGCAACAGCAACTGGATGTGAGGAGGGAGAGCTGGGCAGAGCAGATATAAAAATTATGGGTTTATCTCTAGTTTAACTCAAGAAATTAAGGGCACATGAGATGATCATAAACAACTTGTAGGACTGGGCAGATGTCATAGCTGCCGTCATCCAGCTTGCTGCCTGTTGGATCTGGCAGGACAGCTCAGAAACAATAAGAAACTGGGATGGCTCAGTTCTCCTTAAGGAAGAGCCCCCCTTTCAGCTGTTATATTTGCATCTCCTCTTCATGTTTCTCTATCTTTCAGCAGATCTCATTCTCCCAGCACGTTTCAGAAGCTGTCCTTTTCCTCAACTGACACTTAAGAAAAATCCAACACTATAAACTATAAGTAAATGCATAATCTTATTGAAGCTCTGATTTTTTTTCTTTTCATTTTACTCCCTAAAAAGCAGTTGGCTATGTATTTATAGAAATAAATTAAAGGAAAAAATAATATTCTTCTATAAATACTCTCCAAGCCAGCTGGATGATTTGTATTGACTAAGTATGCTTAACATTCTTGATAGAATATATATTTTTAAAAAAAGGCAATAGAAATAAAGTAAATGGCATGAGGTACTTAATCCTGTGTTAGTTTCCAATTTTCTAAGGCTGGGTGAGATTAACTATGAGAAACACAATAGTTTGAGGTTTTTCAAAATAGATATGGAAGGTTTCCTGGCCATGGGAGTGGGATTGGAACTGGGGGATCTTTATGATCCCTTCCAAACCCACATCATTCTACTATTCTATTATTTTATGTATTTATGATGTCACGAAACATTGCTCTTCATTAAACAAATAAACACGATAGGTATTTGGTGTAGTTTTGTGTTTGTTTATTTTCTAGATAAATTAAAGACCATTTTGACAGGATCTTCAAGTTTTCTGGCAGTCATACACTCCTGATTAACCACACGTAGTGGCCAAAGAGCATGTGGGATGAAGTAATTTCATACCAACCACTAACCATTATTTAAGAATACTTTGACATGCTGCCTTATCTGTCCCATCAGAGACCCCAGGGTGAGAAAGTCCATTCTGATAAGTGTGGCAAGATCTGGTGAAAATCATTGGCACATAGAACAAGACCATAGAGATAAATCATTAGCAGACAAGCTTTCATTTCCTTTTTATTACAAGCAGTGGGGACTGATGAAGCTATAGCAGTAAAAAAAAATCTGGTTTGTAATTAATAAACATTCCTTCTTTCAGTGTGAAGGATTCCCCTCTTGTGTAAATCAGGTACAGAATTCAGAATTACCTGTTGGTCTCACTGCTGGAAGAATTCTTGGCCTAAACCTGAGGTCCTTTGTAATGTACAAAAGGCTCTGATGTCCAGGCATAACCCCACATCCTGCAGTTCTCACAACTGCTTGTCCCACTCAGCTGGCCTGAGTATCATTCAAATACAAAAACCTCAGATTTCCATAATGGCCCTTTCATCCAACAGGGAGGAATTTACAAGCCTTCTAATGTTCTGGTCAATTATCTTTCCTGCCCTCCCTCTCCCACCATCTCAAATCCCTCTTATTTGCCGGAAATGTTAAATCTTATTGGGTCAAGTGATACAGGATCTCTTCATTTCACCCCTTAACTGATTATTTTTAGCTTGAGCAGGTCACACTTCATGATCAAGAAACAGAATCACCGAATCACAGAATCACAGAATCACAGAATCACAGAATCACAGAATCACAGAATCACAGAATGGGTAAGGTTGGAAGGCACCACATTGGGGTCATCTAAGTTCAAGATGTTTGGACTTCATATTTCACCTATTTCACATATTTCGCCAGGGAAGTGGTCTGATATACAGAAAAAAAAAAGGACAGGACAAGGTGAAATTAGCTCACATGCAAAGGAGTGGTAACAGGTGATGAAAGTGAAAAGAATAAAAGAATAAAAGGATGTGGTTGGGTTGCCACTCAGGACAGCTCCCAGAATGATATGAATACACCCATACCCAGCCATTTCAGGGCTGCATGCTATTGAGCAATCAATAAATGCACATTGTCATTGAGGTGGCCCTTTAGAAAAAAACCTGAAGGCAATTCGTGAAGTGGATGAGGTTTGATTTGGCAGCACACCACCCAAAACCCCACAGAGCAGGCACCTCCAGTGCTGGCAGACCTAAGGGAGATGGCCAGGTAGGACTTCACTGAGCTCCCACCTCAGCTTAGGAAGGCACAGGAGAAAGGGAGTGAATTAGGTCTGATACTAACTAATACCTTTTACTTGGTACTAATAACATGAAGGCATCTGTGACACTTCTCATAGTGTACCTTCCTTTCTTCAGTGGGAAGACAGTGGTGCCTTTCAGTTCCCAGCAGGGAGCCAATCCATCTGAATGGTCTGAATGGACAGTGTTTTTATGTGTGTATTTATGCGTGTATTTATGTACACACACACACACACACACGTTTTATATTGTAGTTGAAGGTAAGAATAGTTTTCTGAGGAAATATTTTTTGACTTTGTGTATATATTCCATTATATTAATTTGTTGACTTCATGGATATGCCCCAAGTATTAAGCATGGGAACTTGCATTACTTATTTTCTCCCCTAAAAGCTTCAAAGTAAAGGTTTGTTTGATTACTGGCTAGATTTTTTTCTCAAATCCTAAATGAACCTCTCAGCTTTCCTGTTTCCAACAACAGGAGTTGGTGGAATTGATAGGATCTGGTTTGCCACTCACAGATCGTGCACAATTTGTATTAAAAAGGAAGATATTTAAGGAGAGCTGGAGTGAAACTAGTGGACACTAGTGTTGTGTCTGGCATTTTGTAATCCTGTCATTGGCTAAACTCTCTTGCAATGCATCACAAGTTTAATCATATTAAAGCAGAAAGCAGAAAATGTCAGGAAATACTAAGATGGCTTAGCTGACAAATGGCAGACAGCTGGGGAAAGGGAGAGGGGATTTCACTTTTCAGTGGTTGACCATCATTGTATAGACAAGAAATTCTTACAAAATTTGCCCTCATCCTCTCTAATAAATAAAATATATATGGAGTATGAGTTCTGCAGATAGAACAGATATCAGGATGCAGAATCAGATCATTCAGTTTTCTGCTTAGAATCGAAGAATAACAGAATGGTTTAGGTTCAAAGGGACCTTAAACATCATCCAGTTCCAACTCTCTGCCCTGGGAAGAGACAACTTCCAGGAGATAAGGTTGCTCCAAGCCCCATCCAGCCTGGTCTGGAACACTTCCAAGGATGGGGCAGCCACAGCTTTTCAGGGCCTCACCACCCTGAGAGTGAAGAATTTCTTCCTAATATCATCCCCCAGATTGTGCTGATATCTCTGAGCCAGGTGTAGCACCTTGCACTTGGTCCAGTTAAACTTCATGAGATTCCCATGGGAATGCTTCTCACATGCGCTGATTTCTGAGAAGCCAATTGCAAAGGAAGCACCCATTGTCAAAAACCACATGAGTTGCCAAATTTACTGGGAAGGGTTTTCTTTCCTTTGCTCCTCTTGTCTCATGGAGAATCAAAATAAAAAATTAAGAGTGGAAGAAATGCAAAAAGACTCAGCACACGTTCTTGTGTATGGGTTTTGGAAATTCCCGTTTTTTGATTCAACTCAGTACAGTTGAAAGTAAGTACAATAAATGCTTTTTAGGGTACACTTAGAGCTGTCCTGCCAGATAACCACTGCTAGGATTGATAAAGAAAAAGTGTTGCATTTAATTACATCCAGCTTGTGCTTTGTCTCCAGTTGTCTCTGGTGTTGTACGTTCCTTCAACATGATATTTTGAAGAAACAGTCAATGCCATGTAAAACAGGTGTTGTACTTAGGAACATCTGTGAAATATGATATGGTACTGCCCAGAGAAGCTGTGGATGCCCCATCCCTGGAAGTGTTCAAGGTCAGGCTGGATGGGGCTTTGAGCAGCCTGATCTAGATGAAGGTGTCCCTGCTTATGGCCGGGGGTTGGAACTGGAGGGTCTTTAAGATCCCTTCCAACACAAACCACTCTATGATTGTCAGACTTTATGCTAATAGTGAGGTGGACCTGTTCAAAAGATATAGCAGTTTCAGAGAGGAATTATTAACATTGAGGCTGTATGAGGACCTAGAGGTGACATCCTACTGTCTCTGGTTTAAAATGTCAATGATGAAATGTTTGACAAATGTGTAAAACCAAGATGGATCTCTTGTGTCGCAGACATCTTTTCATTAAAAATCTTTTCTTGGGATTTTTTCCCTTCTGAGAAGCTGAAGCCTCAGAAACAAAATCTAAACAATGGTTATCTGCTGCTGTAGAATGCATCAGGTAGATTTTTGATTGGCCTATCTGGAATTTTTATAATTAATGGTCAATCAAGGACTGAGCTATCTCGGACAGAGTCTGAGAGAGCTGCTTTTTTTGTTATTATTCTTTTCTATTATATTTTTAACTAGCTTTCTGAGAAGAAACCTTTCCTTCTATTCTTTTTAGTTAGTTTTAATGCAATATATATATATCATAAAATAATAAATCAAGCCTTCTGAACATAAAGTCAACATTCTCGCCTCTTCCCTTACCTGAAAACCCCTGTGAACACTGTCACACTCTTGGACAAAGAACAAAGCCATACACCATGTTGCAAACCACTTGCAAATCTGCAAGCTGATGAACAAGGTCTTGGAATGAAGTATTAGAAACAACTTGTAAATTATGGAAGTAGCTAGCTGAATCAAGATTTCAAATTGCAGTTGTAGCAAAGGGGACTGACTTGAACCCAGAATACATTAACTGAAAAACATCAAGCAGGAGTAGAGAAATAGTAGTGAGATCATTCTGGAATTGATTTAATGTCTACATATTAAAAAAATGGCCAGTCAAAACAGGCTTAAAAATAACTTTGAAATTTCATTGATATTTAGGAGACTTGAGTTATAGGCAAAGCCTGAACTCTACATTTCACCCATGAACACTTGACAATTAAGTGAACATTTCCAAAGTTAAATAAATGGGTGGGTGGATAAGCTGGATCTGAAACTAATTGGTCTAAAAGCAAGGCACTTTATTTTTACCAGTGATCATGTTAGGGCACGGAGGATTCCCCTGACTTGAAATCTTTAAATCAGGATCGGAGTTTTTTTCCCCATTTTAAATACACATTTTATTTTAACTAGACATTATAGACCCAGAGGAGAAATTTCTATTTCATGTCATCTGTGCTATACAAAGATGAAAATGGAAGGTCATCACAGTTCATTCTTGACTTAATATATAGACCCGTATGAAATCAGGGGCTGGTGCGTAGCTGGATTTTGGCCAGCTGATGCAATTCTGCTCAGTGTCAGTGCCCCAGACTCTTGCTGCTCTCTGGCAAGCTGGTTACACTCACTCTTTGGAAGCTGTAGTTCCAGCAATTCCTCATTTCTATCACCTGGGTAAAAACTGTGCTTGAAATAGCAGAATATGTACAAGGAAAGCTTTTTAATGTTGTCTTGAATGCTATGGGATGAGTCTGCAGAGTTTCCCACACCACCACCATGGCAAAAATGTGCAGTCATTTTATACCAGTGACAAATATACTTGTGGTAATTATTAATTGCCATCCTTAGACTCTGTCTAGTCCCCATGGCCAGGTGAGCACCCTAATCCCAGATTTAACTGCAGCCTCCAGACCCCTTTTTTCTTCCAAACACAACATCTACACAAATCCTCTGTGCCTTGGTTTCCACCAGGAGGGAAACCCAAATAACTGTCCATAAAAAGGACCAGTGACAGGAAAGGAGGAAAAAAAAATCTCATCAAGGAAAGAGAATCTAAAAGTCCAACTTCATAAAAGATTCTATCATTGCAAATCTCAGTAAAAGCTACAGTGCCTCCACTTACCCTGCACCATGTTATTCTTTTGTGGCTCAAAAAAAAATTGAGAAAACTAGACTCTTCCTATCAAAGCTGGGAATATTTTTTTCCTCTCCAGTGCAAGGAAGAGTACCTGAGAAAGGAATTCCCAGCTTAGAGAAACACCTTATAATATCTTTATAGTAAGTGCTGGAGTGATTCCTGAAATGGCAAAAAGCTGTCTGTACAAATGTTTTGGCATACACAAGAAGATTAATGCAGATATTATCCTCACACCCCCATTTATTTGAATAATACAGATTGTACACTATCCAATTTGGTGACCCTCAGTCTCCCACTCAAGCTCCTGCTGTCATTCACTCAGAAAGCCATTTGGCACTAATGACACAACTTAAAAGTGGACCCACTTTTAAAAGACAGCATTGGCACCTCCTTGGTGAATAATTTTGGGATAAATTTGGGAGTCAGAGTTCCTTGAGGTTACTGAAATGCTGATTGTTCCTGATGCTGTCACAGAATTAAAAAAAAAAAATTAATATTTTTGAGGCAAAATATCTAGATTTCAAGTATTTTACTGAGTTGTTAAAAAGAGGCATTTGAAAAAAAACCTAAAGAACAATCAATCAAAACCAACCAGCAAACAGTACCAAACCTTGAAATGAGGAATGGTTGGTTATGCTCAATTATTTGCATTAAAAAGTTGTATTTAAACATCCTCACACAGGACATCATATAATATATCCTGTAAGGGAAGAAAAAAGTTGACAACAAAAAGACCCTCTTGATATTTTCATATTGTTTGAATTAAGAAATTATAAATTCTGCTATGAACCTCTCTGAAATAACAAAAGTGATGCAAGGGACCAGAACCTGAACACTTGAAGAAGAGGAATCAAAAATTTGACACACACACTGAGTATGCTAGAAATAGTCAAAGTCACAAAATTTTAAAATCACCATGAAGAGGTGTAGTTCATTACCAGACAGTTTCACAAATTCAGCCACCTGAACAAGGTTTCATGTGGCAGCTGTTGCTCTGAACAGAAGCAGCAATTAATATGGAAAGCACCTGTTACAGCACTGGTGCCTTATGGAGCATCAATGGAGAATCTAAAACAAAAGACTTAAATCTCTCCTGTCTAATTTAGGACCTAAATGTTTTGCTTTTCCATTAAGGTAATTGCTGTTGTCTTTTCTTCTAGGGAAACACATATTAGTGTTTTCTAGTGGAAAAAGATATTTATTATATACAGCAAAATTTGCCCCTTACAAAGTAATAATGATGGGAATTTATAGGTGAAAAAGGGAAAATGTCCGTTATATAATTTAAAGCCATGAAAGTTATATGGTGAGGAATAAATCTATGTCTCCAAAGTCTTGGCCCCTTGCTCTGACCACATGAGAAAACAGTTCTGAGGTGAAAGTCTAAAGCCACGATGAATAATATGAGGTTCCTAAAAGTGTTCAAATAATGAAATAATGTGAACTGCCCTGAAAATATCCTTATGGAAAACACTCAGTAATATGAATTCTTTCTGAAAGAGACACTTCATTGTTAGGTGCACAACAAGATGCCGCCAGGGATTTGGAGAACTGCTCCTCTCATTTTCCATATGCTGCCTGAAGATCAGGATGATGAACACAATAATGCAGCAAGATATAAATAAAGACAGAAAAACAGCAAGCTTTGGCTTTATCTGATATAAACCAATACAAACCTTTCAGAACCAGAGGTTTAAAACCAGCTACCACTTGCTGTAGATATATTTTCCTTCTGAATTTAATTTCCTTCTTACATGCACTTTTACTTCCATAGTTGAAGGCATTTCATGAGCACTATGATGTGAAATTTGTTAGAAAACACAACACATGATACAAATAGTTGCAGTAAATCACCAGATAACTTATTATTCACTGGGAACAAGTTACAGATATTTTAATTTCTTCCTGTAAAGAATATGTTCTGTTTTGTTATAAAGAGTGGAAAGCAATATCATAGGTTAAATGTCTCATCTTATAAAAGTTTAACTGTTCAAAATAAGACTTTGAGAAAAACTATGAAGAATGTTTTGAAAATGAACAATATTATATTTAATACATTAATGGTAAGTTTAATTTCTTCCTACTTTGAGCTTTCTTTTTTTGGTAATCTTAAGGGATTCACAATCTGTTGTGTTGATTTTCATGCAGTTGCAGAGAAATGACATTTATTATCTCACCAATAAAATGTATGATTATTCTTTATTATTGGCTATGAATATATTTGGAATGGAAATTAGATATTTTCTAACTATCACAGCTGTGAGGTCCTAAAAAGCTTTTTGGCAGGATAGTTGAAAATAAAAAGCTCTCTTGAATCTTAAAACAGGTATTTATCAATCAAATGAAAGGGCTGAATATTGTTATTGTCTGCAATAGCGCTGAAACTGGTTTTGGTAATCCAGGAGTTTCTTTTTGGTCTGTGTTCTGGTTAAATAATCTAAAAATTTGCAAAACATTTCTAGAAGTCACGGAAACAATTTTCCTTACAAATATTTTCATTTACTACTGACAAAATGCAAAAAAATATTCTCTCTACTGTATATTTTAATATTGTTAGACAATATTATTTTTAATCCCTTCCAAAAGAATTTAATAACTAATTTATTAGTTATGACACATTTTCTTTATTTCTGGATATGATTGAGTTGCTCTTCCCTCAAAAATAAGTTCTAGAAATTCAGAATATATTTGTACCTCTATGTTAATATTCCTTCAGTACAAGCTATTGGGAAAGAAAAAGTGTGTTCCAGTAAAGCAATAGCAATCTATAACATCAAATTAAAATGTACAAATTTTTTAAGGAATACATTTTATATATTTTCCTGGCTTTTTTTTCCTATTTGTCAGAATTGCAAGGATGATTAGAATTTCTGACTCTTGAATAAACATGAAGTGAAACCTCTTCAAGCTGCTTAGATTTTTTACAAGTTATTAAAAGGTCATTGAACAGATACATTTAAAGGCTTTTCATTCCAGCCTCTTGTGCTGCTAAAAATTGCAGAACTTAGTGAAATCTATTTTAGTAGGATTCAACATATCATATTGGACTGGTATTAAGCATTTTAGCACCTCTAGGTCATTCATAGCAACCAGCTGACTTTTTAAGTGGTACTTAAACTCATTAGGAAATCACAGAAAAAAAATAGCTTTTTGTCCATCTGCTAAACTATGGAGAGATGTCTCTGTAGTATTCTATACACAACTATGTTCAAATTTAATTAAAAACTTCCAGCCACTGAAAAAGCCTGCAACCATTATGAGCAATATCTGCTGTGTGCCCACTGAGTATCTCAATAACAACCACTATTACTGTGTCTTCTTGTATTTTAATCCATTGTTTTTTCTCCTGCCTGTGGTAGATACAAGAACTGATTTACTCCCTCTCTATTTCTTGGGGATGTTTTTAATCACTGAAGATTTTTTCCCATTTAATTTTACCGAATTCTTTCCTTACAATAAGTTATGAATTTCTGATCACTCTTGTTCTAATTCCTATTATGTCCAGCCAGCTCACATTTCTCTTCAACAGTGACATCTCAACCTAGACAGAATTCTGGACAGAGGACAGAGAATTTCTTCAAGATACCACATCTGCTTGTACACCTCCACATACTTTTGCTTCTCTCTTTTGATATAGTTCACATCTTTTGGACCCCAGTATGCAGCAGTCACAACTAAATGTATTATTAAACTCTTTTAAAATAAAATAAGAAAATCAGAAAAAATATAACGTATCCAACAACTCACTATTTCAATATTTGACTGTTTGGTATTTTGGAATGTAATTCCTCTGAAAGCAAATCTTCTCGGGGAAAATAGAATTCCAACCTATTTCTCATTCCCAGATTTCATGGGGGAAATCTTTATGTTCACATATGTTTGGATATGATGTTCAGAAAAGGATCCAATACTCTGATGGGTCTAAGCATATCTCTCAATGTCTGGGACACTAGGAAATCAGCATATTCCACCTCATTGCTTTCTGCAGTCACAAAGAGCTGCAAAAGCAGTAAAATGGCCTAGAGACATAAAAACACATGCAAAAAGCTTGTTATGAAGTAATCATTAATGCATTCATACATTCATCTGAATATTTTAGGGATATTTTTAGTATATGATCAGTGATCTGGTATTCAGAGTCTGACTCCTGTTTTGAGACATGGTTCTGCCATTGTCACTGCCACCCTCACATCCCTGACTTTGTTTCTGTATCAAATTGTCATTTTCCCCCAGGGCAACTGCTCCATGAACACAGGACATGGCAGCATAACTTAGCTCAGGTAGGGAAACTTGTTGGCAGGAAAGACACAGCTGAAGAGAAAACAACTCTAAATTTATGTGTATGACAGATATAACATCTTACAGGTATAATATCTTATAATTAATCTCATGTGTGTACCAGAATGTTTACACTAATTATAGTAAAATATTTTCCCTTGAGAGTGTTTAAATAGTCTTTTCTCTGGACACTGAGTAGTTGCTTAGTGTTGCATTTAAACAGGAATTTTAACTCTCCCACTGAGCAACATCACTAAGAAAAAATGTTAATTTCTTGTTCACTGGCCAGTGATTTTTCCCAGAAATAGGTCAAATATTTCAGCATACGATGAAGGAGATTCAAAACCTTTACAGGAAGCCATTGATTTCTATTTGTACCACTCTCACTATGTAAATATACTCAGATTGTTTCATATATATATGCGATATATTTAATGATTAAATATATTCTCTCTGTGTTACATGTGTAAATGATCCAATGAAAAAAAATTACTAAAAAGATTTGTGCCAATGAGCTTTGGGATGGATGTTGCATTCATACAACCTATGTAAAGAATGGAAGGTAACTTTTTCTTATTAATTTTCTTCTTAATTTTTCCCCCTTTCATAACAAAATAAAATGTCAAAGCTTTAACTCTTCTATTTCTTAAGTGGTTTATGCCTCAAAATTTAAACCATTACCCATAAAGTAGAGATTAAATATTTAGCAATCTAGCTAACAGCACTGGTAATGATGTCAGAGATGGAGAAGTCTGGCATCCTCAGTGGCTGGTTTGAAGAAATAACTAAATAAAAACTTTTACAGGATGAGTAGGACAGTAAAAAATATCGTGATGATTACTGTTTCTAGATATTTTTAGATAAAGAATATCATAAGCTACACTGTGAAAAACAGTTAACAATATAACTGGATGCCTCTGGTTGAAGGAGCTCACGAATCCAGGGCTGTCTGTGGTGGCATTCCCTCCATGGGTGTGGGGACATTGACCTGCTGGTGGACATTTGGGGGTGAACCCACCTGGACATGGCTCTGTCTGACAGGGGGCAGCTCCTGGTCCCTTCTCACAGAATTCACCCCTGCAGCTCCTCCACAACTGAAACATCACCACGCAAACCCAAAACTCTGTGACAAATTAAAAAGAAGTGACCTTTGAAAAACAGATTTATGAGTCAGGTCTGAGAGTGATGTTATGACTGAGTGACTCTGCATCTAAAACAAGGAGCCCCAAGCTGTAACTCAAAGTCCTGGGATCTCAAGGCAAAAAATAGCTCTGCCATTTGCTCCAATCCTCTGGAAACATCCTCAGCAGAGCCTATGGGCAGCTATCAGAGTGAAAAGGATAACCATGGACAACCTTTCTACATACTTAGTAAAAATGGGTAGCTGGAAAGAAAAGAGTTATGAATTACAACCAGGGATATAGCTCCCTTGTTGTGTGACTATGCTATAGGCATAATTTGAGTATCATCACTTCACACCACTGGATTGGGCAGAATATCCTTCTGAGATATTTCTAGATCAGGGAAAATAAATGGAACACAAAAACTTTTCTTTTTTTTTCCATCCTCCACAATTACATTCCACATGCAGGGATTTTTTATGAGTTCCAGAGCAATGGCAGAGGTTTAGTCAGACTTTGATGTCATAAGAAGGGTGAGCTGATACCTTCCCCATTCTTAATCCCTCTCAGTAAGACTGTACAGTTAGGCATCCTTTTTACCCCAGGGCCCTGCCTTCAAAAACAGCCACAAGACTGAATAGGAAAAATGCTAGGAAATACCAATAACAAGCATGAAAAACCCCATATTGACTTGACTCTCTTCATAAAGCAGGTTTATTTTCTGTCCTTAGGTATAATGAACTGTCATTTGCTATTTTTGTTCACATTCTGCACCACAAAGGTAAGCAGAATATGTTATACAAATGAACCCTTAATCTTTTGAGCAACCTCACAAATCAGCCTCTGGATTATATCAGGGCACCACTTTCACATCCAAGGATTTATTCTCAATTCAATCAGTTGCTGAATATGGTCCTTAATTTGAATTTTTTTCAGTCTTTCAAATGCTTTGTCTTTCAACATTTATGGTTCATTTAGGACTCTTTTTCTATTCCGCTGCTGACAAAAAAAAAAAACACCCCAGTGTCTACTATCAGATATGTGCATTCAGTATTCTTTCAATTTCATCTGCATTTGAAATATGTAAATCTGTGGGTAGCAGCAGGTTTACCTGCCTGAGACACTGGATCAGAAGTTGAGAAACAGCAAGAACAATGTAATCTTTTAAATTTTTTGCCATAAGCCAAACCTTAGATGTGTGATTTCTTCCCCTGATTTCAATAACATGATTGTGTTTTCAATCCTCACACATGGGTTCAAAGTGAAGAAAAAAGATGTTTCATTTTACAAGATGTTTCATTTGCACCACGCAGACTGCCATTCCCATATTTTTACATGACTAGAATCTCCTCCTTCTCTCCCAGCTCAGTATCACCAAGTGCTGCAGCTCTCATCGGAGGGCTTGGAAACTATGACATGCATGAGACAACAAATGAAATGGAAGACAACAAATGCACTTTGGGGGCCTCAGGAGCAGCAACGGGACCAGAGGCATGGGCATGGGTTGGTGCACAGGAATTTCCACCTGAACATGAGGACGAATTTCCTTCCAATGCAGTGACCGAGCACTGAGCAGTTTGACTACAGAGGATGTGGAGTCTCCCTCAGTGGATATTCCAGCACTGTCTGGACACAATCCTGTGCCTGTGCTCTGGGATGATCTTGCTTGAGCAGGGAGGATGGACCAGATGACCCACTGGTCCCTTCCAGCCTGACCCATTCTGGGATTCTGTGAAAAAGTAATGGTTAAATTAGCTCATGGTGTAATTATAAAGCAGTCAATGAAACAACGAAAGCAGGAAGGAATCTTTCTCTGACTGGGCAGAAGGGTCACAGCCTGGAATGAAATTAAATAATATCTAAACCTGGCTTATGAAGCAGTTCCATTGCTCTTCAAGCACTTGAAGAGGTTTTATGTTCATCAGTGGGTGAATTGCACATAGAGGGAAAAAAAGCTGCATTAATTTACCATGCAACCTGTGCAAGCCACTGCGTAATTTTGCATTACTATCTCTTTGAAATGTCAAACTTTCTTACATACAGGTTATTGATTATAAAAAATCTGTGTTTTGAGTGGTTCCGCACACAGAAGACAGATATGTAAACTTCTCAATATGGAAGTGGTGTATATTTGGGGTTTATGTGACAAACATGACTTCTACTGACTTTCCGCTTAGAAGGTAATCTCATCTAATGATGCCAGGTGAAAGGTAACTCATGCAGAGAGTGGTAGGAACTCACAGATGTAGGGAGAGGGGAGAACTTCTCATTATAGGAATGGAAAGTGGAAATCATTCAATAACATCACGAGACTGCTCAAAACTAGAGAACTTTTCTCTGCTGACTTTGTCAATCTAAAATTCCAGATGGAAGAGAGCTCTAGACAATGATAGATCCTATGATGAGATATATTTTTGATATGGGTGGGATATATATGATCACTTAGAAGTTCCTCTTTTCTCATTCATTACAGAATTACTGTGATGGTCAGGTAAATAACATTCTTATTCTATATATGCTGCTGCATAGGGATAGTTCTCTGCCTCTGAGGCATATTTACTCTGAGAAGCCATCTCAATGCTTAGTAATTTGTACTTGGTCTTCTCTGGAAACCCTGACTGCCTCTTTAGAGTCATAAAGAAATGGGGTTTTTTCTGTTTCTTTTTTCTCTGTTTTTTTTTTCTTTCTTTTTTTTTTTTTTTTCCCAGTTCAAAGTATCATAAATAATGTGACAGCTGTATAGCAACCCCTCACAGTGGTGTTTTCACACCACAAAGCTGACAGTGTGTGTTACAGCCCTGTGGGCATAGCAGATGGTGTTTGAGAGGGCACATCCTGATGGGTCAGTGTTAGAAGCTGTGTAAAGAGCCAAACCTGGTGCATTTCATTACTGACCTTTTGGCTCTTGTTTCTGGTTCCTGACAGATTCTGAGTCAACTGAGCAGGGTTTGGGAACATAATAGCTGGAACATGATGTTATTTCAAGATAAACACAGTCTAGAACCTGAGCCTATACCCCGGTGCTGTTTTATTTATCAATATACACTCAGTCCCAGGTGGCTGAAGATAAGTGGGATGAGACATTCAGACTCTTAAAACAACAGTCAAGGCTGCTGCTCACCAGCCATAACCAAAAATGAAAGGCAAATATTCACACTCCTTCCCTTGTGCTTATTCCCAGAGAAATGCAGAAGAAAACTACACAAAAAAGTAACTTTTGATTTTCAACTTTAATTTAAAATTTTAAAATCATCTAAGACTGGGTTTTTTTTTTCTAAATGTGCGTGGTGTTTATTTTTATTGGCATTAAATGGAACAGAGAATGGGCTTTTTTTACTAATGTTTCATTTATTTTTTCAGACAAAACTATCTCAAATGTTTAACCTAACTTGAATGCAAATTTTCACGTGTGAGTTTCAATTAGACATAAAATTTTTTATTCCATTTTCTAAGTACACATTTCTTGTACAAGCTTTGCATATCTAATCTCAGGATTTAACTTACTGAGTGGAATAAAAAAATGCAATAGACATCGTATTTTGATCAGTGTTCTTTTTCTTTGTGAGGACAGAAGTGATTTTTTTTAATTCCTACTGGGTTAGGCCACTCTGTGTTCCCCATGACAATGAAACCATCTCACTGTGCCAGGCCCTGGTGAATGATTGTGTTGTGGGAGAGGAAGGACCAGCCTTTACTGATCAATGTGCATTTATGGCAAATTTGCCAAAGGGAAATGCACAGAGATGCCCTGTCTCAGATGGAAATTGCCCCTGACTCCTCAAGGCCTTGCCAGATATTCTTGACTGATAACTTCAAATTTAACATCACAAACCCAGTGCATTTATTTCATTGAGAAATATTGTGAAAATGTTTGCAAAGAGTGCTTGATACCTGAGATCTCAGCTGCCATAAGGCCTTGAAATTGATTCTGTCTTTATCCAGAGTCTACACCTAATCCCAACATTTGGTTGAGATAAATGGAAAGTAATAACAAATCTCAGGAAAGTGATTCCAAGGTTGCTGGATGGGTTTTTTTTTTGCCTTTAAAGACTTTCTGGTTGGTTTGTTTTTCAGCAGGCCACTCAGGACCTCAAGTAATTAAGAAATAAGCAGCCACTAATGTTTCAATTCTGTTGAGCTTCCTTAGAGCTGTGGTTTCCTGGTTCAATAAGTTGTTACACTCTTAAATACAGGAAAATGTCAGTCTCAAAATATGTCCTTGCTGTTTTCTCATGGTTTTAACAGAAAAACTTTTACAGTTTCAGAAAACACTGATGCAGATGATCAAGTGGTTGTTGCTGCTGCTGTTTCCACAGCTCCATGTTTTTTAATACCAGTAGTGGGGTTTTTCCCAATTGCTCCAGCTCTGAATAGCAATAAAAGTGAGCTCTGTTTACCAACACAAAGCATTTCATTTCTTCATGGTGTCATGAATATAAACCAAATGCAGAACATTGCACAACTGGTGACACTTAAATGTAAGTCAATTATCCAGGTTTAATGTATTATACACACAGCATCTGTACATGCAACAGCATGGGATTGAGAAGTACTTAAATAATTAAGTTAATGTGAAAGTTCTGGACAATTAAAAGGCACTGAGGAGAACAAATGGAATCTGTTTAGTGAGAGAGTGTATGGATTTGTGAAACAGGGGATGATGACATCCTGGAGCAAAGCTGTGGTTTACCTCTCAGCTCACAAGTAGATGGTTGAGGAGAACGTTCTTGTCCTGGTCTTTCATTCTGGAATTCCTTTCAAATATTTTTATGGACTTTATTATGATTTTATACCACAGAGGCATTGTCCCTGGTTTATAATAGAACCAAGGTCACAAAGAGAACACCGAGATCAAAAAGAGAACACCATGAGGAAACTAATTGGGGATGGAAGGAAAATGCCCTAAAGTTCATTAAAGAGTGGCAGAATGTAGATGGAAAATAAATTTTCTGGAAACCAGTAGTTCCTGCTGCACTTATGACCATAAAACTGTGAACATTTATGTTTCTTCCAATATAGCCAGCGGTAAAATAGTTGATAATGATGCTATAAAAATGTTCAAATCTGCTTTGCAAAGTATAAGAACATGTGGTCTTCTTGTAACAGAAGACTTCTGCCTCCTGTGAACCCAAAATCCTACCTGTTAATTAAAGTGTTAAACATAAATGATCTTGGCACACTTCCCTCAATCCTGACTTACACTGCTTTACAAACATCAAGGAAAAATTTACCTGTGCTCAGAAGCTGCAAGGCCCATATACCATTTATACCCTACTTATGTCCTGATGGCACTTCCTGAGTGATAGGGAATCTTTGTTAGTGCAGTTTAAAGAGGAGGAAATCTTCTGTACAAAGAGGTTATGTGACTTGCTTATATTTTAGTCAGGAAAAAAAAATGGAGGGTTTAGGGTTGACCATGGGTTATATTAATAAATAGATCAAAAAGCAGTAGTCATCATTGCAAGGTCTTCTAGGAAAGTGGTAAAAAGTGGACAGGAGGAAAGGAAATTTCCCTTTAGCTCTCCTTCCTCCTCTCACCCCCTCCTTCTTTTTCTGTAGTATATAATAAGATAGATTGCTACACTAATGGAATTTTGTAATTTCTCCTTCTATCTTTCTAATAAACCTAGGATGAATTTCACTTGGTCTTGACTGAGTCCATTTAAGCACTTTACTACTAGCTCCATATTAATCTGATCTCCTGAGATACTCAAAAAGTGACTGTGTGCTAAGGACACTGTATCACTCTCTAATGAGAAAAGAAATTAAGTATATCACAGCTTTGTCAGGAACCTTTGTTATTTGACTTACAACCTTGCTCCAATTTAGATTACTTTAGATAAAGAAACCTGCTTTCAAATTAACCAATGCCATAACCTTGCTCAAACGTGTGGTTACTTTTCCTTCTATGCTAACACAAATTCAACCAAAATAAATATGCAATTATTCACTCCTCTGAAGAGACTGACTATCATTTATTTAACAGAATAGAAAAATATACATCCAAGGCTGATCAAACATGGTATTATGATTTGTGTTTCTTCTTCTCATTTACTGAAATATCTTTAGTTTCCATGAAATTTTGTGTAACAAAATATGTGCTAAAATATAAATACACAATATTCTGCATAGCACCATACAGATATAAAAAGTAATAAAGATAGGGACATTTGCAGTTTATGTCCATTCACATTGACAGAAAAAATGTCAAATTGTTTACCTTTTCCTTTGCAAGGCTCATTTGATTCAATATTACCTTCTTTGACCACAAAAACAGCAGAGAATCAGCAAATGGCAGAGATTGTTTAAAACAAGATGCTACTAAAGTACCAAAACATTAAAAGTTTATAAGTGTTCACAGCTATGCTTTAATGGGGTTTTAATTATCCAGGGTCAGCTTCAGCAGAATAAAGTGGAAAATGTCAGAAACTTTTTCTCTTGCATATTTATTTAAAAAATAAAAAAACCCAAACAACAGAACATCAAAACTAAAAATGCAAACCCTAAAAACAAACTCACAGAAAATATGATAAGGCACTAAAATAATTTCACTTATCTGAACTCAAGTCACTCAGGAGAAGTTGCTGAAGTCACTACAGAGGGAGCCAAGAACGCCTTTGATTCACACCACATGTATGCCATTATATACATTACAAAAACTGCAGTGTTTTCTTCAGTCACAGCTTGTTTCCATGTCCTCTGGAAGCAGGAATGACTTTGAAGGACTCTGGGATGACTTTAAAGATCTTTTTGTAAATTTAACACTCTTAATTCATACTCTTATCTGCCACCAATGCCGACTGCCATGGAACAATCCGTGTCCCTCCTGTGGTTAGCACCTGTTAAACACTGTTACTCTGAGCAACCAACGTTCATCCAAGGTGTTTATTGGAAATAATCCCTAGACTGTGATAAACCCTGAGTGCCTCTTGGGAATTGATTGGGACACTTGTTATTGAAGCAAGTCAAACTGTGCAAAGGGCTGCTCTACCAATGCCCACAACTGTTTCATTGCCAAGGTAGATTTTTTTGGTCCTTCCCTAGGCAGAGCTGTGGCCTTGTCCTTTATAGACCTTCTTTGGGAGTGGGCTTGTAGTTGTACCCAAAATGAGAGAATATTCTGATGAAGGGACTCCCTGCTGTACACAACTTTAAAGAACACACACATACACACAAATTTATATTTATGAGTTGGACATGACTGCAGTTTCAGGAAACAAAACCCAAGACAGAGAATTTACTAATTGACTGATAGCATATCCTGTTTACTGACATTCTGTTTGAATGTCAATAGAGTAATGGCACTGAACAATATAATTTGAATTTCAATCCTGCTTGTTACTGAGCTTCAGCTGTTCCTGAATATATGACAGATGGACCTGGTGAGTGGTCAATTCACTACTATTGTGTGCCTCAAAGTTATCCAGAAGATTAAGAATCACTTTGCTCATTCTCATGATACTCATCTGAGCAATCATTTCACAAATTCAGAGAGTGAATCAGTAGCGTTTATTACTCCTTTGTAGGAATCTGGAAAACAACAGAATCATTTGTAGTTAAGAGAAGAGATCTTTCTTTCCTTTGACAGCCCTGATGGATGATGATAATTTCAAAACCTTCTCTTTCATTTAATATATAAGAAGTTGTAAAAGCTTTAAATTCTTGTCCTTTGCTTTCCACTGTTCACTAGGTATTTCCTGATCCAGTAGATCACACGCTTTTATTTTTCATCATGTTTTTCTCTTTCTCTTTGGAATGGTGCCATGGAGAACTGTCTTTGATGGCATTAATGATGATACCATTAAAAATCTACCTCAAAAAGCAAATTGAGCACTGACTAAACAAATAGCCCTCAAATGAAGGCAAAATACAGGCTTTGAACCATGGCCAATTCACAATACCAAGCTAACTCTGTATTTCAAACAAATGTGAGATTTAAAGATAATTGCTCACAATCTCCCATTTGTAGACCAAATCCCAATCAATTCCTGAACAATAGATGGCTAACTACCCTAAATCTTCTCTTCTCTCCCTTTTTACTGACATGCATGTCAGGAGCTGGGCTTCAATGATCATTTTGGATTCCTTTTAACTCAGGATATCCTATGATTTTTTATCATATGGCATGGAATATCATAGAATCACAGGGACATAGAATGGCCTGTCTTGGAAAGGACCTTAAAGATCAAATAGATCCAGCAAGCCTGACATGGGCAGGGGCACCTTCCATTAGATCAGCTTGCTCAGAACACCATCCAACCTGGCCTAGAGCACCTCCTGGGGCTGAAAAGGCTTTTTTGGGCAAGCTGTTCCAGTGTCTCACCATCCTCACACAGGAGAGAATTCCTTCATAATATCTACTCTGAATCTACTTTCCTTCAACTTGAAGCCATTCCCCATTGTCCAGGCACTCCAGACTCCTGAGAAAAAGTCTCAGTCTTTCTTGTAGCCTGTCTCCAGGTACTGGAAGGCCAGAATTGGGTCACTCCAAAGCTTCTTCCTTTGCAGGCTGAACCAACATGACTCTCTCAGCCTTTCCTCATGGGAGGGATGCTTCATCCCTCTGGATCATCTCTGTGGCCTCCTCTGGACTGATTCCAACAGGCCTTTCCTGTGCTGAGACCCCAGAGCTGGACACAATGCTCTGGGGACAGAATCACTTCCCTCAACACCTTTAATTAGTTCAGCTTTTGTCCTCTCCCAACATCTTGTTCACCCCCAGTCAATTCAGCGTGGGGCAAAGTGAGAAACACAGCACTTAATGTCATGTGGACAGAGTTCAGCAATAGGTAAAACGCAAGGGTTTTATTAGTGCTTTTTTTGGTCACCAGTTGTTAAGGTTTGACGCTGGCACAATGCCAGTGCCCCCATGAAAATTCCCCCCTCCCTGGCATCTGCTGTGAGGTGGTACCCGGAAATAAGCA
>JAWWEX010000125.1:146249920-146274369 GCA_035583215.1 Arremon brunneinucha | reverse complement strand
AGGCGGATCCAATACCCCACTGGTCAAACCAGGTGCTCATCTTAAAATCCGACCACCCATTGGTAACCACAGCAAAACAACATATCCCAGATGTCCCATTTCCGGTCAAACCACGACACCAGTGTAAAACACAGCTCTGGAACAGCTGCTGTTCCAGTCAGACCCAGGACAAGGACACCTGGAAGGCCAAGACATCATCTGAATATCTCTTATATTCAGTTTGCATCATGCAAAATTAAACATTATGAAATCCAGTGAAATAAATTTTCTTATTTAGTTGAAATAAAACTCTTACATGGTCTCTTAAAAGATCCCTCTATCTTTTCAATGGGCTATATCCACTCTCTGAACAAGAAAACTCACACTGCAGCAGCACAGTTAAATTACAGTGGAAATTGTGTGAAAGTTAAGTTAGTAATTCACTCTACAAAGAAACCTTAAGACAGCAGTAATAAAAACTAAAACAGCCATGCCCCAAAATGTGTCTGCCTCTACCAAATTCAATTTTTGCTAAAGTAGTTTCAAATAAGATGGTACTGCTTGGTGTGACACCATCTGTTGAATTTCCCTTGCTTATGTATTACTAAAGAGTAAGTGGCAACTTTGCATAATTTAAAATAAAACACTCAAACAGGGAAACAGCTTCTCAATTACAGCCATGAAAAGGATCAGGTGGGCTCTTACTCATTCCACAGACCATTGCATGGCTGACTTCACATTTGGGAAGACACTTAACCTTTAGTATACCCAGTGTTTGCACAGGCTCCAATACTGTTGGAAAAGTTTTTCAATCTTCAGCAGCTCATTAGTTGAACTACTGGTTTTATCTAAGATTTTTTCAGGTTTCTGTTTCTTGTGGAAGAAAGAAGAACAATGGGAAGTTGTGCATTTTCAAGAAATAACCGAATGTGCTTCACATTATTTGAGAATATTATTTATTTCCTTACTTCTAGTGTTTTATGTGCCAAATCAAGTACAAAAAAAATAAAATCTGCTTGCTTCTCCTGCTATTCTGAGTGAATTTTTTCTCGCAATTATTTATGAATTTTAGAGGATGGTAATTCTAGACCTAGAATTACCTAGATTTTCAACAGTCTTGATTGAAAGTTGATTCATGTTATGTAAAGCTTTAGTACTGGTTAGAAAAAGAAACAGGGAGAAACTGATGAATGAGGACTGAAAGAGTTTCCCCTTTCCAAAGGTTTAAGATTCACATTCATGTTTGTTCAGGAAACTTAGAAAGAGAGGATTTGGGGGCCAGAAGGCGGGAGACAGGTGGACACGGGGTAGCAAACCCTAAAATTCCTTTTTTTATTTGTAATGAGCTGAAATATTGCCTCTTGAAGAAGTGAGAGCACAGGGCATTTTTGCTGATGTGTCTCTTAACTTGACTAAAGATAAGGAAATTATTCCATTTTCGAGGAAAGAACAGTTATATTTGATGCTTTCTCTAAGCACAGCTCTCCATCTGGGCTTGTTCTTCCGTGCAAAAAGCTCAGAACACAAAAAGAGTTTAACCCACAGAGCTGCAGTCATGACTACAACACAGGCATGTGGGTTAGAAAACGAGTTTGTTGAGACAAGGAGCACCAGGTTGCTGCCAAAATTATAGATACTGACACAGAACCCAAAAATTTGCCCTCAGTACTGTGTAACATGAAAATAAATCATGAGAAATGGGCCTCCTCAAATCAGATAATGTATCTTCCAGGACTCCTTGAGCACCAGCTGCATCTTGCAGAAGAATATTTATCTCAATTAACACAAGTGCACCCTGAAGAAGCGTCGCAGGGCTCTTCCATCAATCTGGAGAGTGCAGCAGCAGCTTAATGCTCCAGCACACAGTGATGAGGCAAGATAAACAGGAGGCTACCCCACACACTGCACAACTGCAGCTCTCCTGAATCCTTGATTTTAAGTCCTTACAGCCCCTTTGAGACTCCAGAGCTGATTGCAAAATTTATGAAAATTCAGGTACTGAACCAGACGTTCAGGCTGACATCATGCAGGGGCTGGAACCTTCCCAAAGAAATTAAGCAGCAGAGGTGATGTATCAAGCTCCAGTCCTGCTTCTGGGGCTCTCATTAGCATGCAGGAATTTTCATGTTTATTTATTTATTCTTTTTGAGCTGCTAGTGGACTTATCACAAGGGAGAAATCTGTTGACATCAGGGACTTAAGGGGAAAATTTATTTTGAAAAACAGGTTTTTAAAATGCTATTTTGTTCTAATGAACAGTCTAAAACACCAGAACTCCTGTCTCACTGTGGAGATCAGAGCTTTCCCAAAGTATCCTAACCACAGAGGTAGGTGTTGATTCCCATCCCAAGAGAACAAGCATAGTTTAAATGTCTAATTTCAAAGTACATTTTCAGGAGTATCTTCCTCTCTGAGTCAAATTGGTTCATAGAGAGGGAAGTGAGGATGATATCTCTTCATGATTACATAATTAACATATACACACACATACACACACTGCACCTCTACTCCATGAGCCAGAAATGTGCTGCATCCAGCCCTGGGGGCCCCAGAACTAGGAGCACATGGACCTGTTGGGATGAGACCAGAGGGCCACCAAGACCATCAGAGGGATGCCACACCTCTCCTGTGAGAAAAGGCTGGGAAAATTGGGATTTTTCAGCCTGGAAAAGAGAAGGCTTTGGAGTGACCTATAAGGCTTTGCAGTTTTCCGATACCTGAAGTGAGCCTACAAGAAAGATGGAGAGGGACATTTTACAGAAAGATATAGTGACAGGACAAGGGGGGAATGGCTTCAAAGTGTCAGAGAGAAGGTTTGGATCAGATAATAGGAAGAATTTCTTCACTCAGAGGTTGATGAGGCACCAGCACAGGTTGCCCAGAGGAGCTGTGTGCTGGCATCTCATCCCAGGAAATGTTCAAGGCCAGTTGGATGGAGCTCTGAGCAGCCTGGGCTATTAAAAAGTGTCCCCATACATGTTAGGGGCCTGGAACTACTGGATCCTGAAGGTCCCTTTTCAAGCCAAACCATTCTGTGATTTTGTGATACATCCAGTACATGAACATGTACACAAGTATGTATGTATCTCTATTTTACTACAGGTTATCTGTGCCAGAAGTCATTAGTAGTATCCATTCTTTATCCCAATATGAAGCAGGTTATAATGTCATTGTCACACAGAAATTATGGTAGGAATGTTCCTGCAACCCTGAACAGCAGCCTTCACATCACCAGCAGGAAGGTTTGATTTCCTGGCTGTACCTTGCTCTGGACATTTCCAGTGCATTTACACTATCAGACAAAGGAGTAGGAGCTGCAGTTAAATTATTGATAACCTCCTGGAGCAGCTTTGGCTCACTGGACCCAGCCCAAAGCATAATTCAACCTTTGGGATAGAAAATACAGTTTGAAAACACTTGTCAGAGAAAAGAGGTCTGAAAGAGAACAAGCTTGAAAAGAAGCCTTGAACTAGAGTTAAGACAGTGTCACTTGGGAATTACTGAAGCCCCAAATGAACTATGACTTTTTAAAATTTAGAACTACAGTGGAAAGAGAATTTTTAAAGTTGCTCTTTGGCTAAACCTAGAATTTCTTTTCCCCCCATTTTTAAGGTACTTTTGATCTGTGTATTTTCCCATTGAAAATTATGCATGGATATCAAAGAAAACCAAAGAATAATAGATATAAATTTTTCTGCCTGTATGAGACCTGATCTGTCTAGTTAGTGTAACTTCTAGATACAATGACAGTGTAAAAGACATTGCTAGAATTCATATATGAATTAAAAATAAACAATATATCTGTCTATCTATGGCAAGAATGAATGACCAAGGGAAAAAACAAACCACAGAGTCAACAAATGGTAATCAATTTCCTTAAGCATTTTGCTCAGCCACCTGACATTGTAGATTAAATATAAAAATAACTTCTCTGGGAAGAACTGTCTGAAAACAAGCCTGATGAAATATTCTAATTGAGAAAGAATGTAGAGTTAGAGAAAAAGGAAAAGGGTTAGAGAGGGATCAGCCTTACACAGATCAAAGTCATAGCTTTGGAAAAGCTTCCAGAAATCCTGATGTTTCTCTGACACCTCATTTCACTTTTAATATATATGGAAAAATCTTTGCTATCACACATCCCTCTCCTTCAGTTGCCCTTGAAACTTCCACTCTAAACTGAGGCATAGCACTCTTCTGTCTCTGCTGTTTTTAAACAGCACATTCAAAGTGATCTGGTGCATTTTACAGTAATCTGCTGAGTTCAGTCTTGGTGTTCTGGTGGTTTTCAGGGTTGGACCAATATCTGCTCAGCTCTGCACACCTCAAATTTTTGCTTCCAAAGACTTAGTTTCTTCCTTTTGCACAAAATGAAACTGTTATTCCCTCCTACTATCCTGTTTTTGTCTTTGCATCAGAGGGAACAGGCAGGTCCACTTTGAGTTTTGTCTCAAGGCACTATGACCAGATTTTTCCATCTCAGAGCTTAAATGCTCAGCATTTTTCCTACTGACTCCTGCATTGGGAACGTCTTAAAAAACTAATATTTTGGTAGAGAGACTCGCAGAATATACTTTGATTTGAGTAGTCATCCTTCTCTTCCTTGACAGAGTTGATGATAAAGAAGTGGAGAACACTGACTTTCAAAAATTTAATGTGAGTTGAACTTAAGGTTGGACATAAAATGTCAAACATAAAATGTCCCAGACTCATGAAACCATCTCATTGAAAATTACATTAAAGCCTTGTTAAAAAAAAAAAAAATTAAAAAAGGCAAATAAGGAAGTAGTCTTTTGCATAACTCAAAGGTAAGCTGTATTTTGCAGAAAAACAGCAATCTTAATAGAAACTCTTTAATTGGAACTTAGTGATTTATGATGTTATTTTGTCCTATAACAAACAACAAAAAGAAAGCCCACAAACTTCCAAGAAACTGAAGATTTACCATTTTCACTCCTTTTCTTCTTCCATTCTCTCTTCCTCTTCCCATCCATCATTATCCATAACACCACTTTAAAACAATGAAAGCTGTTTTTCCAGTATTGAGAGATGAGAGCTTTTGACTGAATGTTATCCTATACAGAGAAGTATGCCACTGTTTGGCTGGTTGGAACATGTACTGCTATGGGTTTCATGGATCTATTTATCTCCAGCATCTGGAGATTTTAACTGAAGTGCTAATGAGTGCATAACAGAAGCATATTAATTAAGTACTAACCACAGGCTTTGGCTCTGTGACAGCATTCACTAAACAACACATGTGGAATATGGGTCAAAGAAGCAAGATATTAAATTACTTCTGAGTGCAAAAATAATGTGTTTGATTTTAGTGGGGTATTGCATATGCAAATCATTAAAGTGGACTCTCAGGATTTCTGTTTCAATACAGATCAGCAGTACTTGTTAATCCAAAGAAGGCAAGTGCAGAGGAAGAGCTGCAGAGTGTTTTTTTATGTGAAACAGTTTGGATTTGCCTACTTGAGGTAGCAGTAAGCAGTATTCTAATAATCTGTGCATAAACTGAAAACCTTGTCCTAGGGGGTTCACAATAAGCAGTTCTGATATGCAGGTCTCCAATTAAATGTGGAGTTTACCTTTCCAACCCATGTGCATCTGTGTAATAATCTGATTTTCTGGAAGGTTTAATGTGGTTCATTAAACACTGCAGGAAACCCAAAACCAAGAAATAATGTCTTAGTAACCTCCTCAATACTATTTTAGTGTGGTCATAGGCAAAGTATCAACATAGGTCTGTGAACAGTGTATTTTGTGGTTGAGGTTGCAAATGCAGAAATTCATTCATCATAGAATGTTTTTGGTTGAATGCAGCCACTAAAGATCATCTATTCCAACTCCTTTGTCTTGGGCAGGTACAACTCCCACTAGGTCAGATTGACCAAAGACCCATCCAGCTTGATCATGGGTGCTCCCACTGGTGAGGCATCCACCATTTCTCTGAGCAGCCTCTCCCTGTAAAAAATTTCTTTCTTATATTCAATTTCAATGTATTTTCTATCAGTTTAAGCCCATTACCCCTCATTCTATCCTTACAGACATTTTTAGAAAAGAAATCATTCTCTTTCTTTGCTATAAATCCTTTTTATAAATTGAAAAGCTACTATTAGGTCACCCAGAAGGCTTCACAGCCCCAACTCTATCATCCTGTCTTCACAGGGGAGGTGATTCAGCCTTCTGAAAACTTTTGTGATCATTCTCTGGACCCACTGCAGCAGTTCTGTGTCCTCCCTGTGCTGGGAAAACCACAGGATGCAGCACTGCCCATGGGATCTCACCTGAGCAGAGAGGCAGAATCCCCTCCCTCACCTGCTGCTGTCCCCACTGTGGGACCAGTCCAGGACGAGGACCAGGCTGTTTTTGTGGGCTGTGAGTGCAGACTGATGGGTCATGTCCAATTTTTCATTCCCCAGTATCCCCAGATCCTTCACACTGCGCTGCTCTCAGTCCATTCCTTCTCCAGTCTGTGTTGATATTAGGATCCCTCCAAATCAAGTGCACAACCTTGCACTTGGCCCTGAGGTTTATGAGACAAAATAACAGCAGTGTCCATTTGAGAAGCTTGTGCTTGAAGGACCTGACCCAACAAAAGTTTGAGAGTTCCAAAACAAAATCTACAGTCGGGTTAGGGCTTGTGTCACCCTTATGCAGCACAATTATGCTGTATTAAACATCCTCAGTTACCAACACAGTAATTAGGGAAGGTGAGAAGAAAACTTCTTTTAAGGAGGATACAAATGGGCACTGAAAAATCTTCTCCACTCAGGAGAGGAAGAGTAGTGTTCTGTAGTGAGATCATTAGAGATAAGTGAAAGGTTTCCACTTAAGGCCAAATGCCTGCTAAAGATCATTTCCTCACAGTAAACAACTGGAGGAATTCATGGGAGTCTTAGTTCATGAAGAAAGAGAAAACCAAGGGTCATCCAGAGGAAAACAAGGGAGAAGAAAGATGCAACATCTTTGTTCTGATGGATGATACAAACTGAAGTGCTAAAAGATGCAGTGAGAGATTCAGAGTGAGGAGAAAATTTGTTGAAGGCGTCTAAAAAGATCTAAGAAAGGTGCTGGTTCTGGAATTACATTACAGCATCCCTCTTCCTGTCAGTGCAGTTCTTAGACTCTAATGATAATTAATGTCAGCTCCAGGTCACAGAGCTCTATGACCAATTTCCATTGCCAAGCCCCAATGGAGAAGATCAGTGCTATTAATCTCTTCACTCTGAAAAACTGCAGAGAAATAGTAATAGCAAATAATGAAATACTCACAGATTTTTTGTCCAATTCTTGAATATCACCACTAAGGTATTGTGTTATTTAATCTGAGATAAATATGCATTTATTGATCAAAAAGAAAAAAAAATGTCTCTGTTGAACTTCAAAGAATATTTTGAGAGAAATAATCATTGATTCTTGAGGAAAGGAATAGGATCATGTAGGCTATATTGTCTTCTACCTCCCTGTTTACCCTTCTATTTTTATTTCAACAGTATTCACAACAGTAGCAACAAAATACAATTAACAGCCAGAAAACTGGTACTGGAATTTTAACTTTTCCAAACCCTTCCCTATCAGAAATGCTGTAATATATCAATAAAAGACTGATGGTTCATATTAAAACTTTTGGGGTTTTTTATTAGCTTGAGCCCAATGGCCCTTTCTATCCCAGTTCCTGGCTCTGAGTATTACAGCAGCATCTGGAGTGCTTAGACAGGACTGGAGCAGACTTTAATGTGCTGCACACTCTGCAAACAAGTGAACAAAGAAGTCTGCATGAAGAGTCTCATTGTGTTAAGCTGAAAGGGTCCATTGTTTCTGCTTTGCAGGTGGCTTTATGAAATATAGAGACATTTAAAAGCTTCTTCACTGGTATCACACTTGAGAGAAAAGAATTAATCTTAGACCTCTTTGTTCCAGACAGCACTTCAATAAAACTTCACCTCTTTCATCACTGGCCATCTTGATGTCTTGCTTCACCCTAGATTTTTCCAATTTGACTTTTATCTTGAGATGGGCAATGGGAAAATACACACTCCTGCACAGTTACTAGCAAATTATCACTGCCTCAGCCTCCAACAGAAAAAACTGTGAGATTTCCCACTGAGTTTGCCTCAAAATAATCAATAAGTTTTGATGAAAAGAATATTTTGTCCTCATGGAACATAGGCAGAGTCAATAAAAAGAACTCTGAGGTTGGTCCCCTGGTCTTACTGACCCTCATTTGCAGGATCACACGAAGTTTCAGCTTAGAAGAGACCTAAGGAAAACATCTAGTCCAGCTCTTGATTAAAGCATGGTCAGATGTGAGGCCAAACCAAGTTTTTAGAACATTGTCCACCCTGGTCTAGAAATTCTCCAAGGGTGGCCAGCAGCATGACTTGATAGGACAATCTGTTCTGATATTTGATGGTCCTTATGAGGAAAAGCTTTCTCCTTATATCCAGTCTGAACTTTTTTTCCCAATGTATCCTTCTGAAGACAGGATCCTTTGAGAGACACCAAGCCTAAGGTGGCGTGAAAACAGCCTGGTGAAAAGCTTAAAAATTGTTATTCATTGGCTGTCATGAAGATACTGACAAATGCTGAAAGACAAAGCACACTTTTAGTGGAATCTAGAGTCCAGTGTAGGAAATAGTAAGCAAGAGTTGTCAGTATTGCAACATCTTAGATGGACATCAAGTGAGAATAAATTACAAAAAAAAAAGCACACAAACAAGGTACATTTAACTAAGTTGATTAAAAGTAATTTTCCTCTGAAAAGAATATACCAAAAAGTCTGAAAAAAAATCAAAGATATTTTCATCTCTTTAGGAAAATTCTAATAGGACTACCCCTGATTTTTCTGTGAAACACTCTGATACAATATAAATGGTTCAAATACTGCATCAGAGTCATTATCCATGAGTCCCCAAAGCTGAGATTGTTGTAGTTGGCCCTTTAAAAGGGAATAAATCAGGTCTAATTGGATGGAAGTGACTGGATGGTTTAGTTTACCACCGCACTGTTGATGCTCTGCCAGAGATTTTAAAAAAACAGCTTGGGAGCTCAGAGTGAAAGACAGAGAGAAAATTAGTAAGAGGTCTGGACTAAAGAAACAGCTTCTTCTCTCTTCTTTTACCTGTCAGAGAGCTTTCCTTCCTAGGTGTTTATTCCCAGGAGTTTAATTTTACCTTGGCAGTGAGTGAATTATTTATTTATAATATTCTTTATAAACTTAAAAACTATATTTTATTTCTGCAAAATTTTTGAGGCTTTGTTTGTGTGTGTATGTGTGTGTGAATAAATTAGCAGATTCAAATGGAATGGCCATAACACTGGGAAATCATATTTTATCCTACAGCAAGCGAGTGAAAGAGTCTTCCTCTTCTAAATCATATTTCCAAGGTGAAAAGATGAGAACAGTAGTTAAACTGTTAGTCAAGAGACAAGGAACTTTTTTTTTTTATTTCTAACCTCTGTTGCTATTTGTTTTCCAAGTAAACTTAGATGAGTCACATAGGAGAGATTTTTTTTTCCTTTATTTAGGTACCTAGTACATACTAAGTTACTAAAAGAAAAGGTTTCTATAAAAATGCCTTGACTGAATGAAAACTGAAGTTTTCCGGTTGACATTTTCTGCTAAAAATCCACACGCTTTTAAAAATGCAAGATTTCTACAATTATTTTCCTATTGGATATAAATTATTTTGTAATTTTTTCATTCTCAAATTTCAGAGAAGGAGCTTCCACATTGAGAGTCCTCTGTATAAAGACATCATTTTGGTAGTGGCCATATTTTCAGATCTGACTAGTCCAGAGCTTTTTGATGACTATGGATTACTTACATTGCATTTCAACTGCCTCTCACACAACCACACAGTGCTTGATTTTCTGCCATTTCTTTTGTTTTTTCTTTCTTTCATATTTTTTCTATAGCTTAGTCCTAATTATCAAGAATCACAAGGTTTGAGTTTAAGTTGGCTGTGTGATGTTAGATTGGCGTCAGTGATGACAACAATCACTTCTTTGCTGATTCTCATCTGGAAGGATTGAAATATGTGTGGACAAACAGAAAATGTTTAGTGGCAGCTCAATTGAACAATTGTTTGAGGGCCCAGATATTTTTTAACACTCTGCTGTGGTATCATGTAGGTAATCAAACACACTCTGTGATGCACATTTTAATGGGAATCACAAGAGAAGAAAGCTGGCTAGCACGTGTCTGAACTCTGGAGAACCAATGTCCTACGAATGCGTTGGTTTAGGATTTTGTGATTTTAAAGCCAGTTTCACATCACATAAGGACCATGCTATTTGTCATGCAGACAGCTCAGGAATAGTGATGACTAGGAAAGAAAATTGTCCAGACCCTAACAATAACAAAACAGGGGCTGCAGGGGAGTGATCATGACCCTAAACCTACCAGAGTTCAAGAAGCATTTAGATTATTTCAGGGACTTGGTGGGATTTTTGGGGTTGTCCTGTGCAGGGCCAGAAGTTGGACTCAATGGTCCTGGTGGGTCCTTTCCAGCTCAGGATGTTCTATGATTTTATAAAAGCCAGATAAAGAACTTGTGACTGAATGGGGATTCAACACGGAAGAAAGAAAATGAAGCATCAGAGTGTCTGTACAACAGAGTGGGATAACCTGGGTAGATTAGGAATAATTACACAAAGAGAGAGACAAGACAGGATGAACTTGAATCCTGATAGAAGGTCAGACCTGATTGTGTACTCACTGTACCGAAAGTTGGTATCTGCAAAGCAGGCATGTCCTTAAACCTCCTGTAACAGATTACTCTTTTGAAATGCTATATGCATCTAACCAAACAACTTAAACCACAGACATAATTATTTTTTAATTACTGCCTCCTTCACAGGAGGAACACTGCTATCAGGAAACAGCAGTGCTGTATTAAATAGTGTCATGCTATGATGAAACTGCAAAGGCTGAGATCACAGTATTTTTTTGAATTTAAAAATGGCCTGGTTACTGCTGAAAGATGCAAGAGATCATAGCTAATCGAGAATGGTGTTAATGAACCACCCCGCTTCTGAAAAGTTTGATTCACTGTAGTCAAAATACTTTAACACAATATACATACAAAAATATTTCTCGAGTATCTCCCACTTCTTTATGAAATATGTGAATATTGATTTTCACAGATCCTTGACATTTTATTCCTATCCATAAATCTCCCTCTCACATGTTCACCATATTCTGAGAAATGTGAGAAAATATGAGTTAACAAAATCCCACCTCAAAATCATCCAGAGCTGATAAATAAGTTGTAAAGTTATTATTGCAACCTTCTAGTTGCAAAACATACACCAACAAATGTGTGCATTAACAGCCATATAACAGCTCTCACACAGCAATAGCTAGCTCAATGTTACCAGTACTTCTGTAAAATAAATTTTAAAAGTCTTTATTTTTACTTTCTAGTAGTTAGCATTGCTGTATGACTTTCCATGTGTGTGATAATTAAAAGCAGGCTTCCATATTTGGCATTTTTAATAAAGAACACTGCTTTGCCACTCTCTCTACTCAAGACGGAAGTCTTGGCAGACCAAGGGGACACACTGATTTCCCCTTCACCATTGGTCAAGAGACTGGCACGCATTTCCTTTTTCTTCTGCAAAACCTGCAAAATAACCCCCTTGAGCAATGTCACTTATACTCAAGAGAGAAACACAAAATATCTGCAAGATATGTTGTTTTACACCTCCCCATGTGAATGCTGGTGTTTCCCTGGAATGTTCAGGGCCAGTGTGGATGGGACCCTGAAAGACCTGGTCTAGGGGAAGGTGCCCCTGCCTGTGGCAGGGGTGTTGGAAATAAAGGGTTTTAAGTTCTTTTTCAACCCAAACCTTTTGAGATGATCAACTGCAGCGTTGTTACTCCTGTGTGAGCACCACCACTTTGTCTCTTTTACATTTCAAAGTCTTGTCTTTCCTCATACTGTGACTGAAATTATTGCTTTTGGGAAAAGAAATCCAATGACCTTCTATCTGTCACACTAAACGCTATTATTTTTTACTTTGATAAAATCAAAACAAAGACTGGGTCTGGTTTTCAGTATCTTGTACATCTTCCCATTAGCTCTATCTGATGTATCCAGCATATTAGCTGAATTTCAACAATTCTGCAATTCTGATTTTTGTTGTTCTTGTTGTTGCTTGTTTACACTGATGTCTCTAGATCTACCGTAATTGGTTTAGCATTTTTAAAATTTTATTTTTAATTTGGCATCTGGGTATCAATTTAATATTGACATCCAGTAAGATGAACATCTTTCAATTTCTTTTATCTGGTTGAGATATAGTAAATTTATCTAGTTAAATCAATTAAATCAATTCAATTAAGTCATCTACTTCAATTTATCTAGTTCTGATATAGTTCATTTTAATATCCTGGAAACCATAAGCCTATATGTCACAGTGATGTGGCCTTTTCTACAGCTCTTCTGCTCAGGCCTGCTACATTGAAAATGTTTACTTTATATTCTTATTTTATTTCAACACTTAAAGCTGTATTTTCTCTTCTACTCTCACATCCTGCCTGTCACAGTCCCTACTTCACTCTGTTCCATTTTATTGTGGAACCAACTATTTCTCTGCCACTTTGCTGGGTGGCACTTGGCATGATTGCACATCCTGTTTTCTTTATTTCAGGTCATGTAAGTTCTGTGCCACCTTAAAAATGAGGCAGAAAGAAGTGGTATGGACATAACAAAATGAGTGTAAATCTCTCAAAAACATAACCCATACCTAATTAATGAGATAAAGCTGTGGTCTATCATGGAATTCTGGCAGCATCTGAATTATAGTATCATATGGCTGCAAAGCATCCTTTAGGTTTAATTCCTCAGAGTAATTTCAGACTTATTTAGAGCCAATGTTTTTTCCTGGCTGTGTGAGTTGGATGCAGAGATATGGGCATATGGGACAGGAAAGAGGCCAGATTGCTGCAGGTTGTTAATCTGTGAGCTACAGGCAGGGCAGTAAGGGACTGTGAAGAAAAGGCAGGAATGTGTGCTGGGTGCTTAGTGCATGAGGTTTGACAGGCCTGAAGTGTGGGATCTGACACTGAGAAGTTTGTATATCCCACTGCAGAGCTCAGGAGAAGGAAGGGGGTTTGTGCCACACAGAATCAGACTCTGAGTGATGGAGAAAAGTACAAGGCTGCTCACAACTGACAGCAAAGGTTTCTTCTGACACCTGAACACTCCTCAGAGGTCTGCTGTCTAGGGAGTGACCTCCTATCAAGGCTCAGATCTCACAAGTTAAGCAGACAGAGGATTCAAAAGTGCCAGGAAAAGTCAGAAGCCAGGCAGAGTGTGACGGACTCTTGCAGGGTTATACAGTAGGGTACAATGGGACTATAATTAGCTTGATGGTTGAAATGAAGGAACAGGCCAGAGAATTACAATAGATCAGGCATGTAGAGGAAGGTTATACCTTGGGAAAAACTCTACATGACTTGCTCTTAGAATGCTTTCCTTTGCATTAAAGGGATAGATCTCCTGAGGAAGTAAAATAGATTAGAATAGACTGTGCACGAGGAGTCAAACTATAACATGATCACAGAGCAAACTACTCCAAAGCAGAGAGAATTAGAGTGATGAAACATTATATGCATTTAATAATGATTTGGGTGCAGTGACTAAATCCATCAAAATCCACTTTATTTCTTTCCAATAACATGAAAGTTAATCTAAATTTCCTAGAGCCAGGATATATCACTGCTCTATATTTAGGCCTTTTGATGATTTTCACTCTGAATATGTTCTGTTTAGCAATTTATGAACCTTTCTTCCCTTGTTTTATTTTGTGCTTTATTTTCTTTTTTCCCTGAGATGCTTTTCTAATTCCTTACAAGTGCACATCAAACATGAATCAGAATCATGGAGTGGCTTGTGTTGGAAGGGAACCTAGAGATCACCTAGTTCCAACCTTCTGTCATGGGCAGGGACACTTTTCACTAGACCAGGCTCAAAGCCCCATCCTACCTGGCCTTGGATGATTTCAGGTGTAGGGCATCCATAACTTCTCTGGACAATATGTTCCCTGTCTCATTACACTCACTAAAAATAATTTCTTCCTAATTTTTAATGAATATGGGTCTCATTTCTTTAAATACCACTGCTTAGACTATTATTAGATTGTGCTACATTCACTTACAATATAAAATTAAATGTCCTGGTCTGAGTGTGGTCACAATGCTCATTATAATAAAACTGAAAGGAGGAAAATTAAATTTTTTTTGTTTCAAAAACATCTGTGGAAAATGAGTGTTTAATGCTGGTTGCATGAAGCTCTGCACACCAGGTAAACAGTGTTGAATATATGCAGCTGAAATTGCAGCATTCTGCATCCAATGTTATAAATTCTTTTAAACTGAATATGTGGTCAGTTACATCATGCATTCTATTTTAGTGCAAGGATCTTCTTTGGAATCAATCATTAAGGCTGGAAAAACCCTCTAAGATCAAGTCCAACTATTAACAGAACACCATCATGTTCACCACTAAACCGTGTTGCCAATTGCCACAGCCACAGATCCCTTGAACAATTCCAGGGATGGTGATTCCACCTCTGCCCTGCTCAGCCTATTCCACTCTGTCCAAATTCATCTGAAGGTCCTTCCTGCCCTCAAGCAGATCAACACTCCCACCCAAGAGAAACTGGGATGGGAAGGAGTTTGGAAGCTGGGTGCACCAGTGGCAGATGGTCACCTCTGCAGCCAGCACTGCTGCCTAGAAGGTACCTGCAGAAGGCAGCAGCGATTTAGGGAGTGCAGGGGACAGCCATGATTTAGGGAGTGCAGGGGACAGACAGCCTGCACACCTGGGCTCTGACTCAGCTGCTGACACATGGGCACCTTCTGCTGTCTGGGGGAGCCTGGGGTGCAGGAGATGCCCACACTTGGTCAGCAGCAGGACCCATGGGGGATGCAGTAAAATCTCTGGAGGTCAGGCAGGGTGTGCAAGCATCTTAAATGACACAAAGAATTTAAATGTCAGCAACTGACCTGAACTCCTTGAGTTAGCAGAATCTGTACTTCTGTGGCAGTTCTAACTGCAGACTGCCACAGTCCTTGCCCTCTTCCTATGGAACATTATCCAGGCTGATTCTCCCATTCATTTCCCTTGTTTCTTGTTCTAGTTGAACTCTTTGAGTAACACCAGCACATTAATCTTACAGGAAGATACTATTTTTAATGGTTTTTTTTTCTTCTGTACTATAAAACCATAAGACCTTTACAGAAAGTCTTGTAGGGAAAAAGGTGAAAATGTACAGCTGGCAGGGGAAATGCAATGACCAGCAGTGAGGCTGCCATGGAAACATAGCCTGAGGCTAACAAAAGACAAATCTTACCAGTACATATTTAATGAAATTTTGATAAAAAAGCAGGCAAATATGCTATTAGAAACATAATTCTTGTTGATCATTCCAGCTAAGAATCTGCTACTTATTTCTTTACATTGTTTGCCACTGTTAGTGTGTTAGCATATTTTAAAAGTGATGTAAAGTTCTTCCAAATTGAAGTGTTTAGCTTATAAGAGTGCTCAAAGGAGAATATGGAGATGTAGCCATCTCCAATTTAAACACCTGTATTTACCTGTATTTATCATGTGAATAACTTCTAGTGTGATGATTTAGAGTAATAATGCGACACAAGAATTCTTGCTTTATTAACATCAAGTGTCCACTTGTGCAGAAAAAAAAATAAAAGGAAAATCTTAACCAGTTTTTTTGTTTGTTTGTTTGCTTCTGTAATCAAAAAATAAATTTTATCTTGCCAGCAAAGTTTGTAGTAATCTGACACTTTAGGATAGATTGTACAAATAATCAGAGCAATCCAAATCAGGATTTACTTGGACAGTCAAGCCATACCTTCAATTTGGGACTTCTAGTTCTGAATTTTTTACATAATAGGATATTTTGCAAATACCATTATTTGAAATAGATCCCACTGATTTAATTCACAAATCACAATGTGTTGAGATGTTTGTTTTTTTTTCTTTTGTTTCTTTGAAATGGTACAATCACACAGTCCATAACTTCTTTCTGAAAGGGAAGTGATGCTTTAAAATATTTGGGACATGTTGCTTTTAGTCAACCATCCAGTAACACAAAATGTTAAAGCTAGCTACCATATTCTGGGAATTGACTAGATCAAAAAATGCTATGAGCTTAAGATCTAATTATATATACCCACTAAATCCCCAAAAAAGGAGCTGAATGCTAATTTTCTTGATAACATAACATGCATAACATGCACTTTGTCCTTATCAGCAACCTTGAGATCAAGAATGGATATGCTTATTCTGACTGAAGATTATGTCCTTGTGATACAGTAGAAAAAGTTTAATTCTTTCAGAAATGTGAGATTCAGAGCAACTGTCTTTGAGAAGGAACACAAAGAGGCAGCTCAAATATTTTAGATTTATGAAAGACCCTTTTTTCCCAGAACTTGAAATCCCAAGATCCTCAATTTGAGAAGATACCAAAATTTTTCTTTCTCTTAATGTGTTCTTGGAGTTATCAAAATCATGAATGGGAATGACTCTGAACAAATAGTGACACATGGAAGAGAACTAATGCTGGATGCTGGGTGGAACATCTGGGCGAGTGTGTGGCCCCCTCACCAAATCCTGGAGTCAAACAATGAGATTGGGTACAAGGGTGCACATGTGGGGGCATCTAATGAAGACTTGCACCTTCTACCTCTGCCTGGTCACTTCCCATGAGCAGTTTTCTTAGGGAGCAGTTCCCCTCATGGAAAATGAGGATGGACTCCCTTACATCAGATTTAGAATATCAGAGGTAGGAAGAAAATAATCAGTGTGCTGAGTATCTTGGGTATGTGTACACTGACATGAAAAGTATGAAGATAAACTAAAAGATGAGAAAACTTTAATAATGTAATTAATTTACTGTAGCAGAGCTTTGAGGCAATTACATATGACTGCACTATGAACAGGAATTGACTGACGATCATTCAAAATAAAAAAAGGGAAAATGAAAACAGTGAGTGACAGAGCCCTGTGTACCAAGATTTTCTGTCATTAGTAGTGTTTGGTAACTTCTAGCTCTAATTCCAGAAAACACGAATTGAAGGGAGATGACTGAAGGAATTGTGACATTTCTTTGAAAAAAGATGAAGCAGCTACATGAGCAACCAATTCCATTGCACGTGAAGGGAAGTATTTTAATGAAGTAACAAAGTGGTTAAAGCTTCAATTCAGATACAAAAAGAAACAAGAAATAGAAACTGAGATTAATAAAAAGGAGGATAAATATAAAAAAATAGAAAATAAAATGAACATGTAGACAGAGACCAAAAAAAAATGGAGTGCAATGCGTAAGAGACATCAAGGGTAACAAGATGTAAATCTTTGAGAGTAAGTGAAACATCATGGAAAATCTTGATCTGATACTCAAGTTCTTGATGTTCTTAAGTTTCCCTGTAAAAGGTCAATGACTAACAGATGTCTGGAAGTACTTATGTTGTGATAAAAGGGTAAGATTTCTGAGTTTTCTACTTTGAAAAAGGAAACCAGAAATGAAAAAAGTAATTGCAAACACTTCATAAATTCTCAGTTAACATTATTTCACACTTTTTGTAGCTATTTCTACCTTAACAACTGAAGGGCTAAACCAGTAGCAACCAAAAAAACCAAATTATATGATTTCCTCGCACCACTGCAATTTTCTTTCAAGACAAAGTTTTAGGTCTTCTGACTAAAAGTAAAATAGTGAAAGTAAAAGTAAAGTAAAAGTAAATAGTGAAAAACAAGCCTTAAGAAAAGTTTATTTCATGCTCCAAGATGATTCTAACAAGGAATGGAAACATGAAAAGATGGAAGCACTACTACATGAGTCTGATAACCATTCATATAAAGAAATTATTGATTTCAAAAGAGAATAATTAAATTTGTGGAGTCTTGAAGAAAACTACCATTTAACTGGTCAATGCATTCACTAACTGTGCAAACAATTTAAAAAGTGGGATTTTTTTCAGTTTGCTGATCATATGAACCTGAGAGAAGAAACACATGCTAAAATAAATTAATAGTATAGAAAGTAAATTTGAAAGTTTTTTAAACATTCTTGCAGAAAGAAATGATTGAATGAGATTAAGGGAGCAGAGACAGTGTGAGGTGTCAAAATTGAAAAAAACAAAATAGTCAAGTATACAATTACAGGATGGGGTATGACTGTAGCAGATCTACAGAGGAGGAATCTGTGAGTTAGAGAACCATATGGGTCAAATATGAGCCAAAAAGATTGTAGGGTGAAAATCGAAAATTTTGTTTTCTATAGCAGAAACCCCCAAATCTTCTAGAAGATACGAATTCATTCACTTTCTTTCAGGTCTAGCACTGTGTTAAGGATGATGGAACATCATCAGGTTTTTGGTCTAGTAGTTTGCAGTTATTAAATATTAACCTCAAGACCTGGGACAAGAATAAACATGATCCTGTAAACCAAGAAGATTTAACAGCTTCTTCAATTATTGAAATTAGAATTGTCTGATGCTCTGCTGACTGCAATGGGCTCCTAAATATCTTGCTCAGAAGAAGACATGTCTGCACTACAGACACTCAAGTACAGTCATGGAAGGTTTTGACGTGAATTGCAGCATAGCAAAAAGTATTTCCAATTTAGGACTGGGATTGATTGCCTGGAAACTGTGAGGACCTCCATCACTGGAGGTCCTTAAACAGGATTGGAAAAGCTTGTTTCAGGAATGAAGCTGGTGTGTAACTAATCATGCTTCAGGGCAAAGAGGAGAAATAAATGGTCTTTTAAATCCCTCTGGGAAACTGGGACTCAGAGCCTGAAGCCATTCATTCACTTTGCTACCTACATCAAATGTTCCTGTACTTCAGCACAGAGAGTCACTGAAAAAAGACACGATCCTGGGATCTCTGAATGACTCCTGTCTGGGAGCTCCTCTCTTGCTTTGACTAAATAGAGGGAGCCCTGGGAAATCAGCCAGACCACAGGATCAGCAGATAAAGCCAGGGCTTGATGGTAGCTGGATTGAATGTCACCTAATCTCCTTTTTCTCAGCAATGCTAACACTTCCATGGGTGCACACATGAAAGGGTTTGACTGCTCCCTCCCTGATTTAGTGCTCTGCACTGTTTTGTCCAACCCTGCTACATGGACCCAGTCTAGCTCTCAATAATTATGCAAATGCTCTTTTATTTCCACTCAAAAGTTAATATTCTGCTAAAAGGCAGCTCTTTAAGTAGGGCTCACAGCTACTGCTTCTTTCCACAATGTTAATTGTAAAATGCACTTAAAATCACTCTGCATCCAAATTTTTATCCCTGGAGAATGGACTTACTATGCTACTAATTTCATGGGTGTTGTGAAGCAAAGAAGTATGAAATACTATTCCTAGAAGGAACAGACCCATGAAAATCAATTTCATGTGAGTTCTCTCTCTTTATGAGTGTCACTGACAGCAAATAGTATATTTTTTTTTTTTGGTATGTACATAAATATGTGTATATGTATATATATATATGTATGCAAATATGAGAAGGCAGTTCTATTACTTGAATCAAATGAGATTTGCAGTGAAGCTGCACCAGATCCAAGTCAAATGATCCTACCAATGGCATAGGGAACTGGAAAGTTATTCTTTCACAGAAATGCTGCTCACTGTAGTCAGTACACAGTGAATGTGCCTTGCATCATTCCAGGTTGATCTTACCATGTGAAGTAGAGAAGGACTCACCAGTAGGTGTGTTTATTGTCAAAAGTGAAAATATCTGGGCACCCTGGTGCATAGAGACAGTATTTAGAGAACTGACCAGCTCAAAAGAAAATATGTGAAATGTGCAAGAAGTTGAAAAGCTCATCTCTTCACACTACTGGCATTTTTTAACTCCTACAAACGCAGAATAGTAATCTACAATTCTAGATTGTCCAGAATTGTAATCTGCAATGAAGATCAGGGTGCAGGCTTTCAGCACTGGATTTTTTCAGTATAGGACTGATAGGTTTCTTTAGACTTCACTACTTTCATTGTCTTGTACATGGTTTTTAAACTCAACAACAGAATTTATATCTGTCCTTTTTTCATAGTTAAATCTGGGTTTAGGCATTGATGGCTTTTAGCAATTCTGGATTACAGACCAAGCTTTCAGCAGAAAGAGTGATTCTTCCATTAGTTTTCATTAGATTAGAGACCTAGTGAAAGTGGCTAAGCTCACAGGAAGTTGTTTAGAAAATAATTTCTGTAGAAATAGAGGGAGTTAAATTGGTTTGGAGAGAGGAAAAGTCTTCCCCAAAGTCTTATTTCATAAATTGACTTTTCCTAGCATGCCTAAATAGCATATGATGGATTTTCAAGAAAACTTGTGTTAACCCCTACAATGACTTTCATAGCTGTATTTTCAGAAGCATGTCCTCAAAATCATTCTCATGTTCTCAGTTTGAAGATTTTGTTTTGTTTTTAGAAATAAATATGTATCATATTGGTCAAAGTTCATTCTACTTTTGTCACCTTTAAATTATAATGGTATCAGGAAGATGGACCCAAAATTAATGATACATAAAAGGATGAAGAGACCTTAGTTCTCTCGTATAGCCACAAAGTGTCACCCTTTTCCCATTCATTGTCTACTCTTATTGCTTTTATGTAGCTCAGGAAAAAAATGTGTCCTTCAAAGGAGACAATCCTGAAGTTCAAGGGCAGAATCGGGGTCTCAGGTTGTGTCTGTAAAGTGATGAATGAACGTGCAGATCTCTGATGAGTGCAATGGAAATTAAAAAAAAATAACTCAGAGAAGGAGACAATATTTGATATTTTCATCCATGGATTGCTGATACCAAGTACCTTTGAAGATCACAAGTTGGTTAAAGCCCCATGGTTTAGTCTGTTTATGAGGAACTTTATTTGTCTATATTTAATCAGTTCTGCAGGTCCTAGAGATCTGAACCTTTTGATCAACTGATGCTATTTTCTAAGAAGAAAAAGCTGTTTCTGAGGGTTGAGGGTTTTATTGTTGCTGTTCTGGGTGTTTTTCTCAAGAAAACTCTAGAAATATGTCTGTTTGAGAACTCCAGCTATGATAAATTGAGTTGAAAGCAATTAACACTTTCTGAAGTGGTATTTAAAAATAGAGAAATAGAGGAACACACAAAGATCTAGAAACTTGATTTCTGTGGGAGAAGAAGAGAGGAAGTGTGTGAAAATGACAAATTATAGTTAAAAATGAGAAGTTTCATATATGACACAATAATAAAATGTTTTATAATAACAAAAGGAAATAGAATTTTATGTCTTTATAACAAAAATTGAATCTTGTTGAATTTATAGAGATGTGCTACAGCGTTTGATAACCTGAGGGAGGGGCCAAAAAAAAAATCAGTTGATCATCTATTTAGGACAGAGCAAATAGATGATGTGGGAGAATGGCACCTGGTAAAAAACAGCAGTATTGGTGTGTGACTCCTGATTTCTTTGTAGGCATTTACCTCAGGTCTTTAGATAAGTTCCTATTTCTGGCAGTGTGTAGATATCAGGCATGTTTCTCCTAAAGGCAGTTTTGATTTTCTGTTTATTAATCCACCCATTTCCTATGGCTATTCCTGTACTCTCATTCTGAGATACCAAACTCCCTCCTTTTGTTGTAGACTAAACTTCACTTTTTGATTGCAACTCCTGAATTTCTCTGGGCTTTGAGCACATGTTCAAAGTTACAAAACTCCATAAATAAGGAACAGAATCACTCATGGCAAATGAGCAAGAAAAGTAAAATAACAAAATGGGAGTTTTCTGTTTCACTACCTAATTTTTCTTGTATCCTGATCCAAGATCAGGCTCTCTGTAAGAATAATTTGCTAAGAGTCCTTGAGCAAAGTGCTGGTATGTATTTGTTTTCAGTCATTCACTTTAGAAACCCCCCTTACCTTGCACTGAGCTGGCTTGTCCTTGTCATTCCAGCTCATGTTCTGTCATTTGGCTTAATGTCTTTGGAAGGAGTACAATGCTTTGATTGAAAAAGTCATTTTTATAGTGGGATGAACTAAATGGACATGGGGGAGGATTCATTATGCTGAGAAAAGCAGGCAGAAGACCTTGACTGTATTTTCTCCTCCCTTCCCATTTTAGGGAGGTTAAAAGGTAGGAAAAAAGTTCAGTATAGAGAGATGGAGCAGACCCGCATAACGATTTTGCTGCCTACACTCAGTTGCAGAGTTGATTATGGATTCTTAAAAAAGCAAATGGCTCTGAGTTGATGGGGTCTAATTTTGATATGAATCTTAACTGTAGAAGTTGAGGGTTTTTTTCCTGGAATACAGGCAGGTGTGCATGTGGGAGAATTTAACTTTTATTATTTTTTAAATGTCAGCTCATTCTAAAGGACAGAGTTATCATTTCAGCAAACTATATTATAAATGCCCATGAATCATTTGCAAAAAGACAATAATAAACTTCTTTATCTCTTTCCCTCTCAAACCATCCTCTGAGGCAGAAAGAACAGGTTACAACAGTAGACTAGTGGGAAATTATTTCACTGGGATGCAGAGAAAAAAGAACTTGCATAGGAACAAAAGAGAAACTTCCAAGAAAGTTTCAAGTGGTAGACACTGGAATCTCATCCTTTCAGGTATGGTTATGTATATACATAAGCATATGGATGGGGTCCTGAACAACCTGGTCAAGAAGACACTATCCCTGCCCATGGCAGGAGAGTTGGAATGAGATGATCTTTAAGATTCCTCTCAACACAAACCATTCTATTATTCTACGAAAGCTGTGTCAGGTAGGACAGGATCCAACATTAAGTCACATGGTTTTACTTTCCTGAAAGTTACACAGGACTTTGTTAAATTCCAATTAATTCAGATGTGTAGTAGAATTAGTTTGAAATGGATCAGAAATTAACATAGCATAATATGCTATTTATGATATATGCATAGCATAATACCCTAGAAAGCATGATAATCTCTAAGTTGACTTGAGCTCACAAGAGTGGGCTTTCTCCCTTTAGATCTGTTGTACTTACCATATTTACCATTTGGTTAAATTCTGCTTCTAGCATTGGCCATGTGTTTTAATATTGCACATACTAGTAGCAAAAATAGAAAAAAAAAAGATAAAGATTTTGTTTAAATTTGTACATTTTGCAGAGTTGTTTTCAAACCCAGTATGATACCGTGGAACAAGCCGTGACAGAAAATTAGGATCATCACAAAGCTTGCTGCTCTCTCTTCCTTTCACAAATTTTGTCTCCTGCCTTCCCACTGTATGCACAGCAACTATCACAGATGGATCAAGAAGTCAAAAGGTCTTACCACCTTCCAGCAAACTGCTAATTAATGGCATATTAGTGTTCTCAGTCAGGCAAACAGAGCAAACATCGTGAGTAGTAAATCACTTTTGACTACGGTTCATGGGAAGTCACTCAGAAATGGCCAAGCAGAAGGTCAGCCTTTTGTGAAGGTTCAAAACAGGGTAAAAACTCAGAGCTCCGAATTCATAGCAGGAGAGCTTCATCTTACAGCAACTCTGCCCCAGCATCTTTTATGTGTAAACAGCAAGCAGGAATTCTTAACTAAAACAAAACGCTACACTGCATGCATAATGCCTCCCTTGGGGAGTTAAAAAGAGAGGACAAATTACATGTGACAGATGTTAGCTACATCACTTAACACACCACTGAAAGGCATTCAGGGTATATCAGAAAGGTATAGTGGAATGTGAGATGCACCTGAACAAGCTCTGAATGAGAATCTTGACATATAAGCCCCGGAAGAGCACAATACTGTTATGGTTATCCTACTGCTGGGTCCCAGAGGAGATTATTCAGAGCTGACATATGCTTTCATTCAGGTCACTGCACTGGGTCATGGAGAAAGAGTTTTGGGTAGTAGGCATGTAGGCTTTGCTTCATCTACAAAATCCTCATGTTCCCCTGCCATGTTTTGTACAAAAAGCAGATTCGGTGAGAGATTAAGACATCTAAGGTGAGGTACCTACTTCTGTACCAGATGTGCAAGTTCCAACTTTACTCAAAGGAGCTCTATTCAGTCACTGGAGTCGGGACAATGATTCAGACAAGTGTAGATGTTTATTTTAGGGGAGCTGGAATTGTGCCCCAGGCTTCACTAATTAGATGTGCAGTTCAGTTACCTAAAAACAGACATGTGTTGCCATCTGAAATGCTCTGACATAACCTGTGTGTCCTACAGACACTGCTTCAGAGACATATAGGTCTCTTGTAAACTCTCAGTCAAACTACCCATCCCAAATGGATGTTTAGAGAGCTGAGTCAAACCCTGGCTGTCCACTGGCAGAGACAGTGTCATGGTTTGGCCCTGGCACAGAGCCAGTGCCCCCATGAGAATACCTTCTCCCTGGTGTCTGCTTGTGAGATGTGACCAGGAATAAGCAAAGCAGGCTCTAGCTTAAACATAAAGAAAACTTTATTACCTAAACTACAAGA